>CM077252.1:24762576-25350076 GCA_039654775.1 Spinibarbus caldwelli | reverse complement strand
AATCTCATCCACACAGACACACACAGACTGATAATATAACAGCTGTGTGGAGGAGACCTTCATCTCTTTCTCTCCCTCCCTCAGGTCTCTCTTTCTTGTTAATCACGCTGTCTAAAGGATTTTATGAAAAGTAGAGGAATTTGCAGAAAACAATTTGATTTTATCTTTTTATGAAATTTTAAAATGTCTATATAGCAATGTAAATAGCATTTGTCATTACTTTGGTATGCAATTATTAAAAAATGATACAGTAAAGCAACATGAAAATCACCACAGTAGTACTTGGTGAGATGCAGAACAAGAATGTGGTGGAGTTTGCAGAAAACAATTTGATTTTTATTTTTTAATGAATTTTTAAAATGTCTATATAGCAATGTAAATAGCATTTTTCATGACTTTGGTATGCAATTATTAAAAAATGATACAGTAAAACAACATGAAAATCACCACATTGGTACTTGGGGAGATGCAGAACAAGAATCTGGTGGAGTTTGCAGAAAACATGTTGATTTTATCTTTTTATGAATTTTTAAAATGTCTTTATAGCAATGTAAATAGCATTTGTCATGACTTTGGCATACAATTATTAAAAAATGATACAGTAAAACAACATGAAAATCACCTCAGTGGTACTTGGGGAGATGCAGAACAAGAATCTAGTGGAGTTTGCAGAAAACAATTTGATTTTATCTTTTTATGAATTTTTAAAATATGTATATATATATATCAATGTAAATAACATTTTTCATGACTTTGGTATGCAATTGTTAAAAAATGATACAGTAAAACAACATGAAAATCACCACAGTGGTACTTGGGGAGATGCAGAACATGAATGTGGTGGAGTCTGCAGAAAACAATTTGATTTTATCTTTTTATGAATTTTTAAATTATGTCTATATAGCAATGTAAATAACATTTGTCATGATTTTGGTATGCAATTATTAAAAAATGATACAGTAAAACAACATGAAAACACCTCAGTGGTACTTGGGGAGATGCAGAACAAGAATCTGGTGGAGTTTGCAGAAAACAATTTGATTTTATCTCTTTTTTTATGAATTTTTAAAATGTCTATATATCAATGTAAATAGCATTTGTCATGACTTTGGTATGCAAGTATTAAAAGATGATACAGTAAAACAACATGAAAATCACCTCAGTGGTACTTGGGGAGATGCAGAACAAGAATCTTGTGGAGTTTGCAGAAAACAATTTGATTTTATCTCTTTATGATTTTTTTTTTTAAATATGTCTATATAGCAATGTAAATAGCATTTGTCATGACTTTGGTATGCAATTATTAAAGATGATACAATAAAGTATCAGTTTAGTTTGATACGTGATCCGAAAAAAAAAAAAAAAAAAAAAAAAAAAATGATTTTGAAGCTTCATGGCTATTACTAACACGCAAGGCCATGTAGACGCGCAACGAAATTTTTGGCATTCTCCGAAGCGCAGATGGCATGACTGCAGTTGGACACGTGCGTCTCTCAGCAGTGTTCAGCAGCAGAGTCTACTAATAGTGAATCTTTAAGTTGAACTGCTTCAAGAACCTCGCTACTGAGAAATGTCATGTAGCTTTTCAGCTGCGAAACTATTTTACTGATAAATTCGCGGTGCAGGGATTGATGACAAGTTTCTGTCCACGTCTCCGCGTGTGCACGCAAGTACCTGTCTGCAATGAGTGTGTGTCTGTGAGACAGAACAAGAGAAAGAAAGCGTGATTTCCGTACATAAAAAATGTGGAAAACATGGAAATAGTTTGTCATTTTTTACCCTGTTGTTTGTTATGTTTATTTGCTCAATGTATTCTGGGGTTTTGGCTCTTTTACAGTTATAGATAGATAGCCCATAGTATAACAAAAAATATTACATATCTCTTCATTGTGTTTGGGGCCCCCCTTGGACGAACGATCATAGCCACGTACCTAGAAAGCCTATGCATAAATCCGGCCCTGGGCGGTGTAAATACTTAGGCTATCTGTTCGTTTTCATTTGGTGCTACTAGTCAAAATCAAGTCAAATTTATTTGTATAGCGCTATTCACAGTACACATTGTTTCAAAGCAGCTTTACAGAAAATCATGATGTTAATGTTTATAATATCTTAATATGTTCATGCTTTACAGTATAGTTGCATTTAGTAGATTAGAGCTGGGCGATAATTTGTGTGCGTGTGTGTGTGTGTGTGTGTGTGTGTGTGTGTGTGTGTGTGTGTGTGTGTGTGTGTGTGTTTGTGTGAATGAGAGAGGGGGGGGCACAATAGAAGGATATGGTCTTTGTGCTGTGGTATCAGCATCAGAATGCACTGCACCATGACATAAACCACCAATAAAGACTTAAGGCAGGGCATAAACATAACAGTTTAGAAACAAAAACAAAAAACAAAACAAAAATATACTGAGGTGAGAGGTCACACTTATGTAAATAAACTGTGTGTGTGCTAGCAACACCAGGGGCATGGGTTCAGTTCCCATACACACATACTGGTCAAATGTAGCTATACTTTGAATGCACTGCATATTGCTTTGATTAAAAGTTTCTATCTGCCATTTTTGTCTTTATTCAGACAGAGCATTGAAGAGTATGGACAGAAAGCAAAGTCAGGGGACGGGATCATAAAGTACCACGAGCTGGGATTTGAGCTCAAGTCATCCAAAGCGCAATCACGCTGCGTGTTAGAGTGCTGCCCATGAGTTTATCAGCTCAAACTTGGTATACATTTTTACATCAAACTTGAATGTAATGTAAATATGTCAAATCGTGTTCAAAGCTTTTAAAATCCTCATTTATTTGTGGTTTTATTTTGGTTTTGGATTCAGTCTATTGTCTTCAGTTTATTTGTAGAATGTGTCTGCCTAAGGTTATAAAAGGGAGTGAAAGAATACACTTTAACCTCAGTGCATGCTTACAACATATTATCTAACATGTTAGTCACTTTAGCTATCGCCAACCATTTAATCAAAAAATCCTACATATTAGGAAGAGGATGGAAATTTGATTATTTTCCATGGTAACTTAGAGAATGAAATCAGCTATTGTGGCTTTGTGTGTGTAAGTGTGTGTATGTACTGTAGCTCTCTGTGAGCTTCAGGGTTAGATAATGTGAACTATAATTGAATGCATCACTTAGTGTTAGTAGTACTCCCTGATCACATCATCTGATAACAGAACACATAGACCATGTGTACTGCAGCAGCAAATGATCGTCACTCTGAACACATACACACAAACATATTGCAGAGCAGGGCTAGTTAAAATGTTGAGTCAAACATCCAATTGCATAAAAGCTTGCTTTCTCAGAAGTGGTTTATATATTGATTTCAACAGCAGTTCAACTTTGTCTTAAATTTAAATAATTTTGTGAATTCTGATTAATTCTGAAAATTCTAATATCGTATTTTGGTCATTGTCATAAGATGAGTACAATACCAAAAAAATAAAAAATAAAAATAAAAAAATAAAAAAATAAAAAGCTAACACATTGGCAAACTGTTTGTACAATGAAAGTCAAGTTGTACACATTGATAAATTTTTATTTTAAGTGTTTTTGTTTCATACAATTGACCATTATTTTTCATTGTCCAGAATTGCAGTTTGATATTTTTGTATGTTGCTTTTTGATGTTTCATGGATTGTTTTGTGCTTCATACTTTTAAAATGCTCCTCTATCAAGGCAGTTGTGAACTAAAGGTGAACATTTGTTGAATTCAATATATTAATATTATCAATATATTTTTCTTGTGCAAAATTGGGAAAATGTTCAATATCTTTTTTTTTTTTTTCCTCCATCAAGACAAAAAAAAAAAAAAAAAAAAACAGCCCTGGAAGAGTAAAAAGTATAACAACTAGCCCTGGTCTTCACATGTATCTATTCACAGTTAATTAGTGCTTTGTCTGTGTTTGTGTATCAGTGCTCTGTGTGTATCTGCATGTGTTAGCATGAGGTTATGGAAGCAGTGCAGGGTGATGAAGGTTTCAGTAGTCTACATGTGGAATGAAAATAAATATGCCATTGCAAGTTTAGACTGCACATTCAGTCTCTCTTATTGTGTTACTGTATGTGTGTGTCTGTCTGACAGTATGTGAGCATGCTCATATCTCTCTTTGCTCTGTTATTATTTGATTTAAGTTCATTACAACTTTAAACATTTTACTCCAAGTTGGTCCAACCCAAGCTGGCTAAAAATTGCTAATTAGAGGTGGGAAAATATTTAAAACTCAGAACAAATACTGTCAAGCTAATCTATACAGACCATGTGAACTCTGTCTCGATTATTTATTCTGTCACTGGAGCAACTAGAGTTACAATTCTTGTCAGAGCACTTGAGTTTCATGTTGTACCAGTTCTTATGGTGACTATGGCTGTGTTCAGACTGCTGGAAAACGAGGCCCAAATCCAATTTTTTTGCTCATATGTGACTCAGATCGTTTTTTTCTTTTTTCATGACGGTGTGAACAGCACAAACCACATGGAATTCGATCTTTTTGATTCCGATTTGGACCACTTCCATATGTGGTTCTAAATCCAGTAAAGGGCAAACGTTTTGCAATGCGATCTCAGTCTCAACAGTCATATCGGAATTCATGCAAATTCTTTATGTCACTCTGGATCAACATTTGTCATAATTCTGCGCTGATGGGAGTCACTCTAAAAATTTTACATACTAGAGGTAGTCAGTGGAGGGACAGTGAGTGAGGTATTGAAGTATTACAGTGGCAGCTCAATACAACCTGAATTAAAGGGGTCATACAATAAATATTTAAACATTTTGCTGTCTTTCTCCTCATCTTCGTCCTCCTTATCACATGCTCACAAATTTCCTGGCTTCCGTGGCACATCACTCTATTGGCCTCTGTGTTTACTTCAGTCTGATAGCATGCTGCATGCCCTCTCGTTATTCTTCTTTTGCATATGTAGGTCAGTTCACATTGAAATCTATGGAAGCCCGTTTCCGCCACTGAATAAAAAATAAAACAAGGTAATTGCAACTTTTTATCTCACAATTCTGACATTTTTTCTCGCAATTGCGAGATATAAACTCGCAATTCTGACTTTTTTTCTCAGAATTGTGAGATATAAAGTCGCAATTGCAAGAAAAAAAGTCAGAATTGCGAGATAAAAAGTCACAATTGCAAGAAAAAAGTCAGAATTGCGAGATAGTTCTGACTTTTTATCTTGCAATTGCGACTTTATATCTCACAATTCTGAGAAAAAAAGTCAGAATTGCGAGTTTATATCTCGCAATTGCGAGAAAAAAAGTCAGAATTGTGAGATAAAAAGTCGCAATTACCTTGTTTTATTTTTTATTCAGTGACAGAAACGGGCTTCCATAGAAATCTCATATTGACCAAATTTAAAAAAAATAAAAATAAATAAATAATGTGAACAGCCAAATGAAAACAATCAGGTCTGAACAATTAATCAGAATTGAGCACTAATGCTTCCAGTGTGAGCATAGCTTTAGATTACATACACAGCGCAAACTGCACTGATATTCAAAACAGTACTAAAACCTACCATGCTACATGTTTTAGGACATGTACCATGGTTTTCTTTGATGTACCTTGGAGTACCATGTAAAGTTAAATGTAACTGATTATGGTCATAATTCAGTGCCCTGGTATACAATAAATAAAAGTACAGTTTAGTATTTCTATCTGTTACCGTCACTGTAACTCTGTGCTCTCAGAGTTCCAAAATTCCCTCTCAGTTCTTTGTTTATCTTCAGCAACCCATTACATCCGGTGACCAGAACTGTCAATTTTCAAGAAAACACATGCTTTTTTGTGCAAAGTGAAAAGCTGATGAAAATATGGAGCTATAATTTCCCAAATATCTGTGAAAATTGTAACCTCACTGTTCCTCTCATGATGTAATGGTGCAAAGACTCTCTGAGGGAGATCAGGCTGAAAGGATAGCCGGGCTGAGCCAAGGTAAACTGGGCTGCATGGAGCCACGATGGAGCGCTGTGAACACAGACACCAGTTACAAACGCACTCAGATATGGATCGTTGGGTCTGAGCGCGACTGCAGCTTGAATCAATTATTGGTGTCATCTTGATCCAATTTGACTGATCTGAGGGGGAACGGAGAGGACAGGGCGGGCGGGGGTGCGGCAGAGGGCAAATTCTGGTCAAATATCCTGAGTGCATTGCCCCCCCCCCACCCCCCCCCCCCCCCCCCCCCACCCCCCGAAAACCCTTTCCGTACCCTATTCAATAGCGGTCACTCCGACTCACCAGCGGGGCCGAAGGTCAGTGGTAAATAGCGTGATATGCTCTGAAATGTAATAAATTGTGACCGCAGGATAGCTAGATCACACTGAACTTGCATTTGATTGATGCCCTGTTTTGTGACAAGATTTGATTCCCATCACTCTCACTGGTCTTCTAATAATGAATTTGCTACACCTTATTTGGTAAATCCATAGTTATTGCTTTGTAGATTATATGTAAACATAGTGTATAAAATGCTGCTAATGCACAAATAAATGATAATGCAGTAATGCTCAATTTTTTTAGTAAGACCTCTAAATAAAAATTACTTCAGCTGCTTAGATAAATAAATAAATAAATAAATATTTATCAAAATACAAAAATGTATGCTTTGAGATAAAAAAAAATATATATATTATGCCTTAGGTGGCCCAGCTAACCCTAAACCTTAAACTATTTATAAGCTCTTTTGAGCCCTGCACAAATCCACATCCCCTCTACGGGTAGCACTATCCAATCTTTACCCACACAACCTGCAGCATTAAAAAAGTCCTAGCAAAACATAACATACATCTGGCTTCTGTTCTGCGTCCATCCAATTATTTTAAATCTCTATGATGACATTTAGTCTGTTTATACTGATACTTTGGATATTATTGTAGCAGCTAATGGCTTTTGGTGTAGCCATGAAGGGATCTGCATGCATCTGTGCTGCCTGATTTCCTTGAGATAGTTAATGCCATTGGAGTGTTTAGTTACCTGTGCGAAGCGTGCAGATTAAGCCAGGTGCTGGTGAGTCTGGTTACCAGAGCATCAATCAGCACTTCATGGGTAGTGCACTAAAATCCTGAAAGAAGATTGAAACGGTAAGTGCTGTGTGTGTGATTAAACCAAAATTTTGATTGTGTTTCAAAACCTAGGGTGCTTGATAGCTATCTTAATAGCTTGTGAATGTGAAGCCTGTGTAAAAAGACAAGGTGTTTAAACCATTTGAATTAACTACTGTAAAAACTATAATATATTGATCATTGTAATGATGCATTATGTGAATTTGTAGATACTAAGATACATAAACCCACTGTCATTATGAGAACTGTGGTAGAAACAAATAATTTCTGAGGACATAAACAGCTGGTCTAGAGCATAATCTATGGATTACCATCTTGTACGGTAATTACAGTAAATGTAGCAAGACAGCAAGTCAGCTCACTGGGTTTTGAGACACGGCTCTCATATTTGTGTGAAAGTGTCTACTCACATTCATAGGAAAACACTCATTTAAAAATTTGAAAAGCATTATAAAGCTCATTCAAGTCCATTCAAATCTAATTAGTTTATCTACAAAACTGCAGTTATGTTATGTAGATACAATTATTTCAAATAATGAAGAGGTCCAAACATGGCCCACGTAAACATACACACTGAAAACTGTTGCAGTGACACTGACCTTGGCTTAGGATTTCCCCTTTTTTAAGTTTTAAGTTATTAGGAGAAACCTCTGTGAGTCTTTTTAAAGTTTAAAACAAATGTAATTAAACCTTTATACTTTGCCCTACTGCAAGAAAAAAGGTTTGTGCCTAGTCTGTTCCTGATTATCCCAGATATTAACGTGCACATAGACACACACACCCAATATAATTCCAGATTCCAGTAACACACTCAGATACAATTGCTAAGATGCTAGTTCATACACTGAACTGAAAACTCCTCACAGAGAGCAGTTTGCTTTGTATGCACACACACACACACACACACACACACACACACACAAGCATATAGACATGAATAGTGAAAGTCTATCCATGTCCACGTCTGACAGAGGGGCTAAGAGGTTGGCGGCACATTGCGGGTTTATTGAATTAATTACGATAAGGATCAGAGCTTTAAACAGGGGGGTGAGGCACTGGCTGGAAAGACATTGGAACCCTTCAAGCGATTTCTCTCTCTCTTTCTTTGTCGGAGCGCATGATTGGATTGGTAGTGTCAGGGTTGAACTGTGTGTGACAGTAACTAACTCCATAAGGTAAGCCGAGGGTTGAGATCGGTCAGCCGCACAACTTGTGCACTCGCTACATGCGAAAAATTAGTCCTGCATACTGAACAAATAAGGGACTGGGCTGCCCCAGCCGTATGTGTGCGAGAGAGGCAGAGATGGCAGGGGGTGAGCTTTGGAAAGGTTGAAGGGGTCGGCGCAGATACAGTTACCACATCTGAAATAAGGAAGGTCATTCTGCTGTGACACCCTTCACACACAACGCATGGGGGTCAATGTGTGTGTGTTTTGTGTGTGTGTGTGTAAGGAATTACTGATGACGGGCCGTTATTGAAAAATAATGCACACCCGAAGAGTCTTTGCATCTCTCAGCAGTGTTCAGCAGCAACGCCCCTATTAATAGAGAAACTGTAAATTTATCTTCTTCAAGAACAGCAATGTTACCACCTCCATTTGAGCAATGTTATTTAGCTTTTCACTTGCAAACTATACTACTCTAAAAGTCAACTGCAGTACAGCACTGACCATATGTTGGTCAAATTTATTTGCTTGGTCAGTGTCTTTGATTTTGGTTCTTTTGCTGTTTTAGGTTGTAAGGACCTGAACTTTTTAACCTTAAATAACTTGGCACAGTGATTTGGAACTGTAATTCGTTCCAAACAGACCTAGAAGTAATTCATAGCTGTGCGTATCCTGGAAGGTAATTGCACACCTTAGAATATTCGTCCTCCAATTAGAATTGAGCATTTTGCTGTCACGTTCAAGGCAGGAGAACATAATCAGTAACCATAGGAACAAACAAGGTACTAATCAGAAACCATAGAAACCCAAGAGCACAGTCAGTGCAAAGGCCCACGGTGGAACCAATGGAAGAAAGAGCCAAAGTGGAGCCAAAACCCTGCCCAACTAAGTGGAGCCAGGAGTGGTGGAAACCCAGACAGAGCCAAAAAGATGGAACCCTGGGGTGACAACGGAGGCCTGGAGGGCCGAGTTGGTGGCACAAACTTGTGGGACTGAGGTGGAAACGGGGGCTCAGCAGGCCAGGGTGGAGCAGGTGGGACTGAAGACCAAGACTGAGCCAGAGGGACGGAGAAACCCAGTGGAACCAGAGGGATGGAGGGAAGAAGTGAAGTCAAGGCAGTGAAGTCCACAGGCATTGGTTCTAGCACTGACATTGAGGCGGGCCAGGCTCTGTGTCTGCAGTGTAGAAGTCTGCAAGCCCGTCGGGTCCCGCTGAGTCCATTCGGGCCGGGCTTGGGCCATTTTTTTTTTTTTTTTTTTTACAGATCAGGCTCGGGGTGGACTCGGGCTCATTTAGCTTATCTCCTTTTATTGTGCCCATATAAGTGGAGAGCACACATGGCTACTGTATGAAATACTGATTATATTATAAATAGGCTATTATACATATGCAATATGCAAGGCATGCACGCTTTAGCATACAGGTGACAGTTGACCATGCAGAGCATCAGGGAGAAGTTGGAGCGCGGGGAGTTTCTAAAAGTTCCCAATGCTTCGGGAAAAGCTGCATTTTGGATCATCCATGCATTTGATGATGATGACTCGCCGTCTCCTAAGTGAATGCGCCTTTAGAGAGAAATGTATTTTTAGGGATTTTATAATGAAAGAGGTTTTGTTTTCGATTCAAATTATTTCGTTAATTCAAAGCTTTCTATAGATACTATATTTATCAAGTCAGTGAGGCAAGTATTCGCTGTGTTCCGGTTTTTCAGAAGCGCTCCTGCTCAAAACCGAAACTGCTTATTTTTCTTTATTTTATAAAAGCATGTTTTGTTGATATTTTGAGTGCACACAAATAAAAGTAGACCCTTCACAGTTCCGAACAATGTAGCCTATTACTCTTACCTTTATGAGCAAAAATGACAGCTATTTTTAAATGCTTCCAATGCAAGTGATCGCTCTGGCGCGTCCTGTAAAGCGCGCTTCAGCTCTCCACACAAACGACTAGATATGCGTCAGTGCACATTTATCTAGATTAAGCATTTAAACTAACATTGTGGAGCTGTTTTATAACTATAGATTTAATTTTAGACAAGTCATGATGATTTGAGAAGGCTAAATTGATCAAACACAGGCTATGATCAACTCTGTCTGACGCTGCTGCTTGGTCGTTACTTTAAAAAAACAAAAACTTATATTTAACGAATAAAAAAAAAAATGCTCCAAACATTTTTCTAAATTAACTTAATAAAATAACGAAACGAAATACAATCACTTTGCCATTTCATACAAAACTGAAGTATTTTAATAGCTGAAACAGTAGTATAAGTCGTTTTGGGAGAAGGGGAAAAAAGACGAGCTCGGGTCGGACTCGGGCCGGTAATTCTGATGAGCTGTCAGACACGGGCCGGGCTAGGGCCTGAGCGTCTCGGGTCAGGGCCGGGCTAGGGCCTATATTTTAGGCCCGTGCAGGGCTCTACTGCAGTGGGCTCTGGCAGGATGTCCGTGATGGGCTTGTAGGACAGCTGGCTGGGCTCTGGCTCTGGAATGGGGCTAGCTCCTCAGCGAGGCCGATGATGAGAGGGGAGTTGTTGTTAGCCAGCATCCACTCCATAAAAGAGGACCACTCACGGACAGGTGTGCCTTGGATCGCTCAGTGAGGCTGGTGTCGAAAAATATACAGAGTGAGCAGTCTAGGTAGTGGGTGAGGCACAGCAGGTCTAAAAAGTTCATTTTTGGTCACATTCAAGACAAAGTTGAACAGAGGAAGAGCTCTGCAGCAGTCTTCTAATCAAACAAAACACAATAATCCAGGAATGATAGAAATCACAGGACAGCGTAACAGCTTGCATTACCTAAACAAGACAATGCTGGACAAAGAACAGAGCCAAACACAGGACTTAAATATGTGGGGAATAATGAGGAGTGAAAGAGAACATAATCGGTAACAAAATAAACAAACAAGAAGTAATAAGAAACCATAGAAAAAGAAACAGGAACTAAAGGAAATGGAGCGTAATATCAAAATAAGAGTCATAACACTAAAGCTGGAGTATGATGTTGAAAATTAAGATGTGCATCACAGGAATAAATTACATTTTAAAATGTATAACAATAGAAAACAGTTATTTTAAATAGTATTAATACTATTTCACATTTCTTTTTGTACTGTATTTTTGAGCACACAAATGCAGCCTTGGTCCTTGGTGAGCACAAGAGACTTCATTAAAAATGTTTAAAAATCATAAAGTTTCCAAACTTTTGACAAGTGTAAATACATATACATATACGTATACATATATGTGTGTGTGTGTGTGTGTGTGTGTGTGTGTGTGTGTGTGTGCGCGCGCATGTGTTTTTGTGACATATGAGGACACAAATTTGTATAATGACATGGGTATAACGTAGGTATTACAAGGAGAAGGTGATTTATGAGGACATTTCCCCATGTCCCCATATTTCAAAAGGCTTATAAATCATACAGAATGAGTTTCTTTGAGAAAGTAAAAATGCACAAAGTTTCCTGTAAGGGGTAGGTTTAGGTGTTGGGTTGGTGTAGGGGAATAGCACATACAGTTTGTACAGTATAAAAATCATTATGCCTATGGAATGTCCCCACAATTCACAAAAACAAATGTGTGTGTGTGTGTGTGTGTGTTGCTCTGTGATTTGCAATCTAAATGGATCGTCACATTTTTTATTTTTTTATTTTATGACAATATTATTTACATATTATTTATTAGAATCAATCTGTCTTCATTAGGTTACACCAACAAAAATACATTTTAGGGTCAGATTGGGTTGCTTCTTAAGGC
Organism: Spinibarbus caldwelli; assembly: GCA_039654775.1. Classification (NCBI taxonomy): domain Eukaryota; kingdom Metazoa; phylum Chordata; class Actinopteri; order Cypriniformes; family Cyprinidae; genus Spinibarbus; species Spinibarbus caldwelli. The sequence continues at coordinate 25,338,086 of CM077252.1, read as the reverse complement.
AACAACTTCACACATTCACTTTTTACAGTGCGGTGAATCTGTGTTTTATATGGCCATTTGACTTTTAATGATGCTTGAATGCTAAGATCATAATTTCTCATCTAAGTTCACTAAAAACACCCTAAAGTATTTAAGATTCTCATCTGATCTCTAATCTCTCCCTGTGTGTGTGTGTATGTGTGTGTGGTAAGGCTAAGTGTGAACAGATGTACCACAATATTTTCTCAGTAAGGGAGAATCACAGTGCGACAATAACCTACAGCTGAAACAGCGTACTGTCCTGCAAACACACACGCACACAAATACACACAAACATTCTCAAACCCACACCCACATGAGCTCAAAAATACTGAACATTCCTAACTGCAGGACACACACATTAATAAATGCATATACACACACTCTATCATAACAGTGTGTCTAGGCATCATAGTAATACAGTGTGAAAGTAAATAGACAGCTTCAGTGTATAACAGAAAACAAAACAAAACAAACACACAAAAAAAACTCATCAAATCAATCACTAACTGAGCACAGAGATATTATCCACGTAAAAATATTCAGGGTAAAATATTCCTTATATAAAGAAAGATTCTGGTCCTTGATTATGACTGGCTGATCCAGATTTGAGGCTGCTGTAAAATACCTATATACTTAGAATATACTTAGGACTTCAATATTACTGCAACACTGTGTCTGTGTATTGCTTTGCAACTATTCTGCTAAGCATTGCTGACGATCTATATTGCTTGACAGAAGGATTATTATTCAATTCATAGCTTTGTAAAAGCACTAAAACTGTGACCAGCCTAACAATGCCCCTTAGTTGTTCTAAAATTACTGTAAACCACAGCTTCTTGGCGTATATTGCTTTATTTCAGATTAGAACTTTAAATCATGTAAACTGTGGTCAAATATTAACACTTTACTGTAAAGTGATGGTATTATACATATTATGCTAATAAAGTGAATCACCATATATCAATGGTTAATTATACAGAACTCCAAAATAATGACATTAATAATATATTGTTCTTTACTATCAGCTACAGTTTTTCTATCTATCTATATTATTGTTTCATTTGCTTTGCAAGTTTTCCTCTCTTGTTTTCATCCACCTATGAATTTGCATTTGTACATTTATTTCGAGGTATGGGTCACTTGAATGCCTTAACATTTTTCTTTTATGTCCTTTTTAGGAGTGTTATTTAGGTCTGCATTGAAAATCCACGAAGTCCTTTTGTATATTTTGTATTTACGTTCAGCCTTTTGGAACTTTAAACATTACAGTTTATGGTCCATAAAAGTTTCTCTCCATTCTTTCAAGCCGAATGGGGGTGTTCTGGTGTTTTTAGTTTGTTATCAGATAGGCAGATTTACTTGCCTTCCGTTAACATAAACATGCCTATAATAACTGCTGCTGTAATCCTCTAATTAAAGACTGTGATCATTAAAAGATCATCTTTTACACTAATTAGTTACCAGCTCACATCGGAACTTGTATCAGATGGTCAGCATGAAAGAGGGATTACAATCAGCGGCTACGGTTGTTGCTGTGGAAGCTATTTGTACTATGACACCTCAACACAGCCTCTTAGAACTACACAGCTCAGCGGGATCATATTCACAAACAATCACCGCACACACACATACCAAATGGCAATTCTCCCTCTTCACCAAGCCCGGCAGACATTGAGCTTCATCAGGGCTCACACCTGCTGCGACAGGCATATTAAGACATTGTTCTCTTCCTACACATGCACACACATACAGTGGTGTGAAAAATTGTTTGCCCCCTTCCTGATTTTTTTATATGTTTGTCACACTTTAATGTTTCAGATCAAACAAATTTAAATATTAATCAAAGATAACACAAGTAAACACAACATGCAGTTTTTAAATGAAGGTTTTTATTATGAAGGGAAAACAAAATCCAAACCCACATGGCCCTGTGTGAAAAAAGTGCTTGCCCCCTAAACCTAATAACTGGTTGGGCCACCCTTAGCAGCAACAACTGCAATCAAGCGTTTGCGATAACTTGCAATGAGTCTGTTACAGTGTTGTGGAGGAATTTTGGCCCACTCATCTTTGCAGAATTGTTGTAATTCAGCCACATTGGAGGGTTTTCGAGTATGAACCGCCTTTTTAAGGTCATGCCACAACATCTCAATAGGATTCAGGTCAGGACTTTGACTAGGCCACTCCAAAGTCTTCATTTTGTTTTTCTTCAGCCACTCAGAAGTGGACTTGCTGGTGTGTTTTGGATCATTGTCCTGCTGCAGAACCCAAGTTCGCTTCAGCTTGAGGTCACGAACAGATGGCCGGACATTGTCCTTCAGGATTTTTTGGTAGACAGCAGAATTCATGGTTCCATTTATCACAGCAAGTTTTCCAGGTCCTGAAGCAGCAAAACAGCCCTAGACCATCACACTACCACCACCATATTTTACTGTTGGTATGATGTTCTTTTTCTGAAATGCTGTGTTACTTTTACGCCAGATGTAATGGGACACACACCTTCCAAAAAGTTCAACTTTTGTCTCGTCAGTCCACAGAGTATTTTCCCAAAAGTCTTGGGGATTATCAAGATGTTTTCTGGCAAAACTGAGACGAGCCTTTATGTTCTTTTTGCTCAGCAGCGGTTTTCGTCTTGGAACTCTGCCATGCAAGCCATTTTTGCCCAGTCTCTTTCTTATGGTGTAGTCATGAACACTGACCTTAACTGAAGCAAGTGAGGCCTGCAGTTCTTTGGATGTTGTTCTGGGGTCTTTTGTGACCTCTTGGATGAGTCGGCCGGCCACTCCTGGGAAGGTTCACCACTGTTCCATGTTTTCGTCATTTGTGGATAATGACTCTCACTGTGTTTCGCTGGAGTCCCAAAGCTTTAGAAATGGCTTTATAACCTTTTCCAGACTGATAGATCTCAATTACTTTCTTTCTCATTTGTTCCTGAATTTCTTTGGATCTCAACATGATGAGGATCTTTTGGTCTACTTCACTTTGTCAGGCAGGTCCTATTTAAGTGATTTCTTGATTACAGGTGTGGCAGTAATCAGGCCTGGGTGTGGCTAGAGAAACTGAACTCAGGTGTGATAAACCACAGTTATGTTTTAACATGGGATTTTTCACACAGGGCCGTGTGGGTTTGGATTTTGTTTTCCCTTCATAAAAAAAAAAAAACCTTCATTTAAAAACTGAATGTTGTGTTTACTTGTGTTATATCTGATTAATATTTAAATTTGTTTGATGATCTGAAACATTAAAGTGTGACAAACATGCAAAAAAATAAAAAAATCAGGACGGGGCAAACAATTTTTCACTCCAATGTACATACACACCTTTTTTTCACACGGTGCTCAATATTTTTAGCATTTGCATTATTAAAATAATTGTTCCTTGTATGATTGATGATTCAGGAATTAACCTGCTCTTTCCTTGCCCCTTTAGTTTCACTGCACTTTTTCACTGGAATATGATTCTCTCACGAATACCAGCATAAAAGTTTATATCCTCTAACTGAACCAGGACCATTTATCCTCAAATTGCTCTATGTCTTTTTTTCTTCTACCATTTTTCCCCTATATACCTGTAACAGACAACTAACAAATACTCATTAGTTAAAAGTACATACACAGTCTAATTAGTGGTGTGCCCCAAGGGTTTGTGTTGGGTTAATAATGGTTTGTTGATTAATCCTGCTAAGTGATAACATTGTAAATTTTATATCTTTCAAACACATTCTTTCTGTCTCTCTGTACTTCTGGATTAGAGTAAGTAACTCTGAAAGCTTTTCTCAGATCTCTGCCAGCTGTGATATCCCACTGCCATACTGTCCTGTATACACACATGGCCAAATGAGAGCATGCAGTCACACACACATCTGAATAAGCACTGCAGATAAAGAACATAGGGGGTGTCATCTCTCTCTGCTCTGTGTTGTTATTATTAGTGAAGCTTGTAGGGCAAGCAAATTTTTAACCCTAACTATTAAACCTTGGTGTTGTGGGTATAAATGATACTTCAAACTGGGTGGCATGTTAAATAGAGGTATGCCATTGATTTCCTAAGCAATCAGACTGACAGTTTTCACCTGGCAAACAGTTAAACAATTAAAAAAACCCATATACTAACACTGAAGGAAGCACTCGAGCCATATCTGGGGATCAGAATATCAAAGAGAGTGGAAGTGGGCTTTCTTAATATGGCCAAGTAATTTTCTACCCATAACACCCTAGCAATCGCAACATTAAATAAACACTCAGTATCTATAGAGAGCAACAGCCGGGTTCTGGAAGTACAAATTCCATTAATTTCCCCATTGGGAAATTAATTTTTAAAGAGAACTTTTAAACATTTAAAGTCAGATACAAGCTCTGAGGTTGTTAATCAGTGGTACTGTATATGCTTCTGTTAAAACAACCAGTTCACATTATTTCAACCCATTTTCAAATAACAGTGGAATTCTTGGTGAAAAACTATATTACCCATGATTCTGCAAAGAGTTCCACCAATCATAGAGTTGCGACAAGCAAATCACGCCAAAAAAAATAAATAAATAAATAAAATAAATAAATAAATAAATAAATATATATATATACTGCATATATATATCCCATAAAGCACCACAAATGACATAATTGAGTCAGTCTTCCAAAATACTTAAATATTTGTAAGTATATGCATATTTTGCAATAAATGTTTTTGCACTCAAGATTTGATCATAACTTAAGAAGTCTAATAACGTTAGTGCCAGAAGACTCACAAAAGCATCATATACTGTATGTGTGTTCCTGTCCAAAACACACTCACTCACTCTCTCTCTCTCTCTCTCTCTCTCTCTCTCTCTCTCTCTCTCTCTCTCTTTCTGCTGTTTGATGTTTCTACTGAGCCCCAAGCTTCCCTCATGAGATTTGTGTGTGTGTGTGTGTGTGTGTGTGTCTGTCAAGTCCAGGTGTTTGTTATTTGGGGGATGTCTGTCAGTGTTGGTGTGAATGGGGTGTGGACAGTGTATCTGAGTGTGTGTCTGAGTGTGTCTCTGTGTGTTCAGAGAATGTATGCATGGCTGAACTGGGCAGGGTATAAAAATTCCTCCCATACCAATGTCAAAAAGACACCTGTATCAGATACAAAAAAATTATAATAAAATTGTTTATTTTATTAAGTTGCAGTAAACATAAACAAATTTAAATTGTACACTAAGCCCAAACAATTTGTGATAAGCTACACTGAGTGAAATTGGTAGCCTGTTCTCATTGTTCTCACAGTGCTACTCACATTTGATCTAAAATTTAACAATCTTCCAAAGAATGAGAAGTCCACCTCTGACGTTACTTTTTTTTTTTTTTTTTTTTTAGCTGTTCACACCTTACCTTCCAAAAGGGGGAGAGATATTAAACCAGGACCAATGGACTGAAAATAACATAGCCTTCCAAAGGATTGCAATGTTAGAAAAGTGGCTGTTTATTTTCATGCAGTGTCTCAGTAGAGCATTATTTGTTTGTTTGGTAGATTTCATTGTTATGATTATTTTCATTGTTCTAGAAACTTGCGACTTTTTTTTTTTTAGAAAGATATGAACCTGATAGAAATGCCGCAACTAGTAAGTAACCAAGTTAATTCTAATGTCTAATCTGTGATTTGTGATTTATAATATGTCAGGCAATATTTTTCACAAAATTCTTTATTGCCATTTTTGCATTAGTAACACAAGCCAGTGAGAAAATGGTCAATTTCGCATTTTTCCTTTATAGCATAAAAAAAAAAAAAACACACATGTTGTTCCAAATGTGATTAAATATACAGAAAGTGCACAAAGAATGCTTTGCAGGAGCTTTCAGTCACTTCAATTCAGTGCAATGAATTCCATATGTAATTCTTCTTTCAAGTCAAGTCAAGTCACCTTTATTTATTCAGAGATGTCATTGTCTAGCTAAGTTTAGTTTAAATAGTATCTATGAAATCAAATTGATGATAATCGTTAGAAATTAAGTGTTCCAAACTGAGCAAGCCAGAGGCGATAGCGGCAAGGAACCAAAACTTCCTCTGTGACAGAATGGAGAAAAAAAAACTTGGGAGAAACCAGGCTCAGTCGGGGGCCAGTTCTCCTCTGGGCTGCACTCGCGCTGCACGCACGGTTTTAAAAGCGAACGATCAAATTAGTTAGATTAGTTTGATAGATAATACCAGAAATATGGTGGGAATTAAGTTATATATTATCACTTTAAACAACAGAGAGTGAAAGTAAGTTAAAGATTCAATAAAAAAGCAGAGCTACAATGACAAACCTCTCAGCAGCACAACAGACAGGACTTTGCATATCTTTCATATGCAAAGATGTTACCCAGTCATAGCACATAGTGTTTCAATCAAAGGGATAAAATCAGGGTAGAAAATGACCTTTTATTTCAAAATTATGGCAGTTTTTGATGAAAAGAAAAATCACACCTATGGAAAATTATAAAATTATAATAATAAAAAATATTATAGTTCCCATTTAAAGAATTAGTTTCCTCAAAATTAAAATGATGTCCTTTTCTTCTAAACCAAAATTTGTTGAAAATATTCCCCTCCATATCTCCCAAATATCATTAGTTCATTAGTATCAGTAGTAGGGTCATTCCTGGGATTCGGTAACATTTCAACTTGGAATATACATATTTTCAAACTACATGTTATTCAACTTCTAAATACCCCACATCATTAGGCACATATCAAACCTCCAAAAAATGATATTTTCCCACCTCGGGCATTAAAGACCTTTTATTATTTTCAGTTTTTATCAGCTTTAGACGCCTTTTTTTCTCAACCCCGTAACGGACAAAATGGGATTGATTTAAAAAGGATTTTACACAGAAATTTCCCATCATGTTCACATTTTTATAGGACTGAAGCTAAAAATACACAAATTGTGTGTCTGTAGTCTCTTTATTTTTGTAAAAAATATTTATAATTTAAAATTTTAACTAAAACCAAAATGTTATTGTTTTAGCCCTTAACATGCCAGATGGTAATCAGCAAGAAGTAATTTTGTTCTTAATTTTCTGACTTATTTTTTTTCTAAAAATATTAATGTGACAAGCTGTGATGGGGTTGAAGACTGTAACACATCTGAAGGGATACATTGCCTCAAATTAAAATTTTTGGTTTTGTTTCTTTATCATATTGTCTCCTTGTTTCTGGGTTGAGATACCTGCATGGCCAATATTGTCTTTCTGCTGCAAATGTGGGAGCAATTTCTGATGTATAATGCTTGTCAACATTTAAGTGGACATATTACATCAAAAATTCTATTTAAAACAAAAACATGGGTTGTCATGATTTTGGAGTATATATACAGTATCTCACAAAAGTGAGTACACCCCTCACATTTCAGCAACTATTTTATTATAACTTCTCAAGGGACAATACTATAAAAATGAAACTTGTATTTATTTTAGAGTAGTCAATGTGCAACATGTATAGCAGTGTAGATTTACTGTGCTCTGAAAATAACTCAACATTCAGCCATTATTGTCAAAAGAGCTGGCAACAAAAGTGAGTACACCCTAAGTAAACATTTCAAAACTGTGTCCAAAGTGTCAATATTTTTTTGTGAGCACCCCTGTTATCTAGCATTGGCTTAATCCTCCTGGGCATGGAATTGACCAGAGCTGCACAGGTTGTTGCTGGGATCCTCTTCCACTCCTCCATAATGACATCATGGAGCTGCTGGATGTTAGACACATGACGCTTCTCCACCTTCCACTTGAGGATGTAACACATGTGGTTAATAGGGTTCAGGTCTGGAGACATACTTGGCCACTCCATCACCTTCACCTTCACCTTCATCAGCAAGGCAGTTGTCATCTTGGCCGTGTGTTTGGGGTCATTATCGTGTTGGAAAACCCAGTTTCTGAAGGGAGGGCATCATCTTCTGCTTCAGAATATCACAGTACATGTTGGCATCCATGTTTCCCTCAATTAACCGCAGTTCCTCAGTACCAGCAGCACTCATGCAGCCCCAGACCATGATGTTACCACCACCATGCTTGACTGTAGGCAAGACACAATTTTCTTGGTACTCCTCACCAGGCCGTCACCACACATGCTGGACACCATCTGAGCCAAACAAGTTTATCTTAGTCTCATCAGACCACAAGACATGGTTCCAGTAATTCATGCTCTTGGACAGGTTGTCTTCAGCAAACTGTTTGCAGGCTTTCTTGTGAGCCAGCTTCAGAAGAGGCTTCCTTCTGGGACGACGGACATGCAAACCGACTTGGTGCAGTGTGAGGCGTATGGTCTGAGCACTGACAAGCTGACCTTTCACTTCTGCAACCTCTAAAGCAATGCTGGCAGCACTCATGCTCATGTTTTTTGAAGCCAGCTTCTGCACCTGACGCACACCACGAGGACTCAACTTCTTTGATCGACCCTTGCGAGGCCTGTTCCGAGTGGAACCCGTCTTGGAAAACCTCTGTGTGACACTGGCCACTGTACTGTAACTCAGTTTCAGGGTGTTACTGATCTTCTTATAGCCTAGGCCATCTTTGTGGAGAGCAACAATTCTAATTCTCAAATCCTCAGAGAGTTCTTTGCCATGAGGTGCCATGTTGAACATCCAGTGGTCAGTATGAGAGAATTGTACTCAAAGCACCAAATTTTAACTGCTCTAATACAAGATACACAAATTTGTATAGTCCTGTTAAGCAGACAAAAACATGTACATGATGAATAGGACATGTGGCTTTGCATGGTTAAACGACGTATAGCTGTTATCACTTAAGGTGTACTCACTTTTGTTGCCAGCTATTTTGACAATAATGGCTGTATGTTGAGTTATTTTCAGAGCACAGTAAATCTACACTGCTATACATGTTGCACATTGACTACTCTAAAATATATCCAAGTTTCATTTTTATAGTATTGTCCCTTGAGAAGACATAAAAAATAGTTGCTGAAATGTGAGGGGTGTACTCACTTTTGTGAGATACCGTATTTACTGAAACCATGACTATTTTATATTTTTTTCATTAAAATTATTAATAAATGAAGCAAATATCTCAACCCTGTCACAAGTTTACAACCCCGTAACAATGAGAATTACATATATTTGTGATGGGGTTGAGTGTGATGGGGTTGTGGTTTTTCACTCAAAATAGCCACTGCTCCTCATGTAGTGTAGGAGAGTCGAACATATATGGCAGCAATAAAATAAGTACATTGTATATACTTATGGATTAAAATAAAATGTCGAAAAAGTAATAATTTTCCAGCTTAATTTTTTGTGATGGGGTTGAGTTGTTAAGCTTGACAGTACCCTCCCTGACTATAACATGCCTCAAAAATATGAATAAAAAGTATGATACTACTAACCATTTTCTGCACCACTATTAAAGAGACCTGAATAATGTCATTTCTGGTAAATGATGTCACATATGAGTGGAGACTAAATTATTATGGGTGTAGAATCGTTAATGTGACGGGGTTGAGTTCAGACTGAGGGACATAACTTTAAAGCATTTTTTCAGAAAAATCTTTTTTACAAGAAAGGATCACAAATAAATGCTTACATTGTTGCCAAAAATCACAGACACTATGCACATTTTGTTAATAATTTTCTAAGTACAAACTCAGTGAAGTGCCTCAGGGACATGACAGAATGCTTGGTTTAAGATCGATATAAGACATTATTTTATGCTAAAAAAAAAAAAAAATATTAAAATGCAATCATTATTTTTATTCATTATAGTGGGCATCCCAAATTTTTGTGAAAAGCTTCTAACAATTCATTTTGGTGAACCACAACTTTAGAATCCCAGGAATGACACAGTATCAGTTTAAATGTGATTTGATGTGGTGACATTACTGGTGATTACATTTAACTTGATTTGTTTGAAGGTTTTGAGTTGATCACAAATCGCTATTAATGAGATTGAGAAATTTGACGGAGAGAACTTTTCCTTCTATTAACCAGTGTTTAAAACCAGCGTCTGTGATTGCTTTTAGTTAAGTTCATTTAAAAAGTCAAGACAAGTCAGTGTTCTGCCACCCCAATGCGCCTTGCATACGTTGACAGACAGATAACTCCTCTACCAATCACCACACTGAAGCAGATACTCAGTTCACTTCGTTTAATGGATGACTGGAAGTAGGGTAAAACTGAAAAGAACAAATTAAATTTAAGTACACTGAAAGGGAATATTTTACATATGCATCACTAGTGTAACATAAGCATGTATGAAATAACAGTGCATAAGTTTGCATTCATGTATATGAAAAAGTATTGTAACACCTGAAATCTTTCACATTCCAAACTGTATACTGAATGAATTGCATCATATTAACTGATTAATGATACGTAACTGCAACATAGGTCACACATCTGTGTATGACACAATTAACACATGGTGACACACACCTGTATAAAGATTCACATGAAAGTTTGCACTTAACAAAAATACTATCAAATATAGTTGAATTACTCTTTAATGTAAACTTACATACCAACGATACTTCCGAAAGACAAGAAATGTAGCAGATGACTTAAGATGAAAGGAACCACAATAACAGGCTGCTCTCTTCCATGCAATAGACTGAAGCTGGCCCTATATTGATGACATCATCAGAGAGTTGTAACTCTTAAAGGAGCCAGCACCTTTTACACTAATGTCACACATGACAACACACTCCCCGTCTGGTATCACTGGATACCAAACCTACTACTAATGTATTAAGAGAGGAATAAATCAGTCTCTGAATTAGTCTGAAGGAATGAGCATCACCACTTCAGTTATAGGTCTGATGAACAATTTTGGTTCTTCTTTATCCATGACCTTGATCTCCACCTTTCGTACCCTTCCATCTGCACTTGGGAACACTCTAGTGATGCGCCCCAGAGGCCACTGGTTACGTTTGGTGTGATGGTCTTTCATAAGAACTACACTGCCCTCCGTAACGTCTTGCCTTTTCATTTGCCACTTCTTCCTAGGTTGCAACGTAGAGAGATATTGTTTTCGCCACCTGTCCCAGAAGGTAGACGCCATATTTTGGACCTGTTTCCACTGCTTTCTGTAAAGGTCAGCATGATCGAATTCTCCTGGTGGACAAGGACAAGGACCGTACTTATGAGTGAGTAACGTTGAGGGGGCGAGTATGCGAGGATCCTCCGGGTCCATAGAAACCGGTACCAGTGGTCTGGAATTTATTATTGCCGTCGCCTCCGCCATGAATGTTGTGAGAACCTCGTGTGTGATTCTTGATGGTCCCAGCTGCAGCATCATTGAGTCCAAAATCTTCCGAGTTATCCCAATCATTCGCTCCCACACTCCACCCATGTGGGAAGCGTGGGGAGGGTTGAAAATCCATGAACATCCTTGTTCTGCAAGGAACCTTATGACCTTTGTTTTCCAAGTTGGAAGGGATGTCCAGTTCTCTGCACGCTCCTACAAAATTTGTCCCTCGATCCGAGCGTATCTGCTTTACTGGACCATGAATGGCAAAGAAGCGTCTCAAGGCGTTTATGAAACAAGATGTGTCCATAGACTCCAGTACCTCGATATGGACAGCTCTGATGGTTAAACAGGTGAACAACACCGCCCATCTCTTGCTGTTCGCGAGTCCTCCTCTAGTACGGCGGGCAGAAATGGTCCAAGGACCAAATACATCAGTCCCTACATAAGTAAACGGGGGTTCGGTGTTGACTCTGTCCATTGGCAGATCGGCCATCTTCTGTGTTTCACTTCGTCCACGCAATTTTCGGCAAATCACACATCCAAAGATAAGGGAACATATGCATCTTTTGGCTCCCACGATCCAAAAGCCTGCCATACGTATGGCACCTTCAGTGAAATGTCTCCCTTGGTGTTGAGATTGCTCGTGATAATGTCTCACGATCAAGATTGCAATGTGGTGTCGTCGTGGAATGATGATGGGATTGCTTTCATCAAATCCAGTGACCACTCGAGACATACGACCGCCGACTCTCATAAGTCCGTTCTCATCTATGAGGGGATTCAGTGTGAAGAGAGGACTGCTCTTTGGAATATTCTTGTTATCTTTGATACATCTGAATTCCTCAGCGAAAACTTCCTGTTGCACAGCACGAATGATGGCATTTTTGGCTTGGCTCAATTCATCTACACTGTATGGTGTCGAACAACAATGCCATCCTTTGCAAACTTTTCCATCTTTGACCAGCTCTGCTTTATAGGTCTGTACAATGTGTATTAGACACGCAATAGCATGAATGAGTTCCTTCCAATTGGAGAAGCGCTTGAAGCGTTCTGAGCCTAGCTGACTGTCCTTCGTTAAGGTGACAAATGCTGACACTTCAGGTTGGACTTCAACATCTGTCATAGGATCAACAAGGTCAAACGGGCCTGAGGAGAAGTATGTCTGGTTTGGGCATGACAAAAATGGCGGACCGGTAAACCATGTCGTGTCTTTTAGATAGGCTGCAGGAACAGATCTTGTCGCGTGGTCTGCAGGATTCTGATCGCTCGCCACATAATGCCATTGCCGCGGGTGTGTACTTCTGATTCTTAGAACTCGGTTATTTACGAAAACGTGGAACCTACGCTTCTCATTATGAATATAACCAAGGACCACTCTGCTGTCTGAAAAGAAGTTCACATTGTCAAACTCTGTATCCATTTCGGACATTATAAGGTCAGCCATCTGCACAGCCAACACTGCACTGCAGAGCTCAAGACGTGGTATAGTCAGCTCTGGCCGGGGAGCTAGCTTTGCTTTTCCCAAGATGAAACTTATCTTGCAGTTCCCATCTGGACTTGAACTTCTAAGATAAGCTACTGCAGCTATAGCCAAGACAGAAGCATCTGCAAAGATGCAAAGCTCTCTCTGTGAAGCTTCAGAAGAGAAACCTTTTGTATAATGTCTTGGGATCTGGAGATGTTGAAGATGTTGAAGAGAGTCCTTCCATTGCAGCCAAGGTCCCATCTTTCCTGGAGGCAAAGGCGCATCCCAGTCACATGTCTCAGTTGTGAGTTCTCTTATCAGAGCTTTTCCACGAATGACAACTGGAGCTGCGAACCCAAAGGGGTCGTATAAACCATTCACAGTTGAGAGGACTCCACGACGTGTGAATGGCTTTGTATCACATGACAACTGGAACGTGAACGTGTCGGTAAGGAGATTCCAATTAACTCCAAGGGTACGCTGTACTGGCACTGCAACCTTGCCTAGGTCCATGATTCTTAGATCACTAGCTTGTTCCTCCAAAGGAAACGCATCCATAACCTCCTTGCTGTTCGAAGCAATTTTGTGGAGCTTCAGGTTGGAACGTGCCAAGGCTGCTTGGGTCCTCTTGAGGAGATCAATTGCAGCTGCTGCAGACGGTAGTGATCTTAAACCATCGTCCACGTAGAAATCCCTTTCTACAAACCTTCCAACATCTACTCCAAACTCTGACTCAGCCTCTTTTGCTGCTTGTCTGAGGCCATAAATCGCAACCGCAGGAGAAGGACTGTTCCCGAAGATATGGACCTTCATCCTGTACTCGATGACGCTCTTCTCTGGGTCGTTATCTTCATACCAGAAGAACCTGAGAAAGTTCCTGTCCTCTGGCTTGACAAGGAAGCAATGGAACATTTGTTGAACATCCGTAGTGAATGCTACCACTTCCTTTCTAAAGCGCAAGAGCACCCCAAGAAGTCCGTTGTTGAGATCTGGGCCCTTCAAAAGTACATCGTTTAGGGAAACCCCATCGTACTGACAGCTTGAATCGAACACGACCCGGATCTGATCTGGCTTCTTTGGGTGATAAACTCCAAAAAGCGGCAAGTACCAACACTCATCATGCTGCTTAAGTGGTGGAGCAATCTCTGCATGACCTTTCGCCAGTATCTTTTCCATGAATGCGAAGAAATGTTCTTTCATGATAGGTTTCTTGGAAAAAGACCGCTGTAGAGATCTGAAGCGATCTAGAGCCTGCGTCTTGTTGTTTGGTAGGCGTCGCCTCTGAGGTTTAAATGGAAGGGGGGACACCCAACTATTTCTTTCATCTTTGTAGAAGCCTTCCTTCATTATACGGAGGAAAGTCAGATCTTCGACAGACAGAGCTAGCTTGTCGTCATCCTTTGTTCTCTTGAAGACATCCCATTCTACATGGTGTTCACCTTCCCATTCAGGCCTCATCACAACAGCCGTAGCTAGAAGACCAGAAGGTTTATCACAAACATTTTCTTTGATGTGATAAGTGTTGGGACATGGTATGAAAAGTGATTGGCGACCACTATCCAAGGTGTTGGTGAAGAGAACATTGACTCTATCAGGCTTGTGCACCCTGCCTAAGCATACGTTGCCCACTATTACCCAACCAAGATCTAACTTCAGAGCGTAAGGGGCTTCGCGAGGTCCATTTATGTGCTTCATCACTTTATGCACCTTTATGATGTCTCTTCCCAGCAGCATCATGATTGGAGCATCCGGGTCAATTTCCGGGATCTGTCCTGCAATATCCTTCAGATGTGGATGATGAAGGGCAACTTGAGGGGTGGGTATCTCAGAGCGATCATCTGGGATGTCGTCACACTCTATTAAGGTCGGTAGAGAATGAATGACTCGACCATCAACTGATGCTACTTGAAACCCATGTGCTCTCCTCCCTGTCTTTTGGGAGACCCCAGTACAAGTTTTGAGGTAATAGGAAGAACTGTCACAATCCACATTGAAAACGTCAAAGAATTTTGATCTCACTAAAGATCGATTGCTTTGGTCATCGATGATGGCGTAAACCCTGATTGCCTTCTCCCTTTGGCCACTTGGAAACACTGAGACGAGGCAAATTTTGGAGCATGTTTTGCCACTCAAATCACTACCGCAGACTTCTGTACATTTGGTAGACACATCATCTTCAGAAGAGTCTTTCTTCTCCCCGCCATACTCTTTAGTGAGTGTTTGAGCTTTAGCAGGCCTATCCACAGGTTTTGGATGCAATAGAGAATGGTGTGCTTCACTACCACATTCAGTACATTTGACAACTTTTTCACAGTTCCTTGCAAAATGTGTTGTTGAGGATACACATTTAAAGCAAATCCCATTCTGCTTTAAAAAGGCCTTTCGATCTTCAATGGATTTCTCTCTGAACCCACGACATTTATTGAAAGGATGTGGTTTTTTATGTATAGGACAGAACCTTGTTAAGTCCATCTTTGCTCCTTGAGTTTCACCAGTCGACGAACTTTGAGGGGAGACATCCGTTTTGTGAACTGAGATGGATGCTCTGTTAGTGTTCCTGGGATGTTCTGGCCTTAAATGATCAGCTTGAAGGGGAAGGGCAAAGCTAGGATCATTCCGCATTCTGGCTTGTTCTACAACAAAGTTGACAAGTACAGAAAATGGAGGAAAAGGAACTCTGTGTTGTTGTTTGAAAGTATAGCCCAGAGTCATCCACTTATCTTGCAGGTTGAAAGGTAGCTTTTGCACTATGCTGGCTATGCCACGAGCTGTGTCCAAGTACGCGAGACCCAGAAGCACTCCCTCAGATTTTGCTACTAGAAGCTCCATAAGAAGGTCTCCTAACTCCCTGAGTTTCTTCCATTCTTTATTCGAAATCTTTGGGAAAGTCTCCAGTCTCCTGAGTAATGAGCTTTCAACAACCTCAGGTGCACCAAAACAATCGTCTAACCGTTCCCAAATCATCAAGAGACCTCTGTCAGGGTTTGCCACATGCACAGCTCTGATGCGTTTCACTTGCTCCCTAGAATCTGTTCCTAACCACTTGACCAAGAGATCCATTTCCTCTTTAGCTGTGAGATTGAGATCCTTAGTGGCAGTAAAGAATGACGCTTTCCACGATCTGTAATTTTCAGGGTGGTCGTCGAATTGTAAGAGACCTGTGGAAACAATTTCTCTTCTCGCCATGAATCTAACGAGGTCAGACATGTTCCGATTTGCATCAATGTTTGTATAAGGAGTGCTTGTGTGAAATCGTACATGAGGTGGAGTTGGAGCACATGACTTGATCTGAGGATAACTGTGTGCATTTATAGCCATATCTTGTGACTGCATGTTAGAATTCAAGTGAGCATGCACTGGCAAGTGGCTGAGATCATCAGGTGGTCTCACATGAGCAAAGTAAGTATCTTGTCTGTTCTTGACAGAGGGAGATGGCTTTACACTCTGTGGCAGCCTAGGGTGATACTTATCAGGGTAGGGAGCATTCCTGACAGCTTCCTCGGATTGCTTATCCAGGATATGTGCTTGATTGTCGATGACATTCTCTGAGACTTCCCCACGTTTAAAGGCTTCACCTAAATCAGGTGCCTCTAACCCATATGGCGGCAGTTTTGGCTTTTTCTCTTGAAACGACTCAGTCGGTGGGGGTAGTGGCCACCGAACTTCTGAAAAAACAGGGGTATCGAGCTGTTTGTTAGCTTGCAGTCTAGCTTGTTCTTGTACGTACTCTTTAGTTCTTCGAGTAGTGGCATGAGAACCTGAAGCGCATTGACTGCTGGATTTGCGGCTTGATACTTTGTCACTGCTTAGTGCTGTCGACAGTGCTTCAGCTTTGGCCACTGCCACAGCAGCTTCCCTTTCTACATCCAGCACCGCTAATTGTGCTTCTAAACATGCTCTCTCCGCATCCAAACGTGCCTTTTGCATCTTTATCTGCATTTCCTTTTCTGCATATTTAACTTTAGCTTTGGCTTCTTCAGCTTCAGCAAGGGCAATAGCAACAGCAGGATTAACAGTCGAGCCCTTTGAGTATTTGGAAGACACTGACTGATTAGACCAAGTCACTAGACTGCTTTGAGCTGGTAGCTTTGAATCTTCCATAATGTAGAGCAAGCCGATCTTTGAGTTGCTTGATTTTTCCCTTCTTTTGACTCAGTCACATTGAAAGAAACACTCTGACCTTCCTTGCTGTAGATCTGTCTGTGAGAAAGACGTTGTTTTACTGTTCTGCCACCCCAATGCGCCTTGCATACATTGACAGACAGATAACTCCTCTACCAATCACCACACTGAAGCAGATACTCAGTTCACTTCGTTTAATGGATGACTGGAAGTAGGGTAAAACTGAAAAGAACAAATTAAATTTAAGTACACTGAAAGGGAATATTTTACATATGCATCACTAGTGTAACATAAGCATGTATGAAATAACAGTGCATAAGTTTGCATTCATGTATATGAAAAAGTATTGTAACACCTGAAATCTTTCACATTCCAAACTGTATACTGAATGAATTGCATCATATTAACTGATTAATGATACGTAACTGCAACATAGGTCACACATCTGTGTATGACACAATTAACACATGGTGACACACACCTGTATAAAGATTCACATGAAAGTTTGCACTTAACAAAAATACTATCAAATATAGTTGAATTACTCTTTAATGTAAACTTACATACCAACGATACTTCCGAAAGACAAGAAATGTAGCAGATGACTTAAGATGAAAGGAACCACAATAACAGGCTGCTCTCTTCCATGCAATAGACTGAAGCTGGCCCTATATTGATGACATCATCAGAGAGTTGTAACTCTTAAAGGAGCCAGCACCTTTTACACTAATGTCACACATGACAACACAGTCAGGTTTATTTTCTATAGCACTTTTCACATTAATTTCAAAGCAGCTTTACAGACTGAATTGCTATTTTGTGATACGTTACAGTTTCTATTATTACTGTGATAAAAACTTGCAGAATAATATTTTGGTCATATTGCTCAGATAGACAAACACATTCCAGAATATTTTGTTCTCACAGATAGCAATACTGTAAATGCATAATAAACCTTCATCTATAGTTTTTAGTCTTTAGATCTACAGTATTTGATATAACACACCAAATAAAAGAGAAGGAGGATGTTTGGAGGAAGAGGCGTGTCACAAGCGTGCATGCAAGCGGGATGTCCAATCAGAGAGCTGCGTCACTCACTCACTTCCTTTCCCATCATACAAACATAGATGACACACTTAATCAGTGCACTGGAAACAACATACTTCATAAGGTCTCTGTCTTTGAAAACAAGTGTTTTTTTTTCCCTCTTTATCTCTCTTCTGGTGCTCATCCGACTCTTTCTGTGCCTAATTCATTTCCTAACTCTTCTGTTGTGTTTCCTGCCTCATAAAGCTCTAATCATCCTCTATTTCTTGTTTCAAGCAAACCAAAGAATCATTAGACTGAAGCACATCCCTCTCCTTCCCCTTTGTTGTTCATTCTGCTCTAATTGGGATCTGTCATCACTCTGATCTGAGGGTTTATTATTAGAGGGGTGCTTCCTGTTGCAGATAAAAATAATCAAAGAGCCCTACGGACACATGTAATGGGGAGTCTTCTGGGGCATGTATTGTGTGCGTGTGTGTTTAGGACCAGGGCCCGGTCAGATAAAGTCTCACTGAAGCCTGTCTGTCGCTTCATTGTCAGGGGTGAATTCAGGGGTCAGAATGAATGTGTTTAGTCACATGTGATACCCCGATTTCTCTTCCGCCACCTGATCGCCCTGTTCACACACCCATCGGGTCGGTGTGCTGTCTGTCAATTAACACCTACTCGCTCCAGTCCCTCCCCTCCAAATAAGTAAGAAATAAAAAACCTGTGAACCAGACATGGCCCTTCATTCACTTTGTCTTTCATTACCGCCCACCTCCAGACACACACTCACACATACTTAAACTATCTCTTTTCACCTCAGCCGCTACGAGAGAGAGTGACATGTCAACAGCCATTTTGTGCACCTGTCAGCTGTGCAGTGACTGCAAATATGGCAGCTGCTACTTAGTGCTCGATGCTAAATTGTTAATCATCAACTATTTGTAAAGCATGTACCGCGTGATAATGAAATCATCAACACAGAAGTTTACCACTTTGTATACATGGTGACTATGCTGCTGCACTGCATAGCATGTTCGACAAACAGTTATCAGTCTCCAAAACCTCTTGCTGAACTGGATTCCAACACACTGATTCCAGTAAAAAAAATAATAATTTCCAAAGTGGAAAGTAGCCTATGTAAGCTACATTTAATTTTTGAGGGGGAAAAAAACAACTGAAATTTAGGGTGTTTAATCACTACCATTTAACATTTAACTGCAAACATTGGTTATGAACAGGGATATGTAAAAAAAAAAAACAGTTTTAATCTGTCAACACAATCTTATTTTTAATTTGTAAGTTTTAACAAATTCCTGCAGATTTAAAATTTATGTTATTAATTTTTGTTATGTTAACTTAGATAACAGGTCACATGACCTATCAGTCTTTAATTGGTCATGTGATATCAATTCACGCGATATAAATTGTCAGGGCAAAGTTCACCAAACTTGAACCTTGGAATGCAGTGAAATTTGCATTAGCTTGCATTTCCTGTCTCCCACATTTGAGTATGAATGGAAGTTAATAGGTGTGTTCCACTTCATGAGATGCTGCACAGACTGATTGGTGTCTGACTTAAAGCAGTGCATACTGGTTAGTTTTGTGGTCTTACACCTTCCATTCCACTAATGTTTCCAAAATCAATGTTTGCAGTAAAAACTCCATTCACGTAAAAATAAAACTCATAAAAATAGGTGCCACTTCATTGCCGTATTAGCAAATGTTAACTTATTAACATTTTGCTGCACTAAACTATTGCTGCATCCGAAATCAAATACTTCTATACAATATAATAGGCAAAAGACATAAATTGAATATTAAATAATAAACAGGCGAAAAATACACTAATGACCTACTTTTTTCGCTGGGAATCTGGATGGACACTTTACTATCCCTTGAGGCCACAGCAGAGGATTTATGAATGGCAGTGAAGCAACGTAACTGACGTTGGTAGGTCATGTGACAGGACCAACAGGGTGGATGTAGTACATATTTGGAGGGCATTCTGTCACGGTGCTACTGTTAGGAGCAAAGGAGTGTGGAGACAAAGGAGATTCAGGATAACAGTCTTTAATAGTCCAAAAGAAGGGGTAACACAGGGCTTGGCAGGTACACACTGTTACATGTTCTCTGTGCCTGTCTGGATTTTTATGTTGAAGTGTTTCCTGTGCCTTGTTTGTAGTCTGTTTGTAGTCCGTTTGTGTATTGGTTCCCCAGGTGTTTCTCATTTACCACGCCCCCTTGTTATCTTGTTAAGCTTATTCTCTTGTGTAAAAATAGTGCAATGTTCGTGTTCATCCGTCTTTTGTGTTCCCTGGCTCCTAGTATCCTGTATGTTTTACCATCTTTTTATTAAACACTCCCTGCATTTAGAACCTCTCCTCTGCCTGCTTATTCATCACGTAACAGAATGACTGACCAACCATGGATCTGGCGGGAGTTAATCTGGACCTGGTAAGAGTGCTTTGCTCCCTCTTTCAAGGAGATCGGCCCATTGAACATTTCGTGGAGGAGTTCCTGCGATACAGCCATCTCGTGTTCCTGGATGACGCCAGGCTGATGGACTGTTTTTGGTCTGGACTGGACAACAACATCGCCCAACTGATGCCAGAGGGAAATTCTGGATGGACCCTGGCTCAGTATGTCAGACCTTGCCCTGCGACTGTGTGGATCCCCTCTAACTGTGGGGGAAGTAGAGGAGGTTCCGCCGCCTAAACATTTTTTGGGGGGGGAGCTATATGGCCGAAGCGCCCGTTGGCCACGGAGGCTGGCCCACCGCAGGCTGCACCTGCATCCCGTGCCAGCTTGGCCACTGGACCCGTCTCACGTCGGAGAGGATTGGCGTCCAGTGTGGCGGATCTGCTGCTGACAACTGCATGAGCAGCTGGCAATCCGAGGCCTATGCCGCCCGCTACGCTCTCAAGCCCACCGGCCGCTACACACTCTAGCCCGCAGCCTCAACGCACTCAAGGCTGCCGCCCGCTACACTTTCTAGTTTGACGGCCGCAGTGCCATCTGAGGTAGACATTTTGTTTTCCATGCTCCCTGTAATGGCTATGGCCATTTTGTGTGTTTGTGCTGTGCACACCTTGCCAGTTACTCCCGAGACAGTTACTTCCTCCTCCGAACTCTCTGTGTTCCCTGTGGCCTGTGTTGCGGCTGTTGACACTGTTTCTGAACTCTCTGTGTTCCCTAAGGCCCCTGTTACGGCCGTGAACGCTGTTTCTGAACTTATTGTGTCCATTGAATCACCCAATATGACTGTTAACACTGTTTCTGAACTCTCTGTGTTCTCTGATGCCACTGTTATGGCCGCGAACACCGTTTCTGAACTTGTTGTGCCAATTAAATCTCCCATTATGACTGCTGATACGGTTTCTGAACTCTCTGTCTGCCATGTCTCGGCCAAGAAGGCCGCCGGTGAGCCCTCTGACTGTCCTGTAATGGCCATGAAGGCCATCTGTGAACTCTCTGACTGTCCTGTCACAGCTATAGAGGCTATCTGTGAACTCTCTGCCCGCCCTGTTACAGCCGAAAAAGCCATTGTTGACCTCTCGGTGATCTCGGCTCCTGTTCCACCTGATCCACCTTGGTGGTCATCTGCCTCGTTAGCTCCACTTTGGTTGTTCTCTGCTCTGCTATGGTGGTCATCTGCTCCACCGTGGGGATTTCTGCTCCCATCTGCTCTGCTGTGGTGGTCATCTGCTCTTCCATGGGGACCTGCGGACCCATCGGCTCTGCTGTGGTGGTCATCTGCTCCGCCTTGGTGCACTTCAACTCCGCCAGCTCCGACTTGGCCTCCTGCTCTGCCTGCTCCACCCTGGCCTCCTGAACTGCCTGCTCCGCCCTGGCCTCCTGCTCTGCCTGCTCCACCCTGGAATCCTGAACTGCCTGCTATGCCCTGGCCTCTGGCTCTGCCTGCTCCACCCTGGTCACTTGCTCCACCTCAGTCTCCATGCCATTTTCCACTCCATGGGCCTGGCCCACCATCCCGCCCCCTGTTCCGCCTCCGCCCCACCTCCCTCCTGGACTTTTTGTTCTGTTTTCTGTTTCCACCTGTCTTAGGTGGGGGGCTATGTTACATGTTCTCTGTGCCTGTCTGGACTTTTATGTTGAAGTGTTTCCTGTGCCTTGTTTGTAGTCTGTTTGTAGTCTGTTTGTGTATTGGTTCCCTGTGATTAGGTTCCCCAGGTGTTTCCCATTTACCACGCCCCCTTGTTATCTTGTTAAGCTTGTTCTCTTGGGTAAAAATAGTGCTTGTGTTCCACTCGTGGTTTGTCAGTCAATGTTCGTGTTCATCCGTCTTTTGTGTTCCCTGGCTCGTAGTATCCTGTATGTTTTACTCTGTTTTTATGAAACACTCCTTGCATTTAGATCCTCATCTCTGCCTGCTTATTCATCATGTAACAGACACACGTAATTAATAATTAATGGGACACAGGTGAATCAAATGACAAATCAACGAGAGGGAAAAACTGGGTCACGGGGAGCACGTGGGGAGAAAAACAGAGCAGTCAGGGGTAGGAGGAGCCTGACAGAGCTGGAGGGACGGAGGGACGAAGCGCAGCAGGAGGAGTGGAGTCCCGAGGCGACGGATGGTCGACAACAGACCAAGGCGGAGCCGGAGGGACGAGGGAGCCTGGCGGAGCCAATGGACTGATGGGCCACGGCAGAGAGGAGGGAGCTAGAAACCATGGTGGAGCCGTTGGGTCGACGGGCCGAGGCAGAGTCCGGGACTCAGGGGCTGGAGGCGGAGGCATGGGGTTCTCCAGCCACGCCGACGATGGAGACTGGCAGACCCGCGGTGCTCACACCAAACAGATGGTGGGCTGAGGGTGAGCAAAGGGGCTGCCAGAGGACAGCGGTGGAGGAGGCAGGATCGTGAGGGTGGGTGGGCATTTTTGAGCCTCCGGGCTCCCAGGGCTGCAATCCGGAGCAAAAGCCCACCCTGGGCCAAACTTGGGAATGGAAGCCCTCTCTGGGCTGAACTTGAGAACGGAAGCCCTCTCTGGGCCGAACATGGGAACGGAAAATCCCCTTCTGGGCTAGACTCAGGGACAGAAGCCCTCTCTGGACAGAGCTCGGGAACAGAGTCTCTTTCTGGGCTGGACGGGGAAACAGGAGTGACACAGGGCTCCGATGAAGGATGGAGGAGAGGGGGCAGGTCAGCATATACATCCAAAACCTCTCCTTTTAAGTCCAGCAGTCCCAGATCCACATTAAGTTCACCCTCAGCCATGGTGCAGTGGGCGGAGATCCTCTCCGCGCTCTCGCTGTCCACGGCATTCTCCCTCATGGCAGGTGTTGTAGCTGGCTCTCGCACCTGGACTGATGTCATAAACAGCTCCAGCTCTGTGGCGATCCTCGGCTCTGTCGCTCCATGTGGCGATGGCTCGTCGGTCACGGTGGTCTCGGGCTCTCCATCAACGGTGGGCTTGGGCTTGGGCTTTGGTTCCGCGCAGAGAGGTGATGGTGGGATGGGCTCTATGTCCGGAGTGGAAATGGCGAGATCATTCTCAGGACAGATGGTGAATGGAGATCTGTTTCTCGCCAGTATCCACTCTACAAAGGCAGCGAAATCCTCCCGAGGGCCATCTTTGGACGACGGCGCTCTGCACGCGGTGTTCAGGCTAGCATCATAGAATGCACAGAGCACGTCGTCCAGGTAGCTGGCGAAATGAGCTATCTCCAGGAACAGTCTTGAATGGCCCTTGAGAGATCTTTCCCCCTGCTCCAGGAGGAGGAAATCATGACGGGATAGGGGGCCGAAGGGATCCATGGAAAAAAAAAACACTGAACCAAACACGGAAACAAAATGAAAGGGAAATACGCAACTGTAGGTCCGGTGTTCTGTCACGGTGCTACTGTGAGGTGCAAAGGAGCGCGGAGACGAAGGAGATTCAGGATAACAGTCTTTAATAGTCCAAAAGAAGGGTTAACACAGGGCTTGGCAGGAACACACGCTTAGCACATAATATGGACGACACCGGACAAAGGAATCAGGGAACAGACAACACCTTAAATACAAGTCTAAACGAGGGTAATTAATGGGAATCAAATGACAAAACAACGAGAGGGAAAAACTGGGTCACGGGGAGCACATGGGGAGAAAAACACACACAAACAGTCCAGAGGCGTGACCCATGCATAAGTCTATGTGTAGGATTTTTTTTTTCTCTGTTGATGCATACGAAAGTTTGGGTAATAAACAGACATTTGATTATTAGCGGATCTAGGATATCTTTTAATTAAAAATCCCCAACTTTTTTCATCAGTACAAAATACTATTAAGAAAAGAAGCTGCATGCTTGCAGTGTCATGGCAATAGATGAACTTTTTACATTTTCAATATATTCTTATCAGTGGTGGAGGTAACGAATTACAACTACTCATGTTACTGTAATTAAGTAGTTTTTTCGGGTACTTGTACTTTTTTGAGTATATTTTTAAAGCTGTACTTTTACTTGTACTTAAGTACAAATTAAGCAAACTAATCACTGCAGTCAAGCCAGCCGCAGTTCAGAAAAACAAGGTCAAGCCAGCCGCGATTTAAATTAAGGTGTGCGCGTATTACCATGATTACGGTAATTGCAGGACCACCCCCACGGTCCCAGGCGATCGACCCTCAGGACTTCTTCTTGGACGAAATAATTGTCCTCAGATCCGGGTTCTTGCTGGGCTGCTGAGATCGGCGAGCCACTCCTCAGTCCCTACAAGGGGGCGCACAGCTCGCCACACTCTGCTTCTGCGATTTTCGCCGCAGAGAAACCAGCCCTGACGCCTGAAGTAACTGGTCGAAAGCTTCAGCGTGTCTTTTAGCCTCCTGAAACCTAGTGACGACAGTTCACACAGAGTCACCAAATAGGCCGGAAGGCGACACGTGGGCATTAAGGTGGAACATCTTGTCCCTATCCTTTATGCCTGTGAGGTTGAGCCACAGATGCCTCTCCGTGGCGACCATAGCAGCCATAGAACGGCCGATGGAATGTTTGCTTGGTTGCGCGAAGAGACAAATCTGTGGCTCGGCGAAGTTCTAAAAACGCCTCCTCACTAATGCTCCCGCCCGTGCTCAGGTCCTTCAGCAGGTCGGCCTGGTACGCTTGCAGGACCGCCATGGTGTGCAAGGCGGCACCAGCCTGACCCGCTGCTTGGAACGCCTTCCCCACCAGCGAAGATGTCAATCTACAAGGCTTGTTGGGGAGCGCCGGCTTTTTTAATGAAGATGAGCTCCCAGGGGAGACATAGCCCACATGCGTCTCTTCCACCTGGGGCATCATTGCATACCCCTGATCCTTAGCACCCACGATAGTCGAATAAATTGACGTCATGGGTACAAAATGCGGGAGGAATGCGGCTTACTCCATGAATGAGATAACTTGTCATGGAGATCCGGGAAAAAAGGAAGAGATCGACGCTGAGATCTCTCCCCTTGGCCACCTGACAGAAACCTGTCGTCAAGCTTGGAGTGACTAGGGTTCTCTTGCTCTTGTGGCCAGTCTAATTTAAGCCTGGCCACAGCGTTAGTTACTACCTCCAGCAATTCTCCAAACTCTTTGTCATTGCGTGAGGAGTGTGAGGAACGCTCAGAGGCGGCGCTCTCAGTCTCCAAATCGCCAGAAGCAAGAGAACCCGCGACTTCGGCTCTCTCTGAAGAAGCGCCGGGGTGCGCTTCAGCCGTGAGGGCGGAGATATCGTGATTGGGAGAGAGCGCGAGAGAAAGAGGAGGTTCGCGCACTCCTCGTCTCTCGGCCAGATCGCAACGAGGATGCAGAGGCCCGCCCCTCCTCAAAGAAAGCGAGCCTTGAGGGGAGCACTCCGATAGACAATGAGTACGTTTACATGGACAACAATACTCCGATTTTAATAAGATTAAGACAATACTCTGATTAAGAATGTACCATGTAAACAAAGCTTTTTGATTACCTTAATCCGGCTAAAGTCATAATCGCAGTAAACACAAATCGAATTAAGACATGTAGAGTATTCCTATTTTAGTCGCATTACTGAAGTGCAGCACAGACATGTAAACACCTTAATCAAACTATTACCGTTGTGTAGGACTTTTCGCCGCATTTTGCGACAGGATACACACGGCAGTGATCAACCGTTTGACGGCAAATAAAAGAGCTTCAACACCGCCGTCGTCTGTATGCACGTACAAATAATTAACTGCACTTGAAGCTTTCATAAAATTAAAAATGAAACACCCAAAACTGTATATGGCATCATCATGAAGACGAACTATATGTTTATACGTGAAATCCTGGAGGGGACGTTTGATGGCGTCGCGTTTTTTTTTTTTTTTCCTTCTTTTTCAACAAAGACAGAGGACAGTGACAATGCACACACACAAAGCGGTCTCGAAGACAAAGAAACCTGAACGTATGTCTATTTCACGTCTATTTATAACCTGCAGGTGCACGTAATCAATTACGTCACTCACCGAGGTTATATAAGCCAATTCTTGGCATGTTTGACACACGTGCTTCGCAACCGGTCAAACAATGTTCTCATCAGCGTTATTGAAACGCAGCATCGAGAGTAGCTTTTGATAGGGAATGCGCTTTCAGAGAGCTTTTCATATAGATGCCCAGAATTGAGATATAAGACAACTGTTTTTGTTTTTTTTGTTTGTTTGTTTTTTTACATCTGCTTTAATATTCGTGTTATTTATTGGTGTCTTTGACAGTTCTGTGTCACTACATTTTCTACCTTTCAAATCATTGCAAGATTCGTAGAAAACGAGATATGGGACATTATTCGATTTAGAGGGGTATTAAGACCCCATTTCTAATAAGTAGAAAAAACCAATGGTCAGTTTGTATATGGGACGTCTCATACTATATGCACACCTCATATAAAACCATTTTACTGCAGCATTTTTGAGATATGACACATTATTTCACTTTAGAGGGCTATAAATACCTCTTTTCTAATAAGTAGAAGAAATGAATGGTCAGTTCTTATACGGGACGTCCCATACTAGATGCACACCTCAACTGAAACCATTTTACTGCAGTATTTTTGAGATATGGGACATTATTACAATTTAGAGGGCTATAAAGTCACCATTTCTAATAAGCAGAAAAAAACAATAGTCAGTTCTTATAGGGGACATCCCATACTATATGCACACCTCATATGAAACCATTTTACTGCAGTATTTTCGAGATATGGGACATTATTCAATTTAGAGGTGTATAAAGACCCCATTTCTAATAAGTAGAAAAAACAATAGTCAGTTCTTATAGGGGACGTCCCATACTATATGCACACCTCATATGAAACCATTTTACTGCAGTGTTTTCGAGATATGCAACATTATTCAATTTAGAGGGGTATAAAGACCCCATTTCTAATAAGTAGAAAAATCCAATGGTCAGTTTGTATATAGGATGTCCCATACTATATGAACACCTCTCATAAAACCATTTTACTCCGTTGTTTTCAATATATGGGACATTATTCGATTTAGAGGGATATAAAGACCACATTTCTAATAAGCAGAAGAAATGAATGGTCAGTTCTTATACAGGACGTCCCATACTATATGCACACCTCATATGAAACCATTTTACTGCAACGTTTTTGAGATATGGGACTTTATTCAATTTAGAGGTGTATAAAGACCCCATTTCTAATAATCAGAAAAAAACAATAATCAGTTTTTATAGGGGACATCCGATACTACATGCACACCTCATATGAAACCATTTTACTGGAGAGTTTTCGAGATATGAGATATTATTTGGTTTAGAGAGGTATAAAGACCCCATTTCTAATAAGTAGAAGAAATGAATGGTACGTTCTTATACGAAACGTCCCATACTATATGCACACCTCAAATGAAACCATTTTACTGCAGCATTTTTGAGATATGGGACATTATTACATTTTAGAGGGCTATAAAGACCCCATTTCTAATAAGTAGATGAAATGGGTGGTCAGATCTTAAAGAGGACATCCCATACTATATGCTCACCTCATATAAAACCATTTTACTGCAGCATTTTCTAGATATGGGAAATTATTCGATTTAGAGGGGTATAAAGACCCCATGTCTAATAAGTAGAAGAAATGAATGGTCAATTCTTATACGGGACGTCCCCTACTATATGCACATCTCATATGAAACCATTTTACTGCAGTGTTTTCAAGATATGGGACATTATTCAATTTAGATGTGTATAAAGACACCATTTCTAATAAGTAGAAAAAAACAATAGTCAGTTCTTATAGGGGACATCCCATACTATATGCACACTTCATATGAAACCATTTTACTGCAGCGTTTTCGAGATATGGGACATTATTACATTTCAGAGGGCTATAAAGACCCCATTTCTAATAAATAGATGAAATGAGTGGTCAGATCTTTAGAGGACATCCCATACTATATGGACACCTCATATAAAACCATTTTACTGCAGCATTTTCGAGATATGGGACATTATTTGATTTAGAGGGGTATAAAGACCCCATTTCTAATAAGTAGAAGAAGTGAATGGTTAGTTCTTATATGGGACATCCCATACTACATGCAAACCTCATTTGAAAACATTTTACTGCAGCGTTTTCGAAATATGGGACATTCTTCGATTTAGAAGGCTATAAAGACCTCATTTCTAATAAGTAGAAGAAATGAATGATCAGTTCTTATATGGGACGTCCCATATTATATGCAAACCTCATATGAAATCATTTTACTGCAGCATTTTCGAAATATGGGATATTCTTCAATTTAGAGGGGCATACAGACCCCATTTCTAACAAGTAGAAAAAAAACGATGGTTAGTTTGTATATAGAACGTCCCATACTAAATGCACACCTCATATGAAACCATTTTACTGCAGCATTTTCGAAATATGGGACATTCTTCAATTTAGAGGGGCATACAGACCCCATTTCTAACAAGAAGAAAAAAATGATGGTTAGTTTGTGTATGGGACGTCCCATACTATATGTACACCTAATATGAAACCATTTTACTGCAGTGTTTTCAAGATATGGGACATTATTCAATTTAGAGGGCTATAAAGACCCCATTTCTAATAAGCAGAAAAAACCAGTAGTCACTTCTTATAGGGGACATTCCATGCTATATGCACACCTCACTGAAAACGTTTTACTGCAGCATTTTCGAGATATGGGACATTATTCAATTTAAAGGGTATAAAGACCCCATTTCTAATAAGTAGAAAAAAACAACGGTCAGTTTGTATATGGGACGTCCCATACTATATGTACACCTCATATGAAACCATTTCACTGCAACTTTTTCGAGATATGGGACATTATTCGATTTAGAGGGGTATAAAGACCCCATTTATAATAAGTAGAAGAAATGAATGGTCAGTTCTCATAAGGGACGTCCCGTACTAAAGCACACCTCATATTAAACCATTTTACTGCAGCATTTTTGAGATATGTGACATTATTACACTTCAGAGGGCTATAAAGACCCCATTTCTAATAAGCAGAAAAAAAAACAATAGTCAGGTCTTATTCGGGATATCCCATACAATATGCACACCTCCTATAAAATCATTTTACTGCAGCGTTTTCAAGATATGCCACATCATTCGATTTAGAGGGCTATAAACACCCCATTTCTAATAAGAAGAAAAAAACAATAGTTTGTTTGTAAATGGAGCATTACATACTATACGCACACCTCATATAAAAAAGATTTTAATGCAGTGTATTCGAGATATGTGACATGATTCTACTTCAGAAGCCCATAAAGACCTAATTTCTTTAAAGTACAAGACATGAACGGCCAGTTCCTGTAGGGCACATTTCAGGTCATATGCACACTTTAGATGAATCCATATTACTGAGGAAATTTAGAGAAATGCACAATTATTTCAGTTCAGATGGTCTTAGAGAGGTGTGATCTAATAAATTGGGAAAAAATGGTTAATTTCTTACATCTATGCGTAAGTCAAACGATACATTTTACTGTATCATTTTTAAGAAGCATGCAATTATTTCACTTATACAGTTATAAAACTGTACATTTATCCATTCAAATAAATAAAAAAAAATAATAACCATTTCTTATAAGGGACCTCACCTAATACAGTATGTGCACCCTTTATATAAAAACATTTTAGTGCAGCAATTTGGAGTTGCATGCCTTCAAAGTCAAGAGAATTCTGAGACATTGCACAATCTCTCCTATTTTGTGACATATAGAAATGTCAATTTAAATAAGTAGAGAAAAACAATTGTCATTTCATGCAAAGGCACCCCCTACTCTGTCAGCACAGGTAAAATGAAGTCTGTGTACTGTATGTAGCATGCATCCAAATACAACAAAATGCTATTTAATCAAATAAGTAGGACCATTGACTATTTATTAAAAGGCACATAATACATGAGGGGTACCCAATCCTGTTTCAGGAGATCTGCCTTCCTGCAGAGTTCAGTGTCAGTCCTGCTCCAACAAACCTGCCTGTAACTATCTATTGTTCCTGACTCTTAATTAGATTAGGTTTGGAGCTGAACTTTTAATGAGATCTCCAGAAGCAAGACTGGGCATACACTATGATCCATCCATGCTCCAAACTGCCACAGAGCAAAGAATCCACATTAGGTGTTCCGACAGTGTGTGAGGTATAGTGTGACAGTTCTGACAGTGTGTGACTTAATTTTAGCAGTGCTAATAGAGTAGGAGCTGCCTTGCATGCAAAGGCCATTATTTTTATCAACGTATTTAAATTGACGTTTCTATAAGCCTCAAAATTGGAGAAATAATAAGAATTTAAGAATTTTATTGAATTTGGATGTATGTGACTTTAAACTGCCACAGTACACAGACTTCTCATTAGGTGTGCTGAAAAAGTATGAGGTACTTTGGAAGAAAAAGCCTTTTTTTTTTTTTTTTTTTTTTTTTTACTTATTTGAAATAATATTTCTAGTTTTCAATACTGGAGAAACTGTGCAATTGTCTGAGAATTTTCTTGACTTTGAACTCCAAATTGCTACAGTAAAATGTTTTTATATAAAGGGTGCAGATAATATGGGAGGTCCCTTATTGGCTGTTGATTTTTATTACTTATTACAAAGCATAAATGTACAGTTTTATAACTCTACAATTGAAATAATAGCATGCTCCTTAAAAATTATACAGTAAAATGTTTTCCTTTGATGTATGTATAGAAGATGGGAAATGACTTTTAAAAATCAACTTTTTTTGTACTTAGTAGATTACACCTCTCTATAAGCCTTTGAAGTAAAATAATGGTACACTTGTCTAAAATGCCTCAGCAAAATACCTTCATATAAGAACTGGCCATTCATGACTTCTACTTAGCCAAAATGAGATCTTTATAGCCCTCTAAATTGTAATAGTTTTATATATCTCTAAAATGCTGCAGCAAACTGTTTTCATATGAAGTGTGCATAAAGTATGGGATGTCCCGTATAAGAACTGATCGTCCATTTCTTCTTATTAGAAATGGGGTCTTTTCGGTACTCTGAAGTGAAACAATGGCACATTACTCCAAAACGCTGCAGTAAAAAGGTTTCATATGAGGTATGTATATAGCATGGGACGTTTGATATATGAACTGATCATTGTTTTCTTCTACTTATTAGAAGTCATCTGAAGTAGAATAATGTAACATTTCTTCAAAACGCTATAGTAAAAATGATTAATATGAGGTGTGCATATATTATAGGATGTCCCCTATAAGAACTGACCATTCATTTAATTTACTTATTATAAATGTTTTTTTTTTTTTTTATATATAGGCCTCTGAAGTAGAATAATGTCCCATAAATCAAAAATGCTGCAGTAAAATGGTTTAATATGAAGTGTGCATATAGTATGGGAAGTCCCCTATAAGAACTGACCATTCATTTCATCCACTTATTAGAAATGGGGTCTATAGAGCTCTCTAAATAGAATAATGTCCCATATGTCGAAAACGCTAAAGTAAAATGGTTTCATATGAGGTGTGCCTACAGTATGGGATGTCCACTATAAGAATTGACTATTGTTTTTTTCTACTTATTAGAAATGGCGTCTTTATACTCCTCTAAAGTAGAATAATGTCCCATATCTCAAAAATACTGCAGTAAAATGGTTTCATATGAGGTGTGCATATAGTATGGGACGTCCCCTATAAGAACTGACCATTCATTTCATCTGCTTGTTAGATATGGGGTCTTTAGAGCTCTCTAAAGTAGAATAATGTCCCATATTTCGAAAACGCTGCAGTAAAATGGTTTCATATGAGGTGTGCATATAGTATGGGACGTCCCCTATAAGAACTGACTATTGTTTTTTTCTACCTATTAGAAATGGGGTATTTATACCCCTCTAAAGTAGAATTATGTCCCATAACTCAAAAATGCTGCAGTAAAATGGTTTCATATGAGGTGTGCATACAGTATGGGATGTCCTCTATAAGAACTGACTATTGTTTTTTTCTACTTATTAATTACAAATGGGGTCTTTAGAGCTCTCTAAAGTAGAATAATGTCCCATATCTCAAAAACACTGCAAAAAAATGGTTTTATATGAGGTGTGCATATTGTATGGGAAGTCCCATACACAAACTGACTATTCATATTTTCTGTTTATTAGAAATGGGGTCTTTATAGCCCTCTAAAGTGAAATAATGATCCATATGTCGAAAACGCTGCAGTAAAATGGTTTCAGATGAGGTGTGCATATAGTATGGGATATCCCCTATAAGAACTGACCATTCATTTCTTCTACTTATTAGAAATGGGGTATTTATACCCCTCTAAAGTAGAATTATGTCCCATAACTCAAAAATGCTGCAGTAAAATGGTTTCATATGAGGTGTGCATACAGTATGGGATGTCCTCTATAAGAACTGACTATTGTTTTTTTCTACTAATTAGAAATGGGGTCTTTATACCCCTCTAAATTAAATAATGTCCCATATTTCGAAAACGCTGAAGTAAAATGGTTTCATATGAGGTGTGCATATAGTATGGGACGTCCCGTATAAGAACTGACTATTGTTTTTTTCTACTCATTAGAAATGGGGTCTTTATATGTCACAGATCAGCCAGGCTCATTCACCTCCCAATCACAACTCACTCCATCACCTGAGTATTAATTGCATTCACCTGCACATCATCAGCACCCTCATTTGCCAGCATACAAAAGCACACACCTCACACCAGTTCAATGTCCGATCGCGGTTCATTCGAAGTGGACTGATGCTACTACAGTTAGTTACATGTTTACTTACCTTGATATCCTACTTACCTTCTGTCTCATCTCCAGCGTGTTCCTTCCAGCCCTACTCCATCGTCTGTGTTTCCCAGGATAACCACGAGTGTGTCTCCGTTGTCCAGGATTGTGAGGTGTGTGCTCCGTTCCCCGTATCCACGAGTTCCTGTGAGAGCAAGAGAACTTCCATTATCACCCTCATCATACTACTGTGCCTGTTCTTTGAACTTATTACTCACCTCCATCAGCTACCCGCTGACTCCACCGATTTCAATAAAACTCACCTGTTGTATTCTAACCATCTGTCTGAGTCTGCTTCCCTAACATTATACGCCTCTAAATCAAATAATGTTCCATATCTCGAAAATGCTGCAGTAAAATGGTTTCATGAGAGGTGTTCATATAGTATGGCAGGTCCAATATACAAACTGACCATTGTTTTTTTTTTTTTCCCTACTTATTAGAAATGGGGTCTTCATACGCCTCTAAATTGAATAATGTTCCATATCTCAAACGCTGCAGTAAAATGGTTTCATATGGGGTGTGCATTTAGTATGGGACGTCCCATATACAAAATGACCATTGGTGTTTTCTACTTATTAGAAATGAGGTCTTTATAGTCTAAAATGTAATAATATCCCATATCAGGAAAGTGCTGCAGTAAAAAAGTTGCAGATGGCGTGTGCATATAGTATGGGACGTCCCGTATAAGAACTGACCATTCATTTCTTCTACTTATTAGAAATGGGGTCTTTATACCCCTCTAAATCGAATAATGTCCCATATCTCGAAAATGCTGCAGTAAAATGGTTTCATATGAGGTGTGCATGTAGTATGGGGTTTCCTCAATAAGACCTGACTATTGTTTTTTTCTACTTCTACTATGGGACGTCCCATATACGTCCCATATACAAAATGACCATTGGTGTTTTCTACTTATTAGAAATGAGGTCTTTATAGTCTAAAATGTAATAATATCCCATATCTCGAAAATGCTGCAGTAAAAAAGTTTCAAATGAGGTGTGCATATAGTATAGGATGTCCCGTGTAAGAACTGACCATTCATTTATTCTGCATATTAGAAATGGGGTCTTAATACCCCTCTAAAACAAATAATGTCCCATATCTTGAAAACACTGCAGTAAAATGGTTTCATATGAAGTGTGCATATAGTATGGGACGTCCCATATACAAACTGACCACTGGTGTTTTCTACTTATTAGAAATGGGGTCTTTATAACCCTCTAAATTGAATAATGTCCCATATCTCGAAAACGCTACAGTAAAATGGTTTCATATGAGGTGTGCATATAGTATGGGATGTCCTCTATAAGACCTGACCATTCATTTCTTCTACTTATTAGAAATTAGGTCTTTATAGCCATCTAAAGTGTAATAATGTGTCATACCTCAAAACGCTGCATTAAAATGGTTTGATATGAGGTGTGCATATAGTATGGGATGTCCCTTATAGGAACTTACCGTTGGTTTTCCACTTATTAGAAATGAGGTCTTAATAGCCGTCTAAAGCACCGTATGGTCCCATATCTCAAAAATGCTGCAGTAAAATGGTTTCATATGAGGTGTGCATATAGTATGGGACGTCCCGTATAAGAACTGACCATTGTTTTTTTCTACTTATTAGAAATGGGGTCTTTATACCCCACTAAATTGTAATAATGTGTCATATCTCCAAAAAGGCTGCAATAAAATGGTTTTATAGGAGTTCTGCATATAGTATGGGATGTCCTGTATAAGAACTGACCATTGTTTTTTTCTTCTTATTAGAAATAGGGTCTTTGAAGGCCTCTGAAGTAGAATAATGTCCCATATCTCAAAATAGATGCAGTAAAATGGTTTCATAAGAGGTGTGCATATGAATGATGAATGAATGAATGATGCATTTATATAGCGCTTTTTTATGTGTATTGCTGTACACCCAAAGCGCTTTACAATCATGTGGGGGGTCTCTCCTCAACCACCACCAGTGTGCAGCATCCACCTGGATGATGCGACGGCAGCCACAGGACAACGGCGCCAGTGCGCTCACCACACACCAGCTACAGGTGCAGAGGAGAGAGAGAGAGAGATAGAGCCAATCAAGTGGATGGGGATTATTAGGAGGCCATGATTGACAAGGGCCAGTGGTGGGAATTTGGCCAGGACACCGGGGTTACACCCCTACTCTTTACGAGAAGTGCCATGGGATTTTTAATGACCACAGAGAGTCAGGACCTCGGTTTAACATCTCATCCGAAAGACGGTGCATGTTGACAGTATAGTGTCCCCGTCACTATACTGGGGCATTAGGACCCACACAGACCACAGGGTAAGCACCCCCTGCTGGCCTCACTAACACCTCTTCCAACAGCAACCTAGTTTTCCCAGGAGGTCTCCCATCCAGGTACTGACCAGGCTCAACCCTGCTTAGCTTCAGTGGGCAACCAGTCTTGGGCTGCAGGGTGATATGGCTGTGGCATATAGTATGGGACGTCATGTATAAGAACTGATCATTCATATACAGTATTCTACTTATTAGAAATGGTGTCTTTATAGCCCTCGAAAGTGTAATAATGTGTCATATCTCAAAAACTGCTGCAGTAAAATGTTTTTATATGAGGTGTGCATATATTATGGGATGTCCCTTATAGGAACTTACCATTGGGTTTTCTACTTATTAGAAATGGGGTCTTTATAGACGTCTAAAGCACCGTATGGTCCCATATCTCAAAAATGCTGCAGTAAAATGGTTTCATATGAGGTGTGCATATAGTATGGGACATCTCGTATAAGAACTAACCATTAGATTTTTCCACTTATTAGAAATGGGGTCTTTATAGCCCTGTAAAGTGTAATAATGTGTCATACCTTGAAAATGCTGCAGTAAAATGGTTTCGTATGATGTCTGCATATAGTATGGGACGTCCCGTATAAGAACTGACCATTGTTTTTTTTCTACTTATTAGAAATGGGGTCTTTATAGGCCTCTGAAATAATGTCCCATATCTGAAAAATGCTGCAGTAAAATGTTTTTATATGAGGTGTGCATATAGTATGGGACGTCCCGTATAAGAACTAACCATTAGTTTTTTCTACTTATTAGAAATGGGGTCTTTATAGCCCTCTAAAATGTAATAATGTGTCATATTTCAAAAATGCTGCATTAAAATGGTTTGATATGAGGTGTGCATATAGTATGGGAAGTCCCGTATAGGAACTTACCATTGGTTTTCCACTTATTAGAAATGAGGTCTTAATAGCCGTCTAAAGCACCGTATGGTCCCATATCTCAAAAATGCTGCAGTAAAATGGTTTCATATGAGGTGTGCATATAGTATGGGATGTCCCGTATAAGAATTGACGATTGTTTTTTTCTACTTATTAGAAAAGGGGTCTTTATAGCCCACTAAATTGTAATAATGTGTCATATCTCCAAAAAGGCTGCAATAAAATGGTTTTATAGGAGTTCTGCATATAGTATTGGACGTCCTGTATAAGAACTGACCATTGTTTTTTTCTTATTATTAGAAATAGGGTCTTTGTAGGCCTCTGAAGTAGAATAATGTCCCATATCTCAAAATAGCTGCAGTAAAATGGTTTCATAAGAGGTGTGCATATAGTATGGGACGTCATGTATAAGAACTGACCATTCATATACAGTATTCTAATTATTAGAAATGGTGTCTTTATAGCCCTCGAAAGTGTAATAATGTGTCATATCTCAAAAACGCTGCAGTAAAATGTTTTTATATGAGGTGTGCATATATTATGGGATGTCCCTTATAGGAACTTACCCTTGGGTTTTCTACTTATTAGAAATGGGGTCTTTATAGACGTCTAAAGCACCGTATGGTCCCATATCTCAAAAATGCTGCAGTAAAATGGTTTCATATGAGGTGTGCATATAGTATGGGACGTCTCGTATAAGAACTAACCATTAGATTTTTCCTCTTATTAGAAATGGGGTCTTTATAGCCCTGTAAAGTGTAATAATGTGTCATACCTTGAAAATGCTGCAGTAAAATGGTTTCGTATGAGGTCTGCATATAGTATAGGACGTCCCGTATAAGAACTGACCATTGTTTTTTTTCTACTTATTAGAAATGGGGTCTTTATAGGCCTCTGAAATAATGTCCCATATCTGAAAAATGCTGCAGTAAAATGTTTTTATATGAGATGTGCATATAGTATGGGACGTCCCGTATAAGAACTAACCATTAGTTTTTTCTACTTATTAAAAAATGGGGTCTTTATAGCCCTCTAAAATGTAATAATGTGTCATATTTCAAAAATGCTGCAGTAAAATGGCTTCATATGAGGTGTGCATATAGTATGGGACATCCTGTATAAGAACTAAGTATTAGCTTTTTCTACTTATTAGAAATGGGGTCTTTATAGCCCTCTAAAGTGCAATAATGTCCCATATCTCGAAAATGCTGCAGTAAAATGTTTTTATATGAGGTGTGCATGTAGTAAAGGACGTCCCATATACAAACTGACCATTCATTTGTTCTACTTATTAGAAATGGGGTCTTTATAGCCCTCTAAATCAAATAATTTCCTATTTCTCTTTTTCTACGAATCCTACTATGATTTGAAAGGTCGAAAAATATATTAACACACAACCGTCAAAACACCAATAAATAACATGCATATTAAAGTACAAAAAAGAAATCGAGAAATGTCATCTTGTTATATTATATCTCAATTCTGGGCATCTAAATGAAAAGTGCTCTGAAAGCCTGTTCTCTCGGTGGGTTCCTGCAATTACCGTAATCATGGTATACGCACACACCAATTTCAGTCGCGGCTGGCTTGACCGTGTTTTTCAGCTGGC
This sequence comes from Spinibarbus caldwelli, assembly GCA_039654775.1. NCBI lineage: Eukaryota > Metazoa > Chordata > Actinopteri > Cypriniformes > Cyprinidae > Spinibarbus > Spinibarbus caldwelli. Next base: position 25,300,196 of record CM077252.1, on the reverse strand, counting down.
TTGACCGCAGTAAATAATCTGTTCGTTACCTTTAAATCATAGTTCGTTACTGAGTACGCCCACAATTTGAATTGATATTCAAACATTTGACGGCACTTCAGTAGCCAATAAAGATATCCGATTGTAAATGGACCAATAAAAGCCCTGATATCTAAACCAGGAAAATTCGCCGCTGCAGCAGGTTGAAGAGCTGATCGGCCAGCGAGGGAGATCGGCATAAACTATGGACTTATGTTTTGTTGAAGCAAACTACATGGTAGTGTTATCATAAATTTCGATATTTTGATACCGATACTGAAATACTTGACATGGTTCCATTACTCATTTTCCATAGTATCTATATACACCGATCTCGCTCTCTCCTCTCCGACAGCGAGTTTGACACGTATCCACCTGCTGTCAGTTTCAGGGTCTGAATGTTCGCGTGGGATTGCAGGTATTCTGCATAATTTTAATCATTCCTGCGCAAATGTGGTGAGCACTTTATTGTAACATGAGAATACAGTCATGTAATCACAGAAAACTGGATGTGCGCTCTCAAATAGGCCTAAGGTTCAAGATAAGGTTCAAGATGGCACCGCTCATGGCAGCCTCCGTGGTGTTGTCCGCAGTTTTTTTTATGTTTTTGTTAGTTTGTCCTGTCTTTAGTTATATCCCTGCAATCAGTTTCACCAGAGATTAATTGCTGGACATTCGGCAGTACACACCACCCGATATTTCACCGGTTTTCGATTATTCGGATGTTTTGCTGGAATTAATAGTCGGCGGAGCAGCGGTGTTGATCAAATGCTTCAGGACGGGCAGACGGGGGAAGCGGACCGGCGCGCTCGTGAAGCTCAGACAACACGGATTTCGGACAGCACTGCCTAGCATCCATCTAGCGAATCTCCGCTCTCTACCCAACAAAACGGACGAACTCCTTCTGCTCTCCCGGACAAATAAGGAGTTCTTTTTTAGGATTTTACACTCTGCTGCTCTGTGTTTCACAGAAACCTGGCTGAATGACGCCATTCCGGACAGCGTGCTTCATCTGCCGGGCTTTCAGCTGATCAGAGCGGATCACAACGCAGAATCGACGGGGAAATCGCGTGGCGGTGGGACATGATTTTACATCAATGAAAGGTGGTGTACAGATGTAACTGTGTTAAAGAAGATGTACTGTTCCGAACTAGAAGTGCTCTTCATTAACTGTAAGCCTTTCCTACTCCGTGGGTGTTTTGCTCGTTCATTCTCGTGAGTGTTTACATTCCTCCGCAAGCGCATGTGAGCTCAGCTTTACAGAAACTTGCTGATCAGATGACAGAGACAGAACAACAACACCCGGACTCTGTTTTAATCATTCTCGGGGACTTTAATAAAGCAAATCTCTCCCGTGAACTGCCAAAATACAGACAGCATGTTACATGTCCCACCAGGGACAGTAATATATTGGATCACTGTTACACCACAATAAAGGAGGCATATCACTCTGTCCCACGGACAGCTTTAGGACTCTCTGATCACTGTTTGGTTCATCTTATACCGACCTACAGGCAGAAACTGAAATCAGCTAAACCTGTATTAAGGACTGTTAAAAGATGGACTAATGATACAGAGCGGGTTTTACAAGCCTATTTCGACCTTACTGATTGGAGTGTTTTTGAGGCTTCTGCAAACGATCTGGATGAGCTCACAGAGACTGTAACATCTTATATCAGTTTCTGTGAGGATATGTGCATTCCTACCAGGACTCATTTAACCTACAACAACGACAAACCGTGGTTCACTGCAAAACTCAGACAGCTCCGTCAGGCCAAAGAAGATGCTTAGAGGAAGGGAGACAAAGTCTTGTATAAACAGCCCAAATACACACTGGAAAAGGAGGTCAGAGTGTCAAAGAGGAATTATTCTGAAAAAATAAGGATTCAGTTCTCTTCCAGCGACTCAGCATCAGTGTGGAAAGGTCTGAAAGAGATCACCAACTGCAAGACACCATCCTCCAGCACTGTGGAGAATCAACAACTGGCAGACGATCTGAATGAGTTCTACTGCAGATTTGAAAAAACACACCACACCCGCTCTGAACACCTCTCCACACAACCATTAACACCTCCAGCAACCCCCCTCTCCCCCACACCTGCAATTCAGATCAGCGAAGACGATGTGCGCCAGGTCTTCTGAAAGCAGAAGAGAAAGAAAGCACCAGGCCTAGATTTTGACACTCTGTCTGAAATCCTGTGCTGATCAGCTGGCCCCCATCTTCTCACAGATCTTCAACAGATCACTGGAGCTGTGCGAAGTCCCTTCATGCTTCAAACGCTCCACCATCATCCTCATCCCAAAGAAATCCAAAATTTCAGGACCAAATGACTACAGGCATGTGGCTCTAACGTCTGTGGTCATGAAATCTTTTGAAAAACTGGTGCTGGCCCACCTGAAGGACATTACTGGACCCTTGCTGGATCCTCTTCAGTTTGCCTACAGAGCAAACAGGTCTGTGGATTATGCAGTCAATAAGGGATTGCATTATGTTCTGCAACATCTTGACAGACCAGGGACTTATGTGAGGATTATTTGTGGACTTCAGCTCGGCTTTTAATACTATCATTCCAAACCTCCCCCTGCCCAAATTAATTCAGCTCTCCGTGCCCACTTCCATCTGTCAGTGGATCACCAGCTTACTGTCAGACAGGCAGCAGCTAGTGAGGCTGGGAAAATACACATCCAACACCCGTCCGATCAGCAATGGAGCTCCTCAGGGCTGCATTCTCTCCCCACTGCTCTTCTCCCTGTACACCAACGACTGCACCTCTAAAGACCCCTCTGCCAAGCTCCTGAAGTTTACAGATGACACCACACTTATCGGCCTCATTCAGGATGGTGACGAGTCTGCTTACAGACAGGAGGTTAAGGAGCTGACTGTCTGATGCAGTCTTAACAACCTGGAGCTTAACACGCTCAAAACTGTGGAGATGATCATGGACTTCAGGAGGAACCCCCCTGCACTCCCCCTACTCACCATCATGGACAGCACTGTGACTGGAGTGGAGTTATTCAGGTTCCTGGGCACCACCATCTCCCAGGACCTGAAGTGAGACACTCACATTGACTCCATTGTTAAAAAGGCCCAGCAGAGGTTGTACTTCCTTCGCCAGCTGAGGAAGTTCACAGGAACAGTTTCTTCCCTCAGGCAATCCATCTCATGAACACTTGACAATAATTGTGGAACACACACTATTTATACACTTATACACTTAGTTATCTAACACACATACTTAGACGGTCTCGTACTGTATGGCGTACCTTGTTAGTGTCTGCGCTTGCATGGCCATTTATTGTGATTAACAGGAAACTGTGTTCAAGCACCAGCAGAAGACAGTGTAAGAAATACTCTTTGAGAGAAGCAGTCTATCAGCGGAAGTTAAAAGTAGCTCATCAGTGTATTTACTTGTCTCATTAGTTTAGTTTTTAGTTTACTTGTCTCATTAGTTGCCGTTGCTAGGAAACGCTTGTTTTGTTTACTGAGTGGAGACATGCTGAAATTGCGTTTGGTCTCGTACTGTATGGCGTACCTTGTTAGTGTCTGCGCTTGCGTGGCCATTTATTGTGATTAGCAGGAAAGTGTGTCCAGCTGAATTCAATTAGTGATTCGTTAGGTGGGTATAAAAAAGGTTATTATACCACAGCAGCGGTCGCGGCAGCCCTTGTCATGTGAAGACCGAAGTGTGTAAAGACCATCGACTCTACCGAGCGACTCCACCGGACAGGGACACCGGCAAGGGATAAGTTTCGCTTTTCATTTATTTTCTTTCCTATTACTTGTTTCACTTCTCTTTCAGTCTTTATAACCATTTCTTACTTGTATGTTTGGCAAAGTTATTTTTTTAGGATTACTGTTAAACTAATGTAGTTTGATTTGTATATGTTATCTATTTTAATTTTAGTTATAGTTGTAGTAATGTTTGTCATTTTATTAGTCTTTTCTATTATGTCTGTATAAGTTATTTAATAAGTTTTAGTTTTATTTAATTTGAGTTATTTTAGTACTTCAACAAACTACATGGAAATGAAATAATATTGAATTTATGGATATGTGTGTGTGTGTGTGTGTGTGTGTACATGTAGTTGTTTTAGATGTTTGGCTTAGTTTTATGTTAGAATCATTATTACACTCATACCTTTTGTTCTCTTAATATTTTGAATTGTTTGTAGCTTTATTTTGTTTTCATTTAAATGTTAAGTTTAGAAATTTTGTCATATGCATTTCTCATTTTTATTTATTTATTTATTTATTTTTAATGTGTGTGTATATATACTATTTATAAAGTTTTAGCTTTTAGTTTTGGATCAGTTTTAGTTGTTTTAATACTACAATTGATTGTTTCTGTTGTCCTCATTTGTAAGTCGCTTTGGATGAAAGCGTCTGCTAAATGACTAAAAGTAAAGTAGTCTACATAACAATTGCACAAAATATACCTGTACATACAACTGTCTATTGTTATATACCTGTACATTCAATTGTCAATTTGTATATTGTTATTCCTTATTTACTTGTTCTATATTTTTTAAAATTCTTTTTATTATCTGTGTTTTTTGTTCTGTCACTGACATTCTGTTGCACTGTGGAAGCTGCTGTCACAAAAACAAATTCCTCGTATGTGTAAACATACCTGGCAATAAAGCTCATTCTGATTCTAATTCTGATTCTGATTCTAACTTATACAAATGAACTGCCTGTCCTCTCACTCCGATATTGCTTGTGCACACTCAGACTGATCTCTCCGTGCTTTTAAACTAGAAATTATTTCTCTTTGCTCCTGGATTAAACTTTGTCATGTTATCAACCATTCAGAATAGATGTAAGTGAAATGCATCAGAAAGTCTTTCAACAAACAAAGATGGAACTTTAATTTCTTTACAATGTAAGTTTATGCTAGAAATGTTTTGGAATGGGATTTTTGTCTGATTTGTACATATAAATATCCTAGTCTGTCTAACTGCATCACTACATTGTACAGACATTACAGGTCAAAGCCATCTGATGTTCCATTTATCTAAATAAATAGGCCTAGGATATATGGCTCTTAAATAACTGCTTATAAAAATTCAGTGTTGTCATATTTCGATTACCTCAACTGAATTGAGGTAATTTGTTTTATAATTTTATTACTGACTGTGTACTTGTCTTTTTTGTATATTAAATTCAGTTTGAAATCAAATTTTCAATCATGCTTCCTTTGTGGTGTAAGCTTTTGCAACAAAGTTACCCTATTTTAAAGACACACATACTGTACACAGAATGAGCAAATGTTTAAGACTGAGATTTTTGTAATGGTAATTGATCAATATTTATATGTAAATAAAAGCCTATATTAAAATGTGTTCATCATATAAAGCGAATGTGTCTTTTTGGAAGACTTGGGTTAAACCAATTTCAAAGCTTTAAATAATAAGCTTGAAGTAATGATTGCCTTGAAAAATTGCATGGACAATTTTTTTTAAAGGTGCCATAGAATGGAAAATTGTATTTACCTTGCCATAGTTGAATTATAACAGCTCTGTACATGGAATGACATACCGTGAGTCTCAAACACCAATGTTTCCTACTTATTATGTAAATCTCGTGAATGCAAAAGACCACTGAAAAATAGGCGAATCAAAACATAACACCGACTGTGACGCAACAGTCGGGATCACTACGCCCCCAACATTTGCACATACCCGCCCATATTCTAGGCCAGCCGAGCCTGCACAGCCGAATCATCAGTTCTGCAGGCAGGTATTTTGAAGAAACAAGTGAGGACAATAGCGAAAATGGCTGTGCATGGATTGTGAAGTGCAGGGATGTGTTGGTGTCTGTATTCAGAAAGGCACGAAAAACAAATAACACGTTCTAATAGAATAACTCTACCCACTAGAGACATGGTTAGCTGTTTGCTAGCGATAGCCTGTTACAGTACATAAGATTTCACTTACCACATAAACAGAGTAAGGAGAGATGACTGATAGGATGATGGCGATTGATTTACAGATCCCGAGCATCACCGACAAGCATGATCTTGTAAATATGTGGTAAGTAGCTACTGCCGCTGTAGTTTACATAGAGCACGAACGATCGCAAAAGTGAAAGTAAAACGCGATCATACATTCAAAGCTGCTCCCTTATGCCCGCGATTTATATACAGTATAATTAACCAACGATATAACTATGAGAGAACATATTTAAAAATATATTTTCCTCCCTGTATTTTCTTCTGCACCGTGAAACAGCCAATCAGAGCAGAGCCGCACTGTGAAACAGCCAATCAGAGCAGAGCTCAACATTATTATTCATGACCCTTGCAAATAAGTTAATAACAGAGCATTTCATTCTAGGGGCAAATCCTAGGGTTGTAAATGGACATGTAAAACCGTATCTGGAGAATTTTTGCCCTTACCTAAACCACATACCTTCTTTGTAGGTATCAGAGAACAATTTAAAATATTGTATCAATGCATTCTATGGCACCTTTAAATATCTAAATGGCAGTATACTGTCACAGTTATGATCTGTTTTCAGTTAGTTTTCTATGTCTACATCATCCTGCCTAGTTTGTGTGTTTCCATGGTAATTAGTTAATTAGCTCCACACCTGTTTCTGTTTCCCCTTGATTGTTTCTAGTATTTAAAGCCTGTGTTCTCCCCTGGTCTTTTGGCTGCTATTAGTTCTACGTTTTGGATTTGTGTTTGGTTGTGCCTTTTGCCCCTGAGGATTATTAAAAAGAACTCTTTGTTTGTACTCCTTCGTCGTGCGCTATTTTATACACCAGACACGTAACATATACATTATGTGGTAGTTTTGCCAATGGTATTGAAAATGATTAGTTGTCATGAAATCACAAATGATTGCACATTTGATATGCACATTACTAGTCTTGTGGTTAACAATTAAACCGTGCAAGTCAATACACTGAAAAAAAAATTGTCTGCTGTCGTAATCTTTAATCAAAAACTGAAAATTTTGCTTCCACTCTGGGATGGCGTTCTCGCTCTGATGACGTCAGTTTGATGGTGTCACGAATCTGGTCTGCGGCTTCCCGTCTGATTACTACCAGAGGTCACCCCTTCATCATATTGACTCTTACACTGCACAGACTGTTTCACAATACCCCGGACTACATTTCCCAGCAACCATTTCACTAATCACCTGCTCACATGTAACCAATCACACACTATATAACGCCCACTCAGTTCCTGTTCTAGTGGCCGAGTATTGCATAGCACTAATCGCTCACCAAGTGATAGCTACTCTACGGAGCCAGTTCCCAGTTCTAGTTCATAGTCTAGTCTAGTTCCTTGTCTGCATTATCTGTGTTTCGATTATTGCCTGTTTACCTTGGATTGCCCTATCGTCTTGCCATTTGGACTCTGTTTGCCCCTGCCTGGACTATTGCTCGTGTACCTGGATTATCTCTCTTTGTTTGGCCCCCTGGATTACGTTCGTCGCCGATCATGTCTGTCATTGGACTACTCTTGTGTTTTGCCCATGCCATACCTGTTTGCTGGTGTTTCGATCCTGCCTGTGTTTTGACCACGTCTTTTAATAAAAAGCTTGCATATGGATCTGCACGCCTCTGTCAATCCGTTACAGAATACTCGGCCCCACAAGGATCCAGCAGCTGTTCAAGTGGACACTGGCCAGGTATGGACACTGCAAGAATTTTATTAGCCATTAAACAAGGCACGCGGTCGTTAGAGAACTATATTCGGGAGTTTTTAGCCATCGCGCACTATTCGGATTTACCAGACATTATTTTGATAGAGCTTTTTTGTGATGGCTTGAATCAACCATTACAATCTCAGTTTAGACGCGAGGGTCTGCGTTCTTCACTCGCTCAGTTTTTGGATTATGCTTTGTTGACTGTTGGCTCTTTGTTTACTGTGGGTGTCGCGTAGAAGGAATGCGACATCGCGTCCATACCGGTAATGGCGGCTGCGGTGCTTAGTCAACCACAGTCTCAGGGACATTCAAGTATATTGATCGCAACTCCGGTGATTAAACCGCTCGTGAAATGGCGTTCTCACATAATAGCAGCGACAGCGGAGCCCGTTCACAAAATGGCGGCCACAGCAATGCTCCTTTCCGTCACAGCTGCCAATCCTGAGTCAAGCCAAGTCACAGCTGCCATTCATGCATCAGGTCACATCATTGTTGATCTTCCTGAAACAAGTCAAGCCACCACAGATCTTCAAGAGTCAAGTCATGTCACAGTTGATCTACACGAGTCCAGTCAAGTCACAGTTGATCTACATGAATCAAGTCAAGTCACAATTAATCATCCAGAGACAAGTCAAGTCACCGTTGATCTTCCTGAGTAAAGTCAAATCACAGTTGATTGTCTTGAGTCAAGTCAAGTCACAGCCGCTATTTCTGAGTCAAGTCTAGTCACAGCTGCTCTCCCAGAGTTTCGTCACTTCTCAGCTGACCTTCCAGAGTCTCGTCACTTCTCAGCTGACTTTCCAGAGTCACGTCACATCTCAGCTGATCGTCTAGAGTCTCGTCACATCACAGCTGATCATCCAGAGTCTTGTCACATCACAGCTGACCTTCCAGAGTCTCGTCACATCACAGCTGATCATCCAGCGTCTCGTCAAGTCACAGCTGATCTTCCAGAGCCTCGCTGTGTCTCGTTTGATCTTCCAGAACCCTCCACTGTCCTATCAAGGGAACCTGTCATCAAGCGTCAGAGGTTGGCATCCAGCGTGGAAGATCCACCACTGGTGTCAGCATGCACAGCTGGTATCCCCAAACCAAATCACTGTAGTCCTCTGGCTCATGAACTCATTCCCCTATCTGCAGCATTTCCTGTATGGGGGGTTGCTTTATGGTGTATCTGGGCCGCGTACAACATCGCCAATTTGCTAGAGGTGGCAGCACCGGCTACAACATCTCCAGAGGTGGTGGCTTACGCTGCGGAACCTCCCGAGGTAGCGGTGCCCGCTGCTGTCCTCCCAGAGGCCATGGTGTCCGCTGCAGTCTCTTCAGAGGTGGCGGCGCAGGCTGCAGAACCTCCCGAGATGGCGGCACTTGTCTCAGTTCCCTGCGCGGTGGTGACACCCAGTGATGATCTCCGTGAACTGTCTGTTCCGGCCGAGAAGGCCATTAATGAATCCTCATCCTGCCCTGTCATGGCTATGGAAACCATCTGTGAATCCTCATCCTGCCCTGTCACGGCTATGGAGGCCGTCTGTGATTCCTTGTCCTGCCCTGTCACAGCTATGGAGGCCGTCTGTGAACTCCTGCCTTGTTCTGTACCGGTTATGGAGGCCACCTATGAACTCTCATTCTGTCCTGAACCGGCCACGAAGGCTGTCTGTGAACCCTCGTCGTCTGTCTGTGAACTGTCGTCCAGCCCTGAATCGGCCACAGAGGCCGCTTATGAACTTTTCTCCTGTCCTGACCCTGCCTCTGAACTTTCAGCCTTGTCTATCACCCCCGAGGATATGGCCTGTGAACTTCCTGACTATCCTGCTGCGGCTACAGGAGCCGTTCAGGAACTTTCATCCAGGTCTGTCATTGCCATGGTCACCTTAAATGAACTTTCTGTATGCCCTGTTAACCCAGTCATTACTAAAGAAACCAGTAGTGAACCGTCTGTCTCTTCAGTTTCAGTCAATGTGTTTGATGTTGAGCTATCTATGTGTCCAGTTTCAATCAATAAGTCTGAGAATGAGCCATCTGTCTGTTCTATTTCAAGTGACATAATTGATTGCAAACTTCCTGTCAGTCTAGTGTCTGTCAATATGGTGTCTGTCTGTCTGTCCGGTTTCTACCTATGAGTCTGAATGTGAATTGTCTGCCAGTTTAGTTTCTCTCCATGAAATGTCTACCAGTCCAGTCTAAAATCGATGCACCTGGTTATGAACAATCAGTCTGTACGAATGTAAATATTGAACCCGACTTTGAGCTGTCTGCTGATCTGGTTTCTGTTAATGTCAAGTCTAAGTTTGAACTACCTGTCCGTCCCGTGTTAAGTAATGAACCTGTTATTTGCCCCACTAGCCCAGTCACCACCCCAGAAATCTTACCTGAGCTCCCTGTGGGCTCTGGTAGCCTTGTCACTGCCCAAAGACCCACCTTTGAACCCATAACCCCGCCTGTCTTGAGCTCAGAGACTGTAAATGCTTCCCATGTCTTTCCATGTCACGAATCTGGTCCATGGCTTCCCGTCTGATTACCACCAGAGGTCACCCCTTCATCATATTGACTCTACTGTTTCACAATACCCCGGACTACATTTCCCAGCAACCATTTCACTAATCGCCTGCTCACATGTGACCAATCACACACTATATAACGCCCACTCAGTTCCTGTTCTAGTGGCCGAGTATTGTCTAGCACTTATTGCTCACCAAGTGATAGCTACTCTACGGAGTAGACATATGGATCCACACACCTCACGCCTCTGTCAATCCATTACAGATGGCTCGGGGAGAATCCTTTTGTTAAGTCATGACGTAAGGACGGCTGTTTCCAGGTCCATGCCTCTACTTATTTCACTTGAGAATACTACTATCTCAATTTATGAGCACTATTTAATTAATATTACATATTTAAGCTAAGCATTTAAAAATTCGCTGTGCACACTACAGTCTCTGTGCTCACAGTGTCTCAGACACTAATATATTAGCTGAATCAGTGTCTGGTCTTCTGGGATTTCAGTATGGAGATAAAGGTTAGGGTTATAATTTTTCAGTATTACATGACATCGTGAGTGTATATTAGCACAGTTTGTTGTTTTTTTGGGGCGTCTGGCAGAGCGTTAGGACCCAGAAGTGGTGAAGCGTGATGTCAGACGTAACAAGCAGATATTCTTAACCACTCTTATCCAACCGTGAATCTGCTTTGAGCAAGAGGTAGAGTGGAGGTGTACCACAATAAAACCCTTTCCTTTATTCAATATTCCGTTTCACTTGGAAATACATCACAACACTGACGTCAGTTGCAACTTCTGGTTCACTGGTACTTTGATAGTGATATTTTTCAAGGTATTGAAGTTAGAAATTCCTGTATCATGACCACTAATTCACGTACTTTGAACAAAACCCACTTTTATCTTATTGACAAAGTAGCTATTATCCATATAGATCTTTGATATGAATGAATATTTTTTGGTAATTCATTAAATATTACCGGCTAAAAAGTAACTAATAACTAGTACTCTGAGTAGTTTTTGAGAGGAGTACTTTGTACTTTTACTTAAGTACTGTTTTTACACCAGTACTTTTACTTGTAATTGAGTATTATTTCAGCAATGTAACAGTACTTGTACTTAAGTACAAATTTTCAGTACTCTTTCCACCACTGATTATTATAATTAATTCAAAACAAGAACCCTGGACCAGCCTTCCATATTTATTTTTTTGCCCAAAGCAGCAACTTTTCCCAACTTTTATGTAGACTTTGAGTAGCAGTCTGACCTGAGAATATGGTGAAGGATAAGCAAATGATAGCTGGATGCTCAGTGTCTCAAAGACACAAATATTTACAGACAGTGTGTGTCTGAACATGTCAACAATCTGATAGAGTGGAAGGGAGAGCCTGCTTTCAAACAGACTTGAAATTCTTTGTCATCATTTTTGTTTTGTTTTTTAATTCGGTTGAATTCTTAGCCAGCATGACTAAACCTGTGGGTGGTGTGGCATAGTCAACTTTATTCTGATTGTCAAAAGATTGGGTTTATGAGATGATCTAAAACCTAACTACTTACTACTATATCTGACACACATTTGCTCTAAAAGTACTGACCATGATTTTGCACAGATAAAAAAAAATATGATTTGCCTTTCTGTAGAGCAAAACTAAATGCAATGCATAATTCAAAATTTAGGTAAAACTGAAAATTCCTTCATATTAATACAATACATTGGGCTGTATTTTTGCAAACTTTTCTTAGAGTGTAGTTGAGTTCAAAGATACAGATGATTAATGGAGAAAAAAAAAAAACTTTTCAAAACATCTCTAGATAAAACCGTTTGGAGAAGCTAACCACACACATCTTGCTATAAAGAAAAAAGAACTCAGAAAACTCTAACCTTTTGTTCAGTGTTGGAAGGACTTAAGAGATGAATGCCACAGGCATAGGTTATTTTAGAAGAAAAGGGTCTTACTGCAAAGAGGCATAGGAAGGTGAACAGGAAAGAACTTGGCAGAACAGGAAGTGTAAGCACCTGTATTTGATTTGAGCCTGTCAGTTTCTGACTCCATCTCTCCAGATCCATGTCTATTCTTTAATGAAGCGCAACTGCATTTTTGTTTCAGCAGTGGTGTGTGGGAAAACATGACGGGCAGCTGATCATGCAATGTTAACCTGCAGTTACCAAACATCTGAGGATGAGATAGCTGTTTGTGGATCAGTTTGCTATGTGAAAAAAATGACTTAGAAAAACATTGACAACCATCATAATGAGATCCTATGTCAGTATACCCCTACTATATTGGGTAAAACTGACTATATAGCTACCTTAAAAAGGTCTGACACTGGGAGACTTTACGCAGTGGTAGTGCATATGTTTCTGAACCTGTGAGAATTTTGTTTCAAGTACAACCTGCATTATGTCACCTTTACCCACCTCCCTCTCCCCCAAAATTTCCTGTCTTTTTTAACAAAATAGAACAGACTGTTCCGTATGGAATATAGAGTACTACATACTCTCAACTATTAAACGAAAGGGTAACACTTTATTTTAAGGTGCCTTGTCACACGTTACATGTACTTATATAATAATAAATTATGTATAATTACATGCAAGTAACCCTAAGCCAAACCCTAACTATATAGTAGGTACATGTAGTTAATTAATATTACTCAGTACTTAAATGTATAATTATACTGTAACAAGGGCATCTTAAAATAAAGTGTAACCAAAGAAAGTATGTGAAATAGTATGCAACAATAAAATGGTTTAAAATGGTAGTGACAGCAAGTGCAATCTTGTTATCATTGTGAAAATAAACACAATGATTCTGGAATTTTAATTACGATTTTTGTAAAAATGTATTAACTTTGGCAATTTCAAGATAAGTCACATTAAATCATGGCATAATATATTCCACATAATGTGCTTTACTGTATACTGACCATTTTTGGAAGTGTATATTTTGAATACAGAAGGTTGTTCTTTGAATACAGGAAACATGCTTATGGTGTTCAAACTGGAATACTTCAGAAACAGTAAGTGTTGTAAAACAGAATGAGCATTTTATGATGATTTTATGTGTGATTGGATGTTGTTTGATGATGATGATGATGATGATGATGATGGAATCAGATGACAGAAAAACTGGGCTGTACCATGTATCAGGGAATATGACATCAGACTTCACACAAATTATACAAATGACAATGCTGTTTCACTGTAATTGTTATGCTATTTAACCCTTGTGTAACCTTATGGAAATTTTTGTTCATTATAGTTTTGTTTTTGTTTTTTTGATCATTTTGCCTGTGTTAATGCTAACTGCATAAATTTTGGCTCAGGTGTGTATTTTTATTGGAATTTTAATATTTCACCTTCATTTCCTTCAATAAATCCATTTTACAATAGGTACAAAAAAGTGAACCACTCAGCACCTTTTGGACAAAAATGTCCTCATTGAAACCCATTAAAACTACAATTTTTAATCCTAGGGCCATTTAACTAAAAAATTATTCAATATTTGTTAGTAGGCTTTCATTCTGTTGGCAAGGCTTCAAAATTAAAATTTTGACTTTTTTTTTACTAGATGGTGCCTTTTTTTCAAATTTGGCATATAAAGCAAATGCTCACTTTATTCCTGTTTTCTGCTTCTGCATATTATAGAGCCAATTGGATAAACCCCCCCATACAATTGCAGCTATAATTGTGTGGGTCTGTTGGTATGGATGTCAGAGTGTGATTTGTATGTGTGTCATAAAAAAAAAAAAAAATGTGTTTGTGTGCTTGTAATATTTGAGAGAGAGAAACTCTACTGTAAATCACAAATCCAACCACTGTGTGCACCAGCGGAGTTTTGCTGGCATCTAATGGGGAAAATTTGGTAGTCCGCCCAAACAAAACTTTACTGAAAGCTCATTTTTTAAGATATCAACCTCAGATTAGGAACACAACTTGTTTAGATTTATGGCTTTGATTTTCTAGCAGGTTTAGAGTTCAACGTGTTTCGTGAAATATATGTTTTACATAAAGTATTATTCATAAATCATTTTCATAAACTTAAACCTGTATAACTTTTTTTTCTTTGGTATCATTTTTAAACTTTTTTTACTTCAACAATAATCTGCCATGGGTCTTCTTTAAAATGAGACCAAACTTAAGTCTGTGCTCCCAAGCTTCAAATTTTATGACCGTTTTTTGACATGGACATTTTTGTCTACTATGTGTAACTTTTTTAAATTGATGCACAAGGGTTAAAGTGAGATCGCCTTTCGTACCATAGTTTCAGATCCTCCCCGACTTTCTGATAGGCGTTTCCTGCTGGGCAGAAGTGCTGACTGACGGCCGTCGCTTGACAGACCCCCGCCTGCTTTAATCAGCTTTGGTTCCGAAATCTAAAAGGTTTAAAAAAAAAAAAAAGCCTCTGAGGATTGTCCCAAAAACAAACACAGAAAAACACTTCCCTCAGGAAAAGGCTCATAGCTTGTGTGAGTGTATGTGTGTGCGTGTGTGTGTGTAGCTTTGAAGTGAACACCCAAACACACATGTCTTTATAGGCACTTTCTAAGGGGGGCTGAACACTAATAAAGCAGAAACAAAACAAAGGCTGTGTGCTGGGTGTATGCATGCTTGTGTGTTTCTAAAGTGAGAAAAAGAAAGAGAAAGAAGGGACTTGGGAGAGAAAGACACACCCCTGTCGCACATTTACACGGCTGACCTCTGTGTGTGCCTCCAGTATGAGGAAATAAATTGTTAAATAAAAAATCCACCCCCCCCCCCAAAAAAAACCATATTTTCTGTCATTTGTCGTTTACTAACCCTCATGCCAGTATGACTGTCTTGACATTCAGATTCACAATAAACACGTAATAAATATGCCAGAGGAAAAGAGAACAAATGTTTGAAAAGACTTCTCAATTCATATTGTAGAAGGTAATGCCCCCAGTTTTTAAAATTATTTCTTAGCAGTTAAACTGCTCCTAATTAATAAATGGCTTCATTTGAAACCTCAATTAATAGACATTGAAAGAATATTCTGCAAAGGACACTTTGTGGCTGATTTAGTTCTTAAAAACACTAGTGTTTATTTGATCTCTATTACATTGCAAGCATGGCGGAGAATACATTAAAAAAAAAAAGAAAAAAAAAAAAGAAACATAAAAAAAGTTACACTCTTGTGCCAAATAAATATTTACCTATTTAATTTAATCCTGAATTTTAACTAATAAAATAACTGTCTTGGTTAATTTGTGGAAATTGAAAGAATAACTCATATTTACCATCTTGATACTTTTGATACTTGATTTATTGAAAAGGATATATAACTTGAAGGACATTTTACAATGCTATTATTCAACCAACATAGACTCTAAGAGCAGTTTGTCAAGTCAAGTCAAGTCAAGTCATCTTTATTTATATAGCCCTTTTAACAATACAGATTGTGTCAAAACACTTAACAGTATTAAATTGGAGGATAGAGTGTCAGTAATGTATAATGATAAGATTAAACACTCAATTTTCAGTTAAAGGCATTTCATTATTGAATTCAGAGATGTCATTGTCATTGAATTCAGAGTTTGTGTTAAAACAACTCCATCGCCTATGATACATGTTTAGAACATCTCTGTTAAATAGGCTGGTTACACTTTAGATTAAGGTTTTGTTTAAATGTTTTTAAATCAAAAGTTTTATCTGTTAAAATTGGTTAATGCCCTGTGTATTCTGGATTACGTAATCAGATTCTAAAAATTAAATTGTATTAAGATTATATTTTTTATATTATTTTTAAATACTCGTAATCAGACTGCAGTTACTTTTTTGATAACATGATTACATATTCACACAATAGAAATAAATTACTCTTAATTTATTGATTTTACCTAATTCTTCTTTTTCATCTTTAAAATGTTCCTTCTTCTTTTTCATCTTTAAAGTGTTCCTTTCTAATAGAGTCTACCGCTCATGTACATTCAGAAAGTCTTCCAGTTTTGTGGATGCCACACAGCATTTGAACACTGGATATAGTGTTTTCGTTTTCTCAGTATTTCAGCATTGCATGCAAACATTGATCTCTAATTTTATTATCACTCAGTGGGTTAACCATGTATTACAGTCTTTGAAAGGCTTTTGTCTTTCAAAAACATTAAAATACACAAATAAATTCATGGCTTTTACTTATTTGATTGTAATGCAGATATTCCCAAACCTTTTTTTGTTTTGTTTTGTTTTGTTTTGTTTTGTTTTTTATTTTTTTTGTTTTGTTTTGTTTTGTTTTGTCAACCATATATTTGTTTGAAATACTCTCTGAGATTTTAAGGTAATATGTTAATAATTAAGTAACACATTTACATATTCATGGTTCTCTGATGCTAGTTAATGGTCATATGACACACAAATAAAATATTTCAACTTTTTTAGTACGTTTTATTTTTTTATTATTATTTATTTAAATGTTACTGTTTATGATTTAATTTTTTATGATTTCATGAAAAACTTGACAATGTAATGTTTAATGGACTTCATGTTGTTAATAACAACAAATGGAAAATATTTTCTTTCTTTTTGTGTTTTTCATCAACATGGTACACAATTATCCTATTTAAACCAATGTGATAAATGAGTTCAAAAGTAAGCTTAAAATAATCAAAAAGTAGTCCGATTATATTATCTAAAATCTGTAACGTAATGGATTGTGTTACTAACTACAATTTTTGTCATGTAATTTGGAATGAGTAATGGACTACAATTTAATTTAAGTAAATTACCCAGTACTGCCTGTGACTACAAATGCTAACAACACTACCAAGCAATAAGTAATGGAAGAGTTTATGTGAAAAAAAAAAAAAAAAAAAAAAACGGTAAATCCATTTTTATAATTTGGATAAAGGGTTTGTTTTTTTTTTTTTTTTTTTTTTTTTTGGTGTTATGTTTTATTGTGTTAGTTAGCTGTATTTTTAGTTATTTAATCAAAACAACCCAACTGCAGTTTGATTGATATTAATTGGAATGCAGGACAAAAAACATGATTCTTGAACATTTTTAAAAACTGAGTTATCTGTTTTTGAAAATTAACTCTTCAATTGTATTTCTATTAGCATTAACCAATATTAATAAATGCTTTAAAAATTATGCTTATTGTTAATGTTAGATAATGAATTGATTAATTATAACAAAAGAGACCTTATTGCAAAGTGTTAACAGTATGTTTTATAAATTGCTTACAGGTGGTGACAAAAGTTTTTCTGAGAAAAGGACTTGAGAATGGAAAATAATCGTTTGATCATAGCACCCATTTTTGATAACATACAAAAAAAAAAAGTTCACAAATTATATAGATTCAATATAAAATAATCCAAAGTAATCCACCAACCCCATTTAACTCAACATCTTTTTAAAATAGGATTAGTTAGTTCTAACTTTTGTTTAAAGTATCACTCGAATAACCCAGATGGTTATTTATGTACAGCGCATGTACTCAAGCTCTCTAGAAGTCAGTTATAGGTAAACTAAGTTAATGTTTAAAAAAATATGTATCCTAGGTGAAATTTCATTATTGAGTATATCCTTGAAATATGCTGCATGACTGTTGTATTGATTTGTCAAGAAGAATTACTCTGCAAAAATGGAAATATAAAAGGTCTTCTTTTTTTTTTGGAATGTATTTGCATTCATGGGCTGGTATGTTGTTTTGTATATTTTGTACCCACACAGAGTTTTTATATAATAATAAATCCAATTTAATGGCATGAGGATGAGTGAAAGATGAATTATCATATTTGGGTGAACTATTCCTTTCAATACATATTATACACTATATAGAATATATAACTATAGTGATATCACGTGTGGTCCAAAGAGGTGAAGGAGAGATTGAAATTCCAACAATCAAATCATATACAAAACACTCAAGAGCACAAACTCAGAAACAGAAGTTCACAAAACCACTAACAAAAAACCTACAAACGCAACTGAGGGGTATATATGCTCTCTCTCTCTCTCTCTCTCTCTCTCTGTCTCTGTCTCTGTCTCTGTCTCTCTCTCTCTCTCTCTCTCTCTGTCTCTCTCTCTCTCTCTCTCTCTATCTCTCTCTCTGTCTGTCTCTGTCTCTCTTTCTGTTCAGTTCTCTTGCTCTCATAACTTTGTACTCCATTCTGGCAAAGTTGCTGCTGAGCTGTACGATTCATGGCATTAGTTTCCAAGGATGTGAGCTGTATCCTACACTTACAGCCTCTTTTTTGACCTCCTGCCGAACGGTGGCTGAGATGTATTTGATCATACAGTACCCAACATGGAAGGTGATTTGGTGGCATTCTAACAACATGACCAAGCCATCTGAGTTGGTAAAGCATTATGGTTGCTTCTATACTACAGCAGTTCTACAGATCTCAGTATGTGGTACTCGATCTTTCCATGTCACTTTGAGGATGCACTGCAGGCACCTGATGTGGAAAGATTCCAACATCTTCAGGTGTTGAGGATAGATAATCCATGTTTCACAGCCATATCCACCTTATTCTTCAACGCGGAAGTAAGCCGTTTTCTGTGAATGTGCGAGAGTTCCGGTTCATAAGCCGCCGTAGAGAAATAACGAGAAGAATAACAAAGTGCAGTAAACAGTAAAACTGTTTGCACTACAAACCAGTGTGTTCATAATTAAGATAACATATTAAAATAATATGGTAAGACTCACCAATTTGCAATATCAAGCAGCAAAACGAGCGGTTTTGTACAGCTAAAAATAGCTGGAAGCGGATGACAACAGAAGCCAGACACATTAAATTTAGAAATGGCCATGCCCGCTCTAACGGGAAAAATA
This sequence comes from Spinibarbus caldwelli, assembly GCA_039654775.1. Lineage (NCBI taxonomy): Eukaryota > Metazoa > Chordata > Actinopteri > Cypriniformes > Cyprinidae > Spinibarbus > Spinibarbus caldwelli. The sequence continues at coordinate 25,281,226 of CM077252.1, read as the reverse complement.
AGGTGGATAGGTGGGTGGTGATACAGATTGCCTGATAAACAGCAGTCTTAGTGTGCAGATGTAAATTTGTGTTACACTCTTTTCCTCAGTCTTCCAGATGATGATACAGCCTGCTTGATCCTGTACTAAATATCTTCATCCATGCTACAGTAACTAGATAAATAACTGCTCATTTATTTGAATTGTGGGACTATAGTGAGTGGGGAGGACTGGTGCAACAACACAGTCCTGCCTTACTCCTGTGTCTACTGCACAGGGAGCAGATTCTAATCCACCCAGTGTCACTTTGGTGGTGATCCTATAATGAAACTGTTACAAGATGGTGATAAACTTTAAAGAGCTTAAAATGCAAAAGCACTTTCCACAGGAGGTCATGATGTACAGTATCAAAAGCCTTGGAAAGATCCACAAAAACAATGAATAGGTTCTCATGTTGTTCGCGACATTTCTCCTCCAGCTGATGTGAGGTAAATATCATAAGTATCATATTCACTGTACTTCAGCCTGTTCTTAAACCACTTTGAGATTCTGGCAATAGATGTTCAGAAATACACTGAAAAAAATGACTCATTGAATTTACTATATTTTTTTAAGGTAGCTATATTTAAATGTAGCTAAAATAAATTGATTGCAACCACTTACCTTAAAAAATATTGTAAATTCAATGAGTCATTTTTTTCAGTGTAGTACTGGCAAAGTCGATGGAGCATGACCTTTGCCAGAACTTTGCCTGCAGCTGAAAGGAGTGAGATTCACCTACTATTGTCACAGATGGACCCTGTTGCCCTTGTTTTTGTAAATTGTGACAATATTTGCGTTCTTCCACTGTTGGGGAGTATTTTCTTGCTGCCACACTAGGGTGACGAACTGATGGATTGCCCTTGTGCAGAGGTACCATGCTTCCTTCAGGAGAGAAACTGAGAGAAAACACAGGAACCAAAAGCAAGCTGAAAGTGCTCACAAAACAGAGCATAACCATGACAAGTGAGTGCATAACTTATTGCCCTGATGTTGTGTGTAGTTTTCAGGGAATAGCTATGTGGCTACTAAGGTTTTCTGAGTGGTTGCTCACTGGCCCAAAGATCAACATTTTTTTGTTTCTCATGGAAGGAAAAAAAATAAAAAATAAGAATGTGAACACAAATTGTTCAAAATGAGTTCAATTTAGGATTAAAAAATAAATAAATAAATACAATCATCTTGGGAACTGAATGAAGAGGACTTACAAGTATAACAGATGTTGTGGGGTGAGTAAAGGCAGACACAATGAATGTGTCAGACACAAATGTTTATTTATACAAAATTATATATACTGTAAATATATATATATATATGTATATATATATATATATATATATATATATATATATATATATATATATATATATATATATATATACATACTGTATATACAAAAAGGGAATTAGGTGTTCTCGCTGTAGGCATGGTAGTTATGTGTGGGTTTGGTCAAAGTATGGGAGTTGGGGTCTGGCAGACACACACTTTATTTAGTGGATCTGCTCTCTCCCAAACCCAATGTCTATGTCACATGTGCTGTTTCTGGGAGAGCGGAAAGAAAGGTGTTCTGCAGAGTGTACAGTCAGCGTCTATCCCTTCCTGGACCTGCAAGTGTCATGTCTTGTTTATGTGTTTCTAGTACTAGTAGTTTAGTATCCTGGTTTCATTTTTTCCTATAGTTATTGATTTGTAAGTTAGTCCCACCTGTTCATTGTTTTCTCCCTCATTCAGCCTATGTGTTGATATATTCCCCTGTTTGCTCCAGTTCTTTGTCTGTTCTCATCAATATATGGTTTAGCTCTTCCTGTGCATCCATGTTCCAGAGTGTTTTTTGTTTTCATTTAGTAAAGTCTGCTTTGCAATTAGATCCTCGGCTCAACTCTCTTTGCCTTACAAGTAACCGTGACAGAAGACCAAACCATGAAATGGATCTAGCAGCAGTCAGAATCATCCTCTTTACACAGGAGGGTCACACCATTGAGTTTTTTTAGATCTAGCTCACATGATACACTATATGCCGATGAGTCCCTGTGCTCTTTCTGTTATGCAGGACTCAATGGGCAGATGAAAGCTTCCTGGAGATGATCTTTGAGGGACCTTCTGCCAGTATGTGGAGTAGTAATATGCAGATCCCCCTTGTCCCCTTTGGCTCCACTGTGACTCTCCCATTCCCTGGCTCCACCTTAGCTCTCTGATCCTCTGGCAACCACTTGGGTCCTCCATCCCTCCGGATTCTCTATGGTCCCCATCCTACCAGCACCACCTCAGTCTTCTGATTCCCCCAGCTCTTCCCTGGTCCAACGTTTCTCTGGTTCTTCCTTCATCCTCTGAGCCTACAAAATCACCCTGGTCTTCATCTCCTCTGTCTCCCTCTCAGTCTCAGATCCACCAGCTCCACCATCGTCAGCGATCACTGCCATGGTCATCCACTATGCCAGTTGTACCATGGTCCCCATTGTCATCTTCACTGCTGACTTGGTCTTTCTTATGGCGCTTTTCCACTGCATGGTACGGCATGGTACGGTTCGGTACGGTTCACTTTTGGGGGGTTTTCCCCTGGGTACAGTACCAGGTACCTGGTACTTTTTTCAGTACCACCTCGGTTGAGGTTCCAAGCGAACTTTACCGTTACCAAAGCGTAACGAGTAAACTCTGCTGATCACTGACTGGCCGGAGAAAATGTCAGATATTGTTTTTATCACCTGTGTTTAGTCCTGGTTTCATTTGTTTCCATAGTTACTGATTTGGGTAACACTTTATTTTAAGGTGTCCTTGTTACACGTTACATGTACTTACTATTATAATAACAGTAAATTATGCATAATTACATGCAAGTAACCCTAAACCAAAACCTAATCCTAACCTTAACCATATTGTAAGTACATGTGGTTAATTAATATTACTTAAATGTATGATAACACTGTAACAAGGACACCTTAAAATAAAGTGTTACCCTGATTTGTTACCATTGGTAATTTGAATGTGCAATGGTTCTAGTATCATTGGCTTCCAATTATTTCATCTGGACAATGACAGTCTGTAATGCTACTTAATATCGCAAACAGGTATTTGTTATCGTATTATTTTAATTCATTATCATGAACACACTGGTTTGTAGCATAAGTAGATTTACGTTTACTGCAGTTTCTTATTGCTATTCCCTTAGGGATTTTTTTTTTTTAAGTCTTTGTTTAGGAGTTATAAGCCATTAACCAAGCCAGCTAGCTATGGAGTGAATCATTGCAAACTTTGATTTGAAGCAAAAATGTGAATCCAGAGTAAAAGATAAAGCTACAAGATTGTTTATTTAACAGCCTTAATGAGAGAAATAACTACAATTCCACAAAGCATTGTTAATTATATAAATTAAAAATGATGGAAAAATCTTAACTGGTTGATTTAAAGATGTTAATTATATATAGAAACAATATATTTTACATTTATTTATAAAAAAAAAAAAAAAATATATATATATATATATATATATATATATATATATATATATATATATATATATATATGTATGTATGTATATATATATTATACAAAAATATTTAAGTAGTCTGAAGCCTAAGCGAATTAGGCGATTTGCAGTGCTTCGTCATGGGAGTGAGTGGGCACTAAAGTTTTCTTTTGGTGTAATTTGCTTGTACTGATTCTCTGATTATTTGGGGAAAAAAAAAAAAAAAAATGAAATAATGCAGCCTGATGGCTTCAATAAAATGTAACAAGTGGAGGAACATTTTGAAGCAGTTACTCTTTAAATGTTCCTCTTTAAACCTGGCCTAAGTGACGTTAGCCTACTTCATGCAGTATGAGGAGTCTGCAGTTGTGGCTCCTGATATGTATATATCCTGTGCATTGATTATTTATTTTATTATATTTTCTAGCAAAACTTCATTGAAGCAATAATAGCTCAATTTAAAAAAATAAATAAATAAATAAAAATAAATAAATAAATAAATCAAATCACATGGAACTCCTGTTCAAACTATTTACTTGTAGACAGCTTTGCATTACACTTTAAATTTCAATTAACTTTACTTGAAGAAATCTTGCAAAATTATTACCTCAGAAAAATCTAGTTAAGGTTACTGCGGTGGAAACAAGCTTTTCGTTTTCATAAATTGGCTTCTGAGTTAACTTGAATATATTGAGCAAACTTAACTGAATTTTTCTAAGGCAATAAGATTTTTTCAAGTAACATTAACATATTGAAATTTACAGTGTAAGATATGACATTAATGGACTAAGCCCTGGATGTCATCTACAGCTAGAGATGCTCCTGGTATGTGAACTATCATCTTCTGCTGCAGAACTATCATCTTCTACAAAGCCTGATCCTCCAAACTCTGTGCTCTAGAGTATAAGAGCCAGGCAGGATTATCTACTCCAAATGAAACGTTAGCCCCATTTCAAAGAGACTGACAGGGATTAGACAATTACCTGTTAATGCTCTCATCTGCCTGGAGTCCACAGTAAACAATCCTCATCTGGGGCTGATTATGCATATAAACACCCACAATAAACATTCTTAATGTATTACTCTACAAGGTAAGCAGCCTTTCACATACTCTATTATGCTACATTTTTATAACTTTCTGTTACATTTTGAAGACAGTGAGAGATATGGGATATTATGTGTTAATGATGCCACTGTGAAATATTACAGCTAGTAAACACATGTAGAAATGGCCCTGTCTTTGTGGGCCATGGTTGCCTAAAATGCTTCCCTAAGAGTAATAGTTTTAAATGTTAATACAGAGGGTTAGAAAGATATCTCAGATATAATGCATAAAACTTGGGACAGGGACCCCCATATTTCTGCTAATTCTTTTGTGCACTGAGGAAAAAGGGATTTTTTTCTTTAACTAACTTTATATTACTGATATTTACATGTTTTTTTTTTTTTGTTTTTTTGTGTGTGTGTGTGTGTGTGTGTGTGTGTGTGTGTGTGTGTGTGTGTGTGTTAATGAATACATTTCACCACAAAATTCTTATACACCTTTTAAATAAAAACAAGTTTCAGGTCTTATAATAACAAAGTAGTGTTCCAAGAGTGCTGATTTTTACACATAAATAAAGACACCAAGGTCACACTGTATTTTAAGGTCCAGTTCTCACTATCAACTATTAACTATGACTTTTGCCTCAATAAACTCCTAATTTGCTGCTTATTAATGGTAAGGTAGTTGTTAAGTTTAGGTATTGGGTAAGGGATCTAAAACATGGTCATGAAGAATAAGTCATTAATATGTGCTTTATTATTACTAACAAACAGCCAACATGTTAGTAATATGCATGCTAGTTAATATTGGTCCTTAAAATAAATTGTTACCGACACCAATCTATCGAGTTCATTGTTCAGATACATTAATTGTGATGTAACAATGGATTTTAATAGTCCAATAGCCACCAACAAAAATGAGGCTTTATACACTTTATACAATAAAAGTACATGCTATGTGTTTAATAAAGGCAAAACTCTTACTGTATAATATATTATTATTCAAAATCCCATAGGAACACCTTCATAACCACACTTTAACCTTTATACTTAAAACCTCCAAACTTTAAGTCTCTATTTAAACTGGTACACATGAACATCACTCCTTCGAACACATTTTGACAGTTTTATCATAAATGAAACCAGGACATGGAAACAGGACATAATAGAATAGATACATGTATGATGAAGAATAACATACTGAGTTTTTGGAAAGATCTAGACAGAATGATTGAGGGATGTAGTGAATGAAAGGAGCGAGACGGTGTGTGTGGAGGTCTGAGACAAGTTCTGAATCCTTTTCCCTGCGGATTTGAAGACGTCCTGTTTTACTTTTCCTTTCCTGCAGGAAGCTACTCCACACTGTGTGCAAAGACCACACACACAAACACACACACCATTTTAATCACATGTGCAAATAAATATGAACACTTATAACCAGATGCACAACTATAACACACTTCACAAATACATTTTACTCACTCACTTCCACATGCTCGAATGAATCATTGCTTTATGTTACAGTTTTACTACATCTCCAGTGCTTCAATGCCCTGAACGTTAATTCAGTATTATGTCAATGTCAATATTTTAACACCTATACTGCACCACAACCATTATAGGCATCCTTTTGTGTGCCAAGATCCAAAACGAGACACTTTTAGCAGAGAGAACGCTACATTAATTATTAAGATGAAAAATGAATACATGACGAGTGTAAGAGAGGTGAGGAGATGAAGAGAACAGTAAAAAGTCAAACAGCTGTGTGACACGGTTGCAGTGTCATGGCTGCATTAACGTCTCTTGTTGTCATGGAGTCAAGATGCGATAAGATCTCCCACAATCCATAGCCACCCACATGTAGGCTTTTGTACTGCCAAGAACGTTCTCTGGTAGCTTAGCAACTGCAGGGCATGGGGGTGTCAGGTGAAGACCGCCCCATCATACAAACACCTTGTTCACCTGAGTTAAACCTACACATTTTTGGTCCATTAACTTTGAGGATTTAAACATGTCAATTGTGAAACTGTCATTTTCTCTTCATGCGTGTAAATGCATTTTTGTGTTACAAAATGATATTTTAACATTATAAAGTATGTTTATTTTGTTTCCAATTGTTTATTTTAATGTGTAACATTATTTTGATTTTTACATTTTTGTAGACTGATTACACATACACACAAGCACAGACTTGTATATCTCTGTGTGTGTGTGTGTGTGTGTGTGTGTGTGTGTTCCTTTGATGATGTCCACCTGTCTCAGTAGGAGCAGGAGAACATCCCTCCCTTTTAATCCCTCTTTCCGTTCCTCCATTTTCACATCTCACATGTACTTTTTGCTCCCTGTCTGTCCTTTCCCTTTAAAGAAGAAAATTATCTATGTAAGGACATCAACAGTTTTTGTGATAATTCCTCTTATTTCAAGAAACAGTTTGCAAAAGTTAGATTTTTTTTTTTTTTTTTTTTTTTTTTTTAAGTTAAGCTGATCTCAATTAACAGATTTTTGATAAGACAACGGTACATTGATGGAAATTAATATTAAAAGTATGTCTAGACTTTTATACATTTGAAACGATGGATGTGTTTGCATGCACAAAAAATGATTATTTAAAAGTGTAGTGTAAACCCATATATAGCCTATTAATCAGAACATTACTTTAGCCATATGAGACTTTTTTTATTAGAAAGAACATCATGAGTCAAATGAGTCCTTCCTTACACTCACTTTCCACTTGCATTACAATTTTTGTCCATATTTACTAAAATACATTCTAACTAGGTTATGCAGAGGAAAAGATCATTAACCTAATAAACTATAAAAACAATGGAAGTCTATGAAATGTCCACATAATATAGTGAAACAGTCGAGTGTGTGCCTCCCGCACGCCCAAACGTTGACCTCATGTCTTAACCCTATTTCAGAAAGTGCGGGGAACGGGAATTTCTGTCTTTCAGAGTATATACTTAAGCACGCACCACAAACTAATGCATTCTACATTTCTCTCCTTATTCTCCCTCTCCTCCCTCTTCCTTCCTTCCCTCTCCACACATACTCGCTATTCCTTTCCTCACTGAGCCTGTAACAAAACGATGGATCTTGTTCACACCTGAAAGAGCATTTTTATTGGTATCTTTCAAAATCTTTGGCTCGTGGTGAGAGCTAACAAACCCGGTAAGTTTTTACAGCTAAAATATGATGAATAGTGTGTATATTTATTTTAAAAGAAAAACATGTTTTTCTTTTTCTTGGTGGAAAATATTTGATTTGTTAATTGTTTCGGGGAATATTTTGTGAACAAATATCTGTTTAGCTTATTAACTAATTACAGTAAAACATTCTTGAAATGCCATGACAGGATATTGCTAAAGACATTAATGATATTTTGATTATCTAAAACAATAATTTTAAAATAGTAGGCTGTGACGCTGACAGCGATTTCTAATGAATAAATACAGGCGTTCAACTGACTAATTTCAACAACTCTAAATAACCTCTTTCAAGATTTTCTCATTAATTTCCCCAGACGGAAAATATGCTACTTAACCCTAATTAACGAATATGCGCTTTAATAATCATGTTATGGAATGAACTTATTTGCAAATTTGAGCAGAATTACGTCACTGATTAAAGGTGAACTGAGTTGTATTTTGGGTATAGTGAATTTGTATCGACTGCTATTTGTCCAATACTGACAAATCTTAAAACGTGGATGTTATAAGGCTCAGTATTAATACTTTTAACATTAGATTGGCTTAGGCTAATTCATAATGTTGGGCTGTTATGCGTATTTTCTGCTTGTACCAATTTACCCTGATTTTTTCACACCTCATGGAACTGAATCATGCTGTAGGCTTTTATCCCATCACTGTGATGTCGGATAACATGTTTTCCTGTGTGCTACACTCTCAAGCTCTTAACTTGTTGTAGCCTTTATCAACCAGCATGTGGATTGCTCACTATAAGTAGCCTACTTCAGAGCATCCGTAAAGAATCTGTCAGGTCCAACGGTGATGAAGAATGGTCATAACTTGTCTTGTGTTGAATAGCCAATTGTAGGCAAGAGGCCAAGACTCGTTAAAAAACCTGGCAGCAACTGACCTGTAAAAAACAATAGGCCTTAACCCATTTTTAAAAAACACAGACGCACGAGGAGGATTAAGCCGATACATTTATCTATGTGCATCCGCACTGTAGAACTGAATTATGTTGTGTTTGTTTGGTTGGTTAGGCTTGGTTGGTTAAGTGTAAAAACGGTTTTAATAAAACAGGGGAAAAGAACTTGAGAATTCTTCTTGAGAAATTAATTTCATTATTTAAAAAAAATATATGAAGCTTATTACAATTCGTAAATATGCTGTTAACCTGTAACCTGCTCCTTCTAAGTGGGCTACATTTACGTAGGCCTTCACAATAATTTGCTACTTAACATCAGGCTATAATGTCTGCAGAAATCAGTCATGCACAGATGGTTGGTGCTGAAAGAGGCAGGTTCTTTCACGTCTCGCTACGTGCAATGATGTTGTCTACAATCAAAATTTTATTCAGATCCAGACCCCTACATGACACACATTTGGGCTAGCATGCGTAATGGAGATAAATGTGATCCACTAAAACAGATCCCATATGAGAGATTTGTTACATTATCCTTTACATTTGGGCCCGTGTTCTTGACTAACCCTTTCTTGCTTAAAGCGACATGCTTATAATTGGATATAAGCAGAACCGGCAGCAAATCAAACGCTTAGATTAGTCCAAAAATATCTTGGGAATAACTAACGAAATACACAAAATTATAAAACAATTAGGAGCCAAATATACAGCGCTACACAAAAAATAGTGCTACATACAGTTACATAATTTTATTTAAAACAAGATAAATGAAAACAGTTCATTGTAGCAACATTATAGGAAAACAGAAATATAGCCTATGTCAAATAAGGTTCAAGTTAATCCAAAAAGAGGAAAGCCTAAAAAGACATTGGTAGAATTATAGTAGTGATAGCAGTTTTAATTACTACTATAACAGTTCAGCTGCTGCACCTGTTATATGAACTAATTATGTCTTCTAAAACTGTGTCGGTTTCCAGTTGTTGGATCAATTGTTGTGGTGAGAGACACAGTTCAGAATTTAGAGGGTATGAAGCAAAACAGATAAATCGCTTTCGAGGCATGCGAATCAGGAAGCTTATGTCCTACCGCATCAAATATGTGTGAATGTGAGGGAGTGTGTGAAGGAAAGAAAAGGCGGGCTTAAGGAGAAACCAAACCACAATTTGCCCTCCTTCTCCGTGGGTATGTTGTTGAGGAGAAACTCTGAAGCACAAAACCTTTGTCAAACGCTGACATTAAGCTGCACAATTAGGCTTCAAAAAAAAGAAAGAAGAAAGTCTTTACATGATTATAATCTGACGATTTAGACTGCCATCAAGACAATTTTGCATTGCTGAGCTGTTTTTTATTAGTCCACGGTTTTGTTTTGGTGTAGGTTTGCGTGCGCAATGATGGCCACCTACCCAGGCCCCGAGGATAACGGCATGATACTCATGGACACTACCTCGAGCTCAACGGAGAAAGTCCGAACAAAAGAGGAAACCCCTCCTGAGAAGGGACCGGACAAATCCGACCCGACCCAGAAACCACCGTACTCCTACGTGGCGTTAATCGCGATGGCAATCCGCGAGAGCTCAGAGAAACGTCTGACGCTGTCAGGCATCTACCAGTACATCATCAGTAAGTTTCCTTTCTACGAGAAGAACAAAAAAGGATGGCAGAACAGCATCCGACACAACCTGTCACTCAACGAGTGCTTCATCAAGGTGCCTCGGGAGGGCGGCGGCGAGCGAAAGGGCAACTACTGGACCCTGGACCCGGCATGCGAGGATATGTTCGAAAAGGGCAACTACCGGCGACGGCGACGCATGAAGAGACCGTTCAGGCCTCCACCGACCCATTTCCAGCCTGGTAAATCTCTCTTCGGCGGTGACGGGTACGGTTACCTCTCCCCGCCCAAATACCTGCAGTCAGGGTTTATCAATAACTCGTGGTCTCCTGCGCCTTTGCCCTATACCTCCTGTCAGATGAGCAGTGGGAACTTAAGTCCCGTTAATGTGAAAGGCTTGTCCGCGCCGTCCTCGTACAATCCGTACTCGCGGGCGCAGAGCACAGGTCTCCCGGGCATGGTGAACACTTACAACGGCATGAGCCACCATCATCTCCACCATCACACGCACCCTCATGCGCTCCCGCACGCGCAGCAGCTGAGTCCCGCCACGGCTGCAGCCCCTCCGGTGTCCAGCGGTAACGGGACAGGGCTGCAGTTTGCTTGCGCGCGTCAACCCGCAGAACTCTCCATGATGCACTGCTCGTACTGGGACCACGAGAGCAAACACTCTGCGCTACACGCGCGGATTGATATATAGCTCGGGTGTGAGCATGAGATCAAAGACAGATTAACATTCTTAAAAGAGACAACAAAAACAAGGTCCATCGATTTCAAAATACACAAAGGCATTTCATAAAATTCTGCTGATTTAAGACAGATAAGAAGGGAAAACTTTTACTGGTGCCGCAAACTGTGGAAGCACGGGTTTTCTGGGCGAGTATAGCCTGCCTGATGCAGGGAATAAAGATCACATTTTCCTTCACAGGAGACTCGTGGACATTTAAGTTCTGAATGTGTATAAACAGTTCAAACAGATGAGAGGATGGCCAGCAGATTGAAGGTATAATCATCATGGAATTACAATTCATGTTTACCCGAATCCATTCTGTCAATGCCTCTGGAGTGAAGTATTGGGTTCTGAACCCTTTTTATTTTATTTTATTTTTTCTATTCGCTTTTGAATGTGTAAGAATACAATGGAGCTCTGGGCAGGTATACAAACCGAAGTGTACACACCTGTGTTTTGGCCTCTTGTTTCAGTGTTTAAGGGTCTCATATAGGGGTCAGAGTACGTGAATGCCAGTTTGGACTTTTGTACTTTGTAAAAAAAAAAAATAAAGAAAGAAAGAAAAATAAATAAATAAAAGAATATTAAAAAAAAAATACTTTTAATGCATAGCTATGACACATTGGGGGCATGTTTAACTAGCACTTTTCAATCTTTTTAATAGGTCTAGTTTTTATTCTTTAATAAACACTTTGTGAACTTTCTTGTTTTGGATTTTATAATTTATACGGTATAATTCAGCCATTATTATTATTATTATTATTATTATTATTATTATATAACAAGGTGATTTGTTTAGGAGTTCAGCCATCTACAGATCTGGCCTTCAACTAATTATTTAATCTTTGTAGCAACCTATTTTACATTTATACAGGCGTGTGATATAGAGTTTAATAGTTATGCGAGATAAGTTACTGTAAAAAATAATTTCTAAATAGAACTACAAAAATTTCTTTGCACCATAAAGTTGCTCGTGTAATGCAAGCTATTCGTGATTCCAAAGCCTATAAAAACAGTCGATTTTATGCGAGTACGTAAAGCAAAATGGAGCCTGTAGATGAGGACAAATTGCGTAATCTGTTGGGACAAATTATTTTGCAGAAGTTGTAAATATTTAGCCCTGTCGAATCAATGTCATACACTACAAAAATGACACAATATTGTTTTTATGTTATTCAAAACTATTGCCCGCATGTGGTGTCAACAATTAACAATTTTAACATATTTTTAACAACTAGACCCTATTTCATATATTAATTATTTCGCATTTTGTCGCTTTTTATTTCGTGCCTATAAAAACACCTGTAAATTAGAAGTACACGATTGTTGTAATACAATGCACGTTTGTCTTTGCATTTATTAATTAGACAGTGAATATGCTCATCTGAAAAAAAAACTTGTCAAAACGAGGTTAATCGAAACTGATTACAATTATTATCAAAGCCCCATAATACTACTAGTTAAATAAAGAGCATGTTTTTGCACTATTTAGTTTTACATAACATAAAGAAAATTCTACGCAAACAAAATAACCCCTTTTGATTACAGTCAAATAATAACATTAAAAAACTGTTTCACATAATATCGAATGTTTATTAATTTTAAGTAAACTACATTGAAATAATTAGACATGTAATGAAACTTTGATAAACGGATTTTACGATTATGTTTCTTAATGATTATTTGATTAAAGTTATTACAAAATGTTTACCGACTTCCTCTGTTCGCGAAGCATGAGGCTGGAACGTATGGAGTGTGTCTGACTCATTCAGTGTTTCTGGAAAACATATTTTGTCATGTAGGCTACTAAAGATAAGTAAACAGTCTTTTAAAGTTCACGGTTTAAAAAATGCATTAGGCCTATATTTTTCTTAGTGTTGGCTATTCGTTGAGTTAACGATAATGGTCAAACTCAATGTAAGATTGGATAAGAATTTTTAGGACTGCACGAATATGTGGACATATAGCCTACATTAATAAACTCCTAGATACACAAATCACTTCACTTTTAATAACAAGAAGAAGAAGAAGAACGGCAGAAGACGAAGAACATTAATTATTATATTGAGAAGGTGGTATGTTGTTCGTTCGATTGAATGTATCCTATAATGACTGTTTATAGTTTTCATGTCTCCTCACCCCCATCCGTCTGCCACTACAGTCATTTTCAGGTGCCAGGTGTGTAGCCTATCACATAATACGCCCACATGCATGCTCGGGGCCAGTGGGAGTAAAGGTGGGCCCCCTTTAAAAGTATAGGCTATATGTAGCCTAAGCTATTTTATGTGTCCCCCAAAAAAAGCGTATCGGGGAATGTTGTCAAAAAAGAACTTTGCGCCTTCTTAAATTATTTTTTTTTAATTTTTATTTTTTTTGACGGGGTTGATCACAGGTGTAGCCTATCCACAAAACAGTTAACGTACAGGACAAAGATCATATATAGCAATACATTAATCAAAAATCTCTTTCAATTATCCTAATTTAGTTGAGAATAATAGTAGCTAATCCACTGTAGTCTTTCCTATATTTGCAATAATTTATAAACCAATTATTATCCATCTTATATCAGTAGGTAGGTATTTTATAGTAGGCCTAATTATATAACAACAACAACAACTTGAGCGTCGCTGTCTGTTAACGAAGTGCTGAATTGTCAATCGATTGTCGGTCAGCTTTATTGGGGCTTTTTGCTTAACGTTAGAAATATTGTTTTAAACATGTTATTTTAATATTTTATATATTCAACAAAATGTTTAACATTGCCTAAATATATTCTTGTGATTTTGTTCAGATTATAGCCCACTTTTACACAATTAGGCTGCTTGGTTCATATCTACGTTTCCTAAAAGCATCGTAAGCCTAAATGGATCATAGAAACAATCTTACGAATCTTAGAGTTAGGGGCCGTTTCTCAAAAAGCATCGTTACATAAGTGGTCTACATCCGCGAGGGTTCTGGAGTAAAGAGCGAAAGCGCATCGTAAGGACACGGACGCGTGCAGCCACCTGCTGGACAACTGCAAAATTACATGTAAACTTAATACAGCTGTGACTGTATAGGCCTATCACATGACAAAAGTAGAAAACATTCATTAATATCGCTTCTACGTTTGTTTAAACCAATAATTAATTAATTAATTGATTAAAATAAAATAAATAACAAAGAAAATAATTTACAAATAAATAACATAAAATAATTTACAAAACTTTATGCATGAAATTCAGTGGGAGTGGAAATATTTGGGGGGGGGGGGGGGGGGGGGGTATATTCTGCACTCTGCAGTTCGATAAAAACGGGATAAACATGAACCCCCTCGAAGCAGTAGGGTAGGCCTATATAGGCTAATTGTGTAGGCTAATAGATCTTTAAGCACAAATTGATTAAAAGCCTGTTGGATAGGCTATCTAATAAAAAAAAAATCGCGTCATTACCCTTTTAGAACCGACAGCCAACAACACGTTTGCCTTACCCATAGCATTTCCATTTCCTAGGAATTTCAACTGGGTAGGCTGCATGATACTTGGCCTACTTTGATTAGGCTATAGCAACTGTCCACTCTATCCATCATTGTGGTTTATGTTTGAAATTAATTTATCCATTCGAATGTTAAATTAATATTAAATGAAAGTAAATAAGACATTAATAAAAGTATGTCACCCCGTTTGGAGGTTTTGAATGAGGTTGCTGTTCACGTGTCCACTATCGCTGAGTGAGTGTTGGTAAGCCGGCATTGCTAATTAATGTAATTAATAAAGAACTGAGCGACACATTCGCGCTGGTGGTTAATCAAAAGTTAAGTTTTTTTTTTTTTTTTTGCAAGAAATTTTTAATAAGGCGCTGAGAAGCCTATCTGTGTGCAGACAGTGATGTCTGTCATTTCTGGTGGACTTAGAGTAGCCTATACAGTTACATATTACTAAACTGTATTTATATCTTAAATGAAATCCACAAAATTGTAATAAATTGTCTGGGCGTAAAATTTTTACTAGGTCGTGGGTTTGGAGCGGACAGATTAAAAACTAACAAGACGAATGGGGTCAAATTATTAATTTGAACACACAGCATTTGGCAGTTGTGCACAAAGGCGCATCAGAAGAGTGTGAGCGTGTGTTAATCCATGAGCTCTTGCGCCCACACTTTGACGAATAAATTTATGATGGTCGTGGGGTTTCCGCTGGCTGACCTGACTGATCTGGTGTCACAGCACAGGTTGTCGGTTTCCCGGCTTGGGTACACAACTGAATTCCCAGGATTCTTGGGAAAGTTTTAAACTGGACAGCAGTGGTTTTCACGAGCGCCCTCGCGCACATCGCCCCGCGCCTATTGAAAAGGAGAGAGGGGTCAGCTGTATTTGCTATACACAGGAAAATAGCCAGAGATTTGATTTTCACAAAATCCGGCGATTGTTATGAAGCACATGACTTTTGTCCGAATCCAAAATAATTTGGTCAGTGGAGATGAGTGGACTCATTTTCCTCTTTTTACATTTGGGCATGGAGTGAAGATTCACCCTACGTGATGTTTACTGTTATTGGCTTTGATGAACAATAGATGACACTAAATAAGCATTTCTATGCCAGAATTATTATTGGGGTGTATTATGATATGCCACAGTTGTTTACAAATGGGAAATGTACACAAAAGTTTGTATGGGTGACCTCTTCACCCTAGGAAGAACATGCAGATGTCCATAATGAGGTTCAAAAATGGTCAGCTAAAAATAAGTAATGTGTCATTTTCCTTTAGAAGATAATAAAAGCAAGAGATTCTTGCTAAATCACGCAGGAACCTCGAAATGACCTCGGGTAGATTTTCAGTCAATCAATCAATCAATCAATTTTGGTTTTATAAGAACAATGACATTCAAATATCTCTCTATTAGAAGTTGAGAAAAGATGCAGATAATCAAAGGTTATCTTCAGGCTAATCACAGAGTTAGTTTCTTTTGTCTTTCAGTTACATTTAGTTTA
This sequence comes from Spinibarbus caldwelli, assembly GCA_039654775.1. NCBI lineage: Eukaryota > Metazoa > Chordata > Actinopteri > Cypriniformes > Cyprinidae > Spinibarbus > Spinibarbus caldwelli. The sequence continues at coordinate 25,265,282 of CM077252.1, read as the reverse complement.
ATTTTTAAAATATGTTAATTGACTTGACACTGTCACGCCCCTGGACTGTTTATGTTGTGTTTTGCTCCCCATGTGCTCCGTGACACAGTTTCTGTCTCCAGTTGATTGTGTTAATTTGATTCCAGGTGTGTCTTGTTCTTCCTTGATTGTCCTGTGTTCATAAGCCCCAGTCCATTCAGTTTGTGTTTGTCGGGTCTACTTGTTGGATATCGTGTGTTTCCTGTGTTCCTGTTGTGAATATCCCCTGTGATTCATGTATTAAAGACTGTTAAACGTTTCCTCATTTCCCTCGTGCTCCTTACGACAGTGTATCGTGACAGAAGACTCGACCGAAACCGTAACCTCCGTGTCTCCCCTCTGTTTTTGTTTTCCGTTTTTCTCTCAGTGTTTTTGTTTCCGTTGTGTTTCCTCATGGATCCCCTCATCCTGCCCGAATTCCTCCTCCTCCTGCTGGAGCAGGGGGACCGATCTCTCGAGGACCACACCAGACTGTTCCTGTTGTTAGCTAACGCCACCAGCTACCCGGACGAAGCGCTCTGCTCATTCTATGATACAAGCCTGAACACCACAAGCTTGCATCCGTCCGTCCGATGACGGTCCTCGAGAGGATTTCGCTGTTTTCATGGAGTGGACTCTGGTGAGAAATGGATCACCATTCACCATCTGCCCCGTGGATGATCTCGCCAGCTCCACTCCTGACTCAGAGCCCAGCCCACCATCTCCCCGCGGTGTGGAGCATCAGCCCGAGCCCACCGATGACGGAGAGTCATTTCCCGCTGTGATCGACGAGCCAGCTCAAAGCCGAATGACTGAGCGAAGGATCACCCCAGATGCTGAGCCCAACCCGTCAGACCAGGTGCGAGAGCCGGCGACACTACCCACCACGAGGGAGCAAGCCATGGACGGTGAGAGCGTGGAGTGGAGCTCCGCCCCCTGCACCGTGGCTGAGGGTGAGCTTTATACAGATCTGGGTGAATGGAAAGCGGAGGAGGACCTAACTGACTGGTATGCTGACCTGCCCTCTCTCCTCCTTCCTACTACAGAACCCTCTGTTACCCCTGTTCCCACGTCCAGCCCAGAGTGGGCTGCGGTTCCAGAGTTAAGCCCAGAGAGGGATCCAGTCCCTGAGTCCAGTCTAGAGCGCACTCCTGTGCCCATGCCTCCAGTGCCCGCTGCTCGAAAGCATCCTCCAGTGCCCGTGCCTCCAGAGCGCCCTCCAGTGCCCACTCCTCGAGAGCGCCCTCCCGTGCTCACTCCTCCAGAGCGCCCTCCATTGTTCACTCCAGCCCCAGAACTCACTCCAGTGTGGGCTCCAGTTCCCGAGTTCATCCCAGAGGGGGCTCCCGATCCTGAATTTAGCCCTGAAAGCCCGGAGGCTCACAAATGCCCGCCCTCCCACCTGCTCCTGCCTCCTCTCTGGATCTCCGCCTTCAGTCGCCAGAGCCCTCAGTTCCACCCTGGCCCCCCGGATCCTCGCCATCCCCCTGGCTCGTTGGCTCTCCATCTCCACCTCGGGCTCCTCCACCCCCTGCTCCGCTGCCGTTGGTTGGCCCCCTGGCCATCAGCGGCCATTCCTCCTCCATGGCTCCTCCCTCCGTCAGCTCCACCGTGGGTCGACATTATGGCCGTGGCCTGGGTCTAGCTGGGTTCCTCCTGCTCCGGGTCCCTCCTGTCTCCTCCCTGTCTCCTCCCTCCTTCGTCGCCTCCCTGGTCTCTGTCTGCCTGCTCCCCCCTCCCCGGTGGTAGTGTTACGGCGCGGGACACGCCTTCCGGGAGGGGAGAGTAATGTCACGCACTGGACTGTTTTTGTTGTATTTTGCTCCCCATGTGCTCTGTGACCCAGTTTCTGTCTCCCGTTGATTGTTAATTTGATTCCAGGTGTGTCTCCTTCTTCTTTGCTTAATGTATCTTGTTCTGGGCTGTGATTCCCAAAAGCATCGTAAGCTTAAGTTGATCATAGCTCCATTGGTTTCATTGGGTCTGTGATGTACTTAAGCTTACAATGCTTTTGGGAAACGCAGCCCTGATTGGTTCACTGTCTTGATTACTTTAAGGTGTGTCTTATGTCATTAGTCCTCATGTTTCCTTTAGACTCTTGTCCAGCTTTGTTTGTGTAATCCGCTGTTAGTATCAAGTCTGTTTATGGTTATAGTCAAGTTCTCTTCAAGTCTAGTTCTTACATTCAAGTGTTCTTGAAGCTCTGCAGCTCCGCTCGAGGTGCTGACTTCCAGGTGCATCTTATGTCATTATTCCTTGTGTGTGTGTGTGTGTGTGTGTGTGTGTGTGTATAGCCTTCATGTTTCAGTTTCTTTAATGTCTTGTCTATTTTTTTGTAAGCTGCTGCTGGTGAGTTTGTCAAGTCTTTTTATGGTGTATAGTCAGGTTCTGTTCAAGTGTAGTTCTCACATTCAGGTGCTCATGTTATTCTTTAGTTCTGTTTATTTTTGTATCATGCTTATAATCAAAGAAGGAAATCACATATGTTGTTGTCTACTGTAAAGGCATTGCTACGATGCCTCCAAATTATATTACTCGTATTTTATGCTTGCGTAGAAAGAACTATTCCACCAGATAATCAATTGGGATTTAATAAGAAGTACCCGGGGTGCATTCAGAACACGGAAAATCAGCTTTCTCTTACTATGCTCCTTGGTTGTGGATGATTTTCAAATTATTACTCCATTAGAAGCAAGTCCTTCTTTGAATATTTTTTTTAAAATGTATTGCAGTATGTAATGAATGAACCTTGTTGATGTTTTAATTAATTAGTTGATTCATGATTACTGTTTTACTTTGGTCGTATAGAATTTTTCGTGTGTATGTTTATTATTTTTATTTTATGTGAAACTTTTGTACGGTCATCTCAGCCAGTACTCCCCGGAAGAAGAGATTTCCTTTAATCTCTATGGGACTTTTCTGGAAAACTAAAGGATAAATAAATAATTTATCAATAAAACTGGGTTCGCATTCAGATTACCTCAGTGGACTTACATTACACACATTTCCTGAATTTGAATCAGTAAACTATGTGCTGACATCAATATTCTACTAACATCCTTTTCTAACGTTGACTTGTACAGCTCTCATTATAGAGTGGTTCAACCCTGTAGCGTTTAAGTACTGAGTAATATTAATTAATATTAATTAATATTAATTAACTGAGTAATAATTAACTATGTGTACTAACTATATGGTTAGGGTTTGGCTTGGGGTTTCTTGCATGTAATTATGCATAATGTTTTGTTATTATAATAGTAAGTAGCCTACATGTAACGTGTAACAAGGACACCTTAAAATAAAGTGTTACTGAAAAGTCTGTCATTTACTCACCCTGAAGTGAGTAAACCTAAATTAGTTCCTTTCTTCTCTTGAACATAAAAGAACATATTTTGAGGAATGTAGGTAACCAAACAGTTGCTGGTCACCATTGACCTCCATAAAAGAAAATTAATAATAATAATAATAATAACCAGAAACTGTTTGGCTACTAACATCCTTAAACGTGTTTTGTGTTCATCATAAGAAAGAAATTCCTACAGTTTTTTAACAAATTGAGGGTGAGTAAATGATGATTTTTTTTTGACAGCTATCCCTTTAAATAAAGCCATGGAAGTCTTTTAATAGCCTCCATCTACCCACCTAGTTCGCCACCTCAACACAGCCCTTTCTGCAATTGAGATCTTAAAGGTTTGTAATCTAATTTAGAAGCAAAAAATGCCCTTTCAAACAATTACATACCTCTTGGCCAAGGTTCACAATTAAAAAAAAAAAAAAAAAAAAAGATTATATTACGATACCCATAATTATACGCTTAGGCATGGTGCTCCTTTCAAGTGTCATGTGTGTCTAGTTACAGCTGATAAGATTAGGAGTTAGGGCTGGTTTGGATCCCGTTTACGGAATGTTTAATGAAATAAGAATGGAATGGGTGAATAATGGAAGCATGCTGCTTGTGGGTCCATCCGTTTAATATCAACTAATATGTGGCACATTTTAACCTAAAACATTCACATAAAATGCACCTTTCAGATATTAACATCTCAGTTGCAAATAATAACACATCTCATCATTCCCTAAATAAATACCACACACATTCCTTCATGTATATACAACCACACACACACACACAGACAGAGTTCCACATGTATGGAGTCATCTGTGGGATGACTGAAAGAGAGTTTGTGCTTTGAAACTTGATCTCCTCCACTAGTCCTATTTCTGCCTCTGCTCACCACAGTAATGACTGGAGAAGGTTTAGGAAAGGTTTGGAAATCCTTATCAGGAAATTTACATCTGATCATTTCTAACTGAAACATGAGCAACAGTGAGTGCATCAGTAAGGCAGTCTGCTGAATTAAAATGCAGCACCAGAACCATCATTATAACCAGTAAAGATCTATTACTGCAAACTATAAAGACCTCAGCTGGCCCAAACACCTGGAAAGCACAATGAGAAAGTTTGTCTAAGTCTTCTAATGGGAGAACGTGAAAAGGGAAAAGAGTTTTTCTCTCTGGTAATGGCGACCAATTCTGTGCTGGGAAGGCCATGCAGAAGGGTAAGTATGGGGTCAAAAATATAGGGTCCAATGTATGTGTTTATATAAAGGAATTTTCAGCATTCATTTTTCACAGATGTTTCCCCTGTGTTTTTAATTAATTACTGCATTGTATTGTGTTTTAGGGTTAAATTAAATGTCTGTAAACTGTAAATGTCTGGATATAATGTCCTCATGACATTCCTTTTCCGTTTTTCTGCAGATTTTCTTTTTATTTCTTTTCATTCATATTCTGTCAGTTTTGTCAAATTAGATACGCTAAGAACTGAATGAATAGTCATTGAGGTTGCCAATTTGCCTATCATCTTCTTTTATATTCCACAGAAGAAATAAAGTCATGCAGGTTTAGAACAACGGAAGGGTGAATATTGAAATACATTTTTCCCAGCCCAACTTTGCAATATATCCGCTATCACCACTAGAGGTCAACAAATTCCAAAAAACAACACACGATGTCTAGCGTAACAGGTCCTTTTTTCAGGAACTACATATGGAAGAATATAGCAGTTAATTAAGAAAACTCGCTTGTTAAATCATTCGAGTGAAACTTCAGTTTAATTTTATAATTTCCCCATAAATCCCCTCATCGTCATCATCATCATTATAATTAGTAACAAAGTACACTATATGAGTTAAATTAAACAATAAGTAAATAATACTGGAAAACAAACATCCAAAACAGTTGAAATCGCAACAAATCAAAGAGTGTTGTTAAGGGAAGAAGTGGAGCAGTTATCCAGTGCACCCTCATCCCAGTGGAATGCGTCAGTGGAGTGAGAGTCACGCAGTTCACCAGGCCTAGTCTGCGTGGAGATATTTACACGACATTTAACACATTCTCGACTGCGTAAACTGTCATCGCATCACATTCTGTCTATTTCCGGGTGAAATCACGGCTCAGAAGTTCGGGTGTTTGTGGACTGTTGACAAAATAGCGGTTACGTGTGGAAAGGGAGGGTGTACATAGCAAACAGGGAAAAAAATCGAGCGATCGCTCGCTTGTTTCTCTCAGCCTGCTGAAAGAAGCAGGAAGCGGACTAGAGCTGTTCACCTGCACCGTGTCGAATGAAAGACTGCATTGGACATTTGAAGGGGGAGAAGGCTCAGCTTTTGCCTTCTTACTGTGATTGAAGCCTGAACGGTCTTTGGAGTTCAACCCGAGACGCGGACAGTTAACTTTTAACATTTAGTTTCCGTGAATTCTACAGAACTGGCGTCGGACATTCCATTCCAGTTGGAATAATCTGTTCTAAAGGTGAGCGTTTTGCACCGTTTAATGTTATGTTTTCGCCAATGTGTGTATCGATTTGAGTTGCGTAGATTTTTGCTACATTTTGTTACGATGTTGGGCGACGGCTTCTTTGATCTCAGGCGCTGCCAGCCTCAATGCTATTTGTTTATAAATCATTTGAAGTTGAATACATGGGATGGTACGCTCAGACAACAAAGATGACTTCTTATTATTTACGTCTCATTCTGTGCTATCTAAAAGTTGTTGACTTTGGGAGTTGTGAAATGCTCTAAATTCATTCTGAGTATCAAACCGAGGTGCTTGACTTCCAGTGCCAGTGGAGCTGTATCCGATGTTGGCATCCATTTGATTGATATTGATTTAGTTTGTTATTTTAAGTAATAAAGTTAAGAATCACAATTTTATTATCAAACAATAAATCGTAATTTATCGATCCATTACGCCCATTTGTTAAAAAGTAGGGCAGGTTGGATGACACTCGATCACAAGTTTACCGGACAGTACATAAAACGTGGGTTTATAGGACAGGGAGGCACGACATCAGCTGTGTGTCGTAGACGGATGCGATGCCATAATACTGGATTGAACTATGACTCAAACGCCATACAGACGTGAGTAATAAAGGCTGAACACACTCAGCCTCAGGGCACGCCCACAGGCCACCACCAACCTGCTGATGCATATTGCACATAAAAGTGAAAAGCATTTTCTGGATCTAATAATCCGTTCCAGATAATTCAGAATTTGGAATTCGCAAACCTCCTTCTTGAAAGTAACCACTGAAGATGCTCCTCAGTTCCCCAGTATCTTGTCAAATCAAAGCAGATTAATCAAGACAAGTTCAGTCTGACATCATTCCCAAGGTGACTGTGGCTAAATCAATGTTCCATTAGTTATTCTTAATTAGATATGAGAAAATTCTGATTTCAGTAGCCTATTATCTGGAATGAAACATGAGGTTGGGAGTGGAAACTTAAACCCAAATATTCTCACTTCTAGTGTGTTTTTTAACCAAACTGTTTATAAAAAAAGTTTCTCTTTTTTTTTTTTTTAAATAGAACCTAATTTAAAGAATAAATATTACTAAGCATACTTTGTTTTTATATCCACACACCATAAAATGCCTCCATTGTGCGTAACATGTATATCATCATCAGCAGGGTACTCATACAGCCCAGAATTGTATAGGTGTAGAGGTAAACTTTAGAGGTAAAAAAAAAAAAATAAATAAAAGGAAGGCTTTGCTTTTATTTATTGTTATTTATTTATTTATTTATTTATTTTAAAAGATTAGAGGCACCACTATATCCAGACACTAGCATACATGCAAAAAAATTAAATTAAATAAAAAAAATAAATAAATTATACTATTTAGTATATGTTAGTTGATAAGAAAGTGAAAACCTAAAACAAATATTCAGTGTCTGACAAAAACAATGTGAACCTCTAAAATAAAATCTCAGTGTCATTTTGAGCGAACTATTCCATTAAGACCATCCCTTTATGAATATGCATTGGCCATGGTAACTGCAATTTGTGCCAAAATAACAGTTATTGTTACTTCAGTAAAACTTGGAATTAGGCACTTCTCAAATGTAACTCTGGCATTCTGATTCTGAAAGCTGTTTACTATGTTTGAATGAGATATTCATTTTATAATTTTTTTAAATTAATTTTTTATTATAGCAATAACTTAATTAACTATTTTGGCAGACATTATGATTACAACAGTGAATTTTGCCAAGGTTTTTTACTTTTTGGTTTTAGAATAAGTGAAATATAGGACTGTAATTTTAAATAAGACGTGTGGAATAAGCATGTAATTTTAAAGCAAATGAAATTACAATACGATGATTGTAAACCTGCAACTGAATATTATGTGTTTGATGCTTTCAGCGAGAGTTTGGACGATAATTGAGAGTTAAAATGAGCATAAACAATCCAGGACTGAGACTTATTTGTGTGTGTTTGTGTTATGAGCCCCATGAGCCATAAGTCATGAAACATGAAAGGTCATCTTCAGTCAGATAGTATATTAGTGTGTGTGTGTAGATGTGTTTTTGTGAGTTGAGCTCCCTGGCCCTCACCCAACTACATGTGACAAGAGCTTCAGAGAGACTTCGGTGGCAGACTGTGATGTCATCAGTCAGGGGACACAAACACTTTGGGATGCCCACACATACTCGCTCACAGTCAGAAGAGAGGTCACTGTGGTGACAGGGGCCATGAATGGGCTGATTCTCTGTCATGTGAGAGCACAGTGTGTGTGTTTGTTTTAGCAGTGCAGGAAAACATTTTTCCTTAGAAATGGGGACAAACGCACACCCCCAGGGCTGACTGTATGGTTTAAAGAGCAGATTATGTATGGGAGAGCCAGTTTGCGTTAAGATTTAAATCTTTAACTTCACAATCTTTTAGAAATAATAAATATGTTTATACAGTAAATAATGTCAACAAAAATGGCCTTAGTACTGTCTTAATGCAAGTTTGAGGTCATATTGCACATGCTATTTTACAGAAAAAAATGTTTTTCTTTGTAATCGTACATCAAAATGTAGTAACTTGCTCTGTCTTTGAATCAAGTTAGGCTGTGCAGCCTTTTCGTTAACAGGTTTTTGTAATACTGTTAGTTATTGTAGGTAATGCAGCCTTTGTGAAATCTTGCCAGTAGTTAGTATTATGAAGAGTTTATTTGCAAAAACCGATAAACGCCACTTTAAAATAACAAAAATTAAATAAATAAATAAAAAAAGAGCTTATTTCCGTGCATTATTCTCCACATATAGCGCGATCTGAACCCTAAACACGTTTTGTCAAAAAAGCCGTATTGTCTACTTTCAAGGCATCACGAGTTCACGTTTTAAGCCTGAGCCACATTGCACGATTTTCGGCTGTCCCAGATTAAAGACTGGCATCGTGAAACAATCGTGGCGATTTCTGATTTGCCACAATTGTTTCACAATGCCAATCTTTCGTCTGGGACAGCGGAAAATCGTGCAGTGTCTCGGGCTTTACTGCAGAAGCCAACAAGCGCCCTTGTTGTTTGTGAACAGAAGCCAATAAGTCCATTTTAGCGAATCAGCGCACTGTATTCAGGTCAGGTGACAAGGCTGCTTTCACTTTGAAAAGAAGTGCTAGCTGAGAGGAGTTTCGTCAAAGCTGACTAAAAGTGATCGAGGATGGATAATTTCGACGAACCTGATGAACCTGTGATATCTTCTTCAGGGTGTAAAGGAAAATCACATCCATACACTCTATGATCACAACAGCAACGTTTGTCAGGCATCTACATTGTCATCTGAGGAGATTACAAAGATTAAACGGGTGTTTTTTTTTTTTTTTTTTTAAACTCTAAAACATGAAATGTGGAGTTATCTGCTTTTGCCAAAAAACGACTGCTGGAGTTACATACTTTCAATGAACTTTAATTTTGTAAATTATCAAAACAACCCAACTGCAGTTTGATTGATATTACTTGGAATGCACAATAAAAAACAAAATAAAACGTGATTTCTGAGAAAAAAAAAAAAAAGTTATCGGTTTTTACAAATGAACTCTTCATATAATTTTGATATTTATTAATTCATTTTAATGTATAATTGGAAGTGACCCAATTATGCCTCTGTTTTCATGTTTCCCTAAACATCTGTGTTGACTTTTGCAATTAAATTAGTATTAAATATTACTAAATATGCCATATTGTCACAGAAGCTTAGGAATTTTTTATTCTCTAATCAAGAGAAATCAGTTGGCAATCACTGATGCTTGTGAAAGGGTAGATGGCAAGTCGTGTACTTTGCGAGCAGCTTACATGTTTCCGACTGATTTTTTTATTTATTTATTTATTTTTTTAGGTTGAAAAGTGTTTGGCAAAAAAGTTTGTTTTTATAGTACAATGACCTCTTGTCAAAATATAAAGGAAATGTAATGTCTCTTTAAATATTTAGATTCCACCCTCAATCAGATTTTTTTTTTTTTTTTCCTTTCAACTATCAGATATAAAAAGATGAAGCTAAGGTCATAAAAGTGTAACTGGCTAATCTAAAACCTTGGATCACAGAAAATTAATTACTTTGTTCAAATTGTATTTTATTTTATTTCATAGCACATTGTTTAGCACATTAATGCTAAAGAAAAAAATGTAACACATTTTCTTGTGAAGCATCAGTTCTCTTTTGTCTACATAATTATGTTTTCAAATGACACAAGAAGTGGGCTTATACGGTAAATGCGCAAGGTTCACTTCCCTTAAAGGTTATGTCTTTGACAACATGCAGTAGATCTGAAAATGAAGCATTTCTGTTGGGTTGCATCAGAGTGTTCTCAACAGTCATAAAGCATTGTTAAAAGTGTGTGCCACTGGTGTTTCAGGAGGGAGTTCTCCACAATTGCAAACTCATTCAGGTCTCGTCTAGTGCCTTCATATGTCTCTTTATGTGGTTAAGCCTCTGTAGGTTTATTCAACACATGTTTGCAGCTACCAGGTAGCTTAACATGGATCGTAGTGATGTGATTGTTTGAATTTTTAAAAATATTTTTTGTACCCATTATTATGAACCCATTTGTTGAATGAAATATAACCTTATATAGGCCTTACATGTATCTTTATTTTAACAAATGGGCATAAGTTTTTAAGCTTGTGGGAAGTATCTAAATAGGCTTTTTACTCAAATGATACAAGTGGTTAATAGAAAAGAATCATAGTTCCGCTTTCATTTTACATGTTTGTGTCCATAATTTGATCAATTAGTGTCAGGACAGTCAGTGATTACAAGCCACCTGCTCTCATTTCCTGTGGAACCCCAGCTGGGATGCATGATTGACAGTTTTAATTGAGTCCCGCTTTCTTACATATGTGGCCTCACATTTGTCTCTTCAGTTTTATGCACTTACATAATAGCTGATTTGCATTCTTATCTGCAGGCCTGATTGCCATTCATATACGTATTCACACACCTGTATGCACACCTGCGTACTTGAGAGGTTCTATGGTGAACGGGGCGTATTACAGAAATATCCTAACTTTAATATCTCATCTGTTTGGTAACCATGGTCATTTCAGTTAGAACCACATTTAGGACAAAAGCTATTACAGAACAGCATTTCCTAATTGCGTTATCCTATTTTAACTACAGATAGGAAAGGGGTATTACAGAAACCTCCTAACTTGACAAAAAATCCTAAAAACTGGCTTAACTTTAGGGCAACCTCACAACTGTCCTAATTTCAAAATTATTTGAAAGCTGATGGAAAAACTGCTTACAGTTGCGCTGTCCAACAATGGTATTACATTTATTAATAATTGAAAATGAAGAACGGAGATGTTTAATGGTGGAAAGACTCTTGGAGGACCCTGAAAATGTGTTACATTTAGATGACAAAACACTTATAAAAGTAATTACAGACTGCCACGCAACAGGAATTGTAACCAGCATTACAGAGACCAAAAAAGCGTCACAGAGCATTACCAGTTGTAGTGCAAGTGACTAATGCCTTGCGTTTTTTTTTTTGCAAAAAGCGATTTTCAAAGTGAAGTAGCTTTTGTTTACCTCATCAGCAGCTTGCACAGTGTTGGTTGCTTGGTAACAGACCTGAGAGTGGATTGTCGAACTTGATAATGCCATTTAAGATTTCCTAACGAGATAAGATACGATTTTGTAAGATAGGATAAGAATTCCAAATCAAGTTAAGATTTGCTTCTGTAATACAAATTTGCGAAAAATCCTAATTTAACATATCGTATCTTAAGTTAAGACCTAAGATAAGAAACTTTCTGTAATACACCCCCAGAACTCTAAGCGTGCCCGCACTTGGAATTCTACAATTCTCGCATACGAGTTGGGACATGCTAAAGAATTCAGTATCGAGAAATGGGAAAGGAGGGAGTGAAACATGCCAAGAGGAATAGATGGAAAAGAGGTAGAGAAAATGATGAAGGGAAAGTGTGTTAAAGCAAATAAATTATTGATTCATAAATGAGAATCTTTTTAAATATATGTGAACAGATCATATTTAGTCTGAAATCCTTTGGGGAGCGATAACAAGCATGTATGTTATAATGTTTTTTTTTGTGCCTGTTTTGAATGTGCCTTTGAGAGGCTAATCTTTGTAACTTGATCAAGTAAAAAAATAAATAAAAATAAATAAAGGAAGTGTGCCAATATTTCACATAAGCTCACACACATACTTGCCTGGCTATTTAAAGCCCTCTTCTCAAACTGCTTTGCCCTGCAATTTCTCTGTTTGTCTGTTCGTTCCTGCTTGTCATATTACTGTGCATGTAGTAAGAGCTGAATACATTTGGTTCTGTGTTGGATCACTACTTAATCCAGTGTAAAATCTAAGTCATCATGCAAAACCCAATAAAAACCTCTGATGAAGAAAACATGACACATAATCGCACAGACACACAGATTTCTATTTCTCGAGAGCCCTAGATGAAAAGTGAGAAACCGCACTTCAGTCATCTGAAGCAGTGTGACAGCTGCTTTTGCGTTCATCTTTCTGTTTTTCTCATGTGTGAGAGTGGTGAATTGAAAATTTGTAATGTCTCTGCTTTCCATCTGTCAGTTCTTGCATAACTTTCTCATGTAGATGCATATCACAGCTTTATTCAGACATCCACGTACAGTTAGTTGTAGAGGAAGAGAGTGAGAGACACTTGTGTGCTCCACCCACGGCTAAAACGGGACCTTTGTTCAGTCAGGCCTCGGTAGGTAACTGATTAACGTCTTTTTTAGTGTGCGTGTGCATATATTGAAATTTTGCCACCGTGGCACGGCACTGAAAGGGCAGCTGCACAATGGACTCTAAATTTAGAGGTTAAAGGAATAGTTAACCCAAAATAAAGATATATATATATTATGTATATATGTGTGTGTGTGTGTGTGTGTGTGTGTGTGTGTGTGTGTATATGTGTGTGTATGTATGTATGTATATAGACATATATGCATATACGTAAATGTGTGTGTGTGTGTGTGTATGTGTATGTAGCCTTGCCAGTGTTAACTGTTTTGTCATAATCACAAATTTACTGCATGAAAACTTTACAACTGTTTTGTGGTTCTTTTCTCAGTGTTTAGAGAGACTTTACAATTATTATTACATAAGCAGCCAACACTGAGATCATCATTACTTTCTGTAAATTATAATAATGTAAATGGAAAACATGTTGATCATCATTATTATGAACAAAGTCAATTGAGCTGAATGATGCCACCTTTGGTACAAATCCAACCTATAAGCTACTTCTAAGTTATTTCTAAGTTATCAGTGTTAGGTATGCCTCCTTTCATAATAAAAAAGGATTCTTGTCTTTAGTTGCATTGCGTCACAAGGCTTGCATCCGGAGCAGACACAGTGTGAGTGATCAGTGTTGAAGCATTAATATTCCTGTTCAGTTATGCTCCGATCATAAATGCTCCCTGAAGTTTTTCATGTAACTTGTTCTTATCAGAGAGTTATTTTTCTGGTTGACAAGGTTTAGGGTTTTGTCTTTCTGTGTGTGTGTCAGAAGTGTTGTGGGAAGGGGGATGTAGTTCTATGCGGAATCTGGATTCCTAACATTCCAGTGTGAGAGCGGGAGGTAGATCAGGACAGATGAGGAAAACAGAGGAATACCTCCGTGTTGGAGGGCCGTAAGGCTTTTACCTCCAACTGTGCCTCTCTCTGTTTGCTCTGTGATAAGGACACAGTGGTTGGTGTGTGTTATGTGTGTACGAATGAAGAATGGTTATGCTCTCCTGTCTGAGTGTGTCTGTTTGTCTGAGAGTGTACGTAAGCAGTGGTGCTCGAAGCATCTTGCAGTGCGTGTGTATACGTCACTGCTTTGTGCTTTGTGTGTTTAGTTCTGCTAGCATTGTTCACTTAGATGTGTGTGCCTACTTAAGCATATTTTGGGGACAAATTTGTACCCTAAAGAGAGCTAAACCTGACAAAACCTCCCAAAAACTCCTTTAGAGGAAATCCTCATTTGTAAATATGTATAAAAAGAAGATATACAATGTTAGATTAAATTGTAAAATTGCAGAAAGTTTTCTAATTGGGTTAGGATGTGGGTAAGGGTTAGGATGTAGCTGTGTGTAAAAGCCATAGTCCTCATTTTACATAGGAAAAAAAAAAAACCTTTGTGTGTGCTCGCTTTTCATAGAGAAAGCAAGAGAGACTAACCATTTCCCCCCACTAAAAATAGACCAAGCCTTTCTGGGCCAGCATTTGACATCCACTTCTCTAGCTACAAAAAAGTACTATGCTGGTGCTATTGTACAGCGGGGGTCAGATATAGTTATACTGTGTTATACTGTGTGGTTTTTATTAGGGGTGGGAATCGCAGGGTACCTCACGATACGATATAATCACGATACATGGCTCACGATAACGATAATATCATGATACAGCGATTCTGCGATAATCGATATATTTCTAGAAAATCCTATAATGATATATCGTGATATCTGTCTAAACAAAATGCCTGTGAAAAGGTTAAGTGCAAGTTTTCTTTCTTTATTCAAGTCCAAACTGTTAGAAAACAGCAAAAAAAAGTTCTGTAAATCAATTTTAACATGTTGAGTAAATTAATAATTTTATTCTTGGACTTATTAAAAGCTTACACTTTTCTTTTTCTCTGTGTGTAAACAAACACATTTAACTGCTTAACTTATATAGCCTCTCTCTCTCTCCATGTATATATAAATAAACCTGGTACATTTCAAAATTTACCTGGAGTGCTTTCTCAACCTTTCTACTCCTCTCATCATAAAAATGGAGCCCCGCACGGAAAAATAGCTGTTCACAATCACATCGCGTCTTTTGCGCTCTCAGGTTGGTTATTACAAATGTAGACGCGCGGCAAGCACACGCACACACACACACACACACACACACACACAATGCACACTTCTGCGCCGCATTACGGCTCTGACAGTGTTTTGTCTCGTCCTCCATGCCATAGGTGCAGATTTATGTTTCTGCTGGTCGGTGCCCACTGTTCACACTGCATAACGCGCACTTGTAATAACTGTGAGAGATGGAGAGCATCCAGTTTTGTTCACATAAAGCTGGACGCACCGGCGGCGCTCTCTCTCATATATAGTGAGGGAAATCCACCTGCGATCCGAGCGAAGAGGTTCGGCTACTCATGACTGAATATGCGCTCTGCAATAATAACGTGATCGGTGCCTATGGTCCACGCTGATAACTGTTCCGGGGCAGTTTTTTAGTTTTCATCTCCATAAACATAGCAGTAGAGCTAATACAGTGTCTGAAAATCTGTTTATCATTCGGTTCCTCGTGCTTCCCCATCTTCATAGAGAACGAGCTTCATTGTTGCTCACAGCGCTCTTGGAAAGAATGTGGAAATGGCGCGGCCGCGATTTCCACGCATTTTTAGACGCTGAGAGCAGGAAAATGTATTTAGAGCACCTTATTGTATTAATTAAAATATCGATATTTGGCGCCAGATATCGATTATCGTATCGCATGGAGAAGGATCACGATATATCGCCATATCGATTTATTGTCCCACCCCTAGTTTTTATATACTATGAAGAGATTGTAAAAGATTGCTGTATTAAAATATCACTGTATTTTCATGGTATTTCAAAGAATGACAATAACAAGGAATCATAGTACTTTGAAGCACTTAAAATACATCAAAGAATACTATAGTTTTATAATCAAAAATCATGGCATTGTAAGCTTGACCACATGCTTAAAAAACCTACTAATGTAATCCTTAGTAAAACAGAGAGTTGGACTTGTAACCCAAAGGTCGCAGGTTCGAGTCTCAGGTCCGGCAGGGATTGTAGGTTAGGGGAGTGAATAACCAGCGCTCTCTTCCACCCTCAATACCACGACTGAGGTGAGACCCTTGAGCAAGGCACCGAACCCCCAGCAATATGGCTGCCCTCTGCTGCGGGTGTGTGTTCACTGCTGTGTGTGTGTGTGCACTTGGATCGGTTAAATGCAGAGCACAAATTCCGAGTATGGGTCACCATATTTGGCCACACTTCACTTAAAGTGAATTTTACAGTTACCCAGCATAACTGATTTGTCACATCACCCTGTACTGGTTTCCAGTAACCTTAGTGAATGTTCATATTAAAAGGTGTGTTTTCATGATGAAGGGTTATAATTCACGTGAAATGTCAATGACTGAGCATTTCAAATGGAGTCTTTAAGATTAATTGAAATTTATATGAACAAGACTGCACATCTTTACCACTGCTAAAACTTTCATATTGCTTTCGTCAGATTCTGACATCATCATCTGAATGTTACAGCCGAAATGCACTGCAAAAAAGCAATTTTCAAAAAAAAAAAATAAAAAATAAAAAAAAAAGTGATCGCCAATGGGGCAATAAAAATAATCCTTTGAATTAAGATTATTTTCTTAACCCACTGGCAGATATTTTTTCTTGTTTTAAGCAAAAACAAACACAATTTTTAAACATTTCTCAGAAAACAAGACATAATATCTGCATTTTGCTTCTCAAGTAAATGCATCCTGATTTAAGAATGTTTAGGTATTTAAACTAAAAAACAAGACAAAATTACTTAGTAAGAAAATCTTTTTTTTTTCTTTGTAGAGACTCATCAGACCAGGCAACCAGGTGTGGTCTTCTGCTTCTGTAGCTCATTTGCTTCAAGATTCGATGTGTTGTGTGTTCAGAGATGCTCTTCTGCATACCTTGGTCCTAACGAGTGGTTACACGTTACTGTTGCCCTTTCTATCAGCTCGAACCAGTCTGGCTATTCTCCTGTGATCTTTGGCACCAGCAAAGCATTTTCGCCCACAAAACTGCCACTCACTGGATTTTTTCTTTTTTCAGACCATTCTCTATAAACCCCAGAGATGGTTATGCATGAAAATCCCAGTAGATCAGCAGTTTATGAAATGCTCAAACCAGCCCATCTGACACCAACAACCATGTCACATTTAGAGTCACTTAAATAACTTCTCTTCCCATGCTTGGTTTGCACTTTAACAGATTGTTTTGACCATGTCTACATGCCTAAATGTATTGTAAATGACTGATTAGATATTTGCGTTAATGAGCAGTTGAACTGTACCTAATAAAGTGGTGAGTGTGTTAGTAAACTCTGTTGTTTTTTTTTGTTTGTTTTTTTGATAGCAAACATTAATACAGTCAAATTATCCACAACAACCAGGGGTGATACTGTCCTATGAACTATTAGCTCTGAGTTGCCATCTTCACTGATATGGGGACACTCACTGTCCTTCAGTTCTGACTCCCTTCATCTCAGATATTAACATCTGAATCCTCTCTGTGTCTTTCTGTTAGATGCAGCGTCCTCTCCATCCCATCATGGAGCTGGCTGAGAAATAAGAGACTGCAGAGAAAGCAGGTGAGTGTGTGTGTGTTTGTGTGTGTGTGCGTGCGTGCGTACTGACAGACTAGAATACAATGAGTCTACTGTAAGCATTTGAACCAGGTGGAAAAAAAAGTTAAGGGCACTTTGGTGCTTGTGCACACTGGGCATTACTGACTTGCGTGGCTCTTAGTGTGAGTAGGACAGATTATGAGGTGTAAATTCTCCCAGTTCCACATTAGCTTTTCCCTTGGAGGAGATTCATCCTCTGATTTTTAATGTCTGCAGGTTTTGAGCCAAAATAGTCTGGTGTTTGGCACTATCCATGATTCCTTCTATCTTGCTTCTCTACAGCATAATGCTTGCACCACCTTGCTTCATCTTGGATATGATTTGGTTTGGTTAATGACCAACTTGTTTTTCAATTTAGTTTCATCAGGCCGTAAAACATTTTTCCACATGGATTTGGCAAAATGTAGGTGGGCTTAGGTGTTTTTGACAGGTGCCCTGTTCTTTGGAAGGTTATTGCGATGTCCTGTTATCCCGTTCCACTTCTTGTTGATGGCCTTAATGGTATTCCATAGCACGTAAAATGTTTTGGAAATACTTTTGTACCCTTCTCCTGATTGGTTCCTCTCCACAATCCCGCACATCCTTTGTAAGCTCTTTGCAGGCCGTAGCTTCAGTAATAATATGCAGCCAAGAAGTTGCTAAGAAAATCCTATAGAAGCATCTAATTTTAGTTTTAATTGAGTTCACTTAAATGATGACCGGAGATGTTAATTGGAAATTATAAAAGGACATGTATGGAAACAGATAATTCATCCATCAAAATTTCTATGGCTGTCCTCGACTAAAGATTTTCTGGTCAACTAGTAGTTGTTTATTTTAAGCAATTAGTCAACTAATCGCATGTGTATATATTAAAGGTGCAATAGAATCCATTGATACAATATTTTAAATTGTTCTGTGATATCTACATAAAAGGTATGTGGCTTAGGTAAGGGCAAAAATTCTCCAGAAACGGTTTTACATGTGCATTTACAATCCTAGGATTTCTCCCTAGAATGAAATGGTCTGTTATTGGCTTATATGGAAGGGTCATGAATAATAATATTGAACTCTGCTCTGATTGGTTGTTTCACAGTGCGGCTCATTTCAATAGCTTACACAGCAGGAAGGAAACACAGGGAGGAAAATATATATTTCAATACTTTCTCTAGCAATTATATCCTCGGGTAATTATACTGTATATAAAATGCGGGCATCAGGGGGCCGCTATTAATATGCGGGGTACTGAAACTGCTTTTTACTTTCACTTTCGAGATTCGCGATGGCACTACTCTGTTTATACTATGGAGTGGCAGTACTTACCACACATTTTACAAGATCAGAGATGCTTGTCAGTGGTGCTCAGGATCTGTAAATCATTCGCCATCATCCTCAGTCATCTCTCCTTACTCTGTTTATGTGGTAAGTTAAATCTTATATACTGCACTGTAACAGGCTACCGCTAGCGAGGAGCTAACCATGTTCCTTTAGTGGCTCGCGTTATTTGCTTTCCTTGCCTTTCTGAATACAGACACCAACCCATCCCTGCACTTCACTTCCCCTGCACAGCCTGGAACATAAAATTTATTTCCATGATCTACCTTTTTCGCTGTTGTCCTCGCTTGTTTCTTCACAATACCTGCAGAACTTCTGATGATTCAGCTAGGCAGGTCTGGCTGGCCTAGAACATGGGCGGGTATATGCAAATGTTGGGGGCATAACTATTAGTGATCCTAACTATTACGTCACAGTCGGTGTTATGTTCTGATACGCCTATTTTTCAGTGGTCTTTTTTATTCACGAGATTTACATAAGGAGGAGGAAACAATGGTGTTTGAGGCTCACTGTATGTCATTTCCATGTACAGAACTCTTATTATTCAACTATGCCAAGGTAAATACAGTTTTCCATTCTATGGCACCTTTAATTATCCACATAATTCATAATAATGAGCCTTTAATTGCCTATAGCCTATCAGCACTCAAGCGGACACATAAAGCTTGCCACAGCGCATCGGAAAAAGTAATGATTATGAATGCGTCAGGAAAAAAAAAACAAGACGACTGCCTTAACATTTGTTTTCCATTTGAATTGGTTCATTTAAAAGTAGACATTTTCTATATATATTTTTCATGTCTGTGAGGCTAACACAGAGTTTCAGTATTTTTAAAGGTCAAGAGACCTAGACGGCAGAAAGCGCACCCTCTGTGATTTCATTTTTCACAACATTTTTGTTGTTATTGTGAGTGCACACAAATAAAAGTAGACCTTTCACAGATTTGAAAGATTTATTACTCTTATCTGTATGACCAACAATGATGGAATATTTTAAGTTAAATGCAAATGATCGCACCGGCAATACCACACATTTTTCTAGGTTAACGTTATATTAAAGGTAGAAAAAGATCTGACATGATTTTACTTGAATTCATATTTTACATCTCAAAAAGCTGCAATGTTAACAAGGTTGTGTAGATTTATTATAAGCACTGCTGTATTTATTGTCTAACCCAAACAGGTTTCGATCTTTGTTTCCGGAAGTAGATTATTAACTGTAACCTTTTGCCTGGACTAAATTAGTTAAGCAACATAATTGTTTGTGTAGTGTTTATTGTCCAAAGCTGTCAAATTATTATGTTTATAGATTATTTACAGCAGTTCAAAGTTAAATTGTATGTGTTGAATCTGTTGTAGCTCCCTTTTGCTTGAGGTAAAATGCTGTAGTTAGTCTTATGTAGGGATTAGCACTTACATAGGATGTGGTGTCTCGGTTTAACAAATTGAAACAAATCGAAATATGCCAGCAATACCCAGGGCTGGATTGGTAATCGGGCATACCGGGCATTTTCCCGGTGGGCCGACGCATTGAAGGGGCCGACAGAATCATCACGCAGGAACAACGAGCAGCCAGTGGCCTATTGGTTTGTCTCCTGTATTGACAGCGCAAACCACCAATCACGATGCGCTATAGACGGAGCGATGAAGTATTTTACTCCGCCTATATAAAGATCGCTTCACCCTAACTTCATCCTCGTCGGCTTTTCCCCTGTTTTCACAGCAGCTTGATGCGGGCCAAAGAGCCAGGCAGGAAGAGGAGAGGAGAGCAGTTGAATCGTAAATTGCTTGATAGGGACTCGGAACGGAGGCAGGCATCTAAGGCCCGGGTATACTTCAGTTTCCGCGTTCCATTCCGTCTCGCGCACAACCGCGTCCGCACAGTTTTGAAAGTATACTCAACCGCAGATGAGTGGCGGGCGGACGAGCTCGACACATGCGCAGTACCACCTGCTTGACTTACGCTGTCTCAACATTCACCTCGCGCATGCGCTGTTGTACGCGCACCGTTCGCGCGGTCTCAAAAAATTGCCTCCACGTGGACGGGCTGCGCGGCTGTCAGCGAGCCCTTCTGATGACGAAAATCACGTAATGCGGACGATGCGCGGACGCGGACGGCCTCAATAAATTAGAATGTCGTGGAAAAGTTCATTTATTTCAGTAATTCAACTCAAATTGTTAAACTCGTGTATTAAATAAATTCAATGCACACAGACTGAAGTAGTTTAAGTCTTTGGTTCTTATAATTGTGATTATTTTGGCTCACATTTAACAAAAACCCACCAATTCACTATCTCAACAAATTAGAATACTTCATAAGACCAATAAAAAAAAAAAAAACATTTTTAGTGAATTGTTGGCCTTCTGGAAAGTATGTTCATTTACTGTATATGTACTCAATACTTGGTAGGGGCTCCTTTTGCTTTAATTACTGCCTCAATTCGGCGTGGCATGGAGGTGATCAGTTTGTGGCACTGCTGAGGTGGTATGGAAGCCCAGGTTTCTTTGACAGTGGCCTCTTGTTTCTCATTTTCCTCTTGACAATACCCCATAGATTCTCTATGGGGTTCAGGTCTGGTGAGTTTGCTGGCCAGTCAAGCACACCAACACCATGGTCATTTAACCAACTTTTGATGCTTTTGGCAGTGTGGGCAGGTGCCAAATCCTGCTGGAAAATGAAATCAGCATCTTTAAAAAGCTGGTCAGCAGAAGGAAGCATGAAGTGC
Source organism: Spinibarbus caldwelli (assembly GCA_039654775.1). Classification (NCBI taxonomy): domain Eukaryota; kingdom Metazoa; phylum Chordata; class Actinopteri; order Cypriniformes; family Cyprinidae; genus Spinibarbus; species Spinibarbus caldwelli. Next base: position 25,244,031 of record CM077252.1, on the reverse strand, counting down.
TCCAAAATTTCTTGGTAAACGAGTGCAGTGACTTTGGTTTTCAAAAAACACAATGGACCAACACCAGCAGATGACATTGCACCCCAAATCATCACAGACTGTGGAAACTCAACACTGGACTTCAAGCAACTTGGGCTATAAGCTTCTCCACCCTTCCTCCAGACTCTAGGACCTTGGTTTCCAAATGAAATACAAAACTTGCTCTCATCTGAAAAGAGGACTTTGGACCACAGGGCAACAGTCCAGTTCTTCTTCTCTTTAGCCCAGGTAAGACGCCTCTGACGTTGTCTGTGGTTCAGGAGTGGCTTAACGAGGAATACGACAACTGTAGCCAAATTCCTTGACACGTCTGTGTGTGGTGGCTCTTGATGCCTTGACTCCAGCCTCAGTCCATTCCTTGTGAAGTTCACCCAAATTCTTGAATCGATTTTGCTTGACAATCCTCATAAGGCTGCGGTTCTCTCGGTTGGTTGTGCATCTTTTTCTTCCACACTTTTTCCTTCCACTCAACTTTCTGTTAACATGCTTGGATACAGCACTCTGTGAACAACCAGCTTCTTTGGCAATGAATGTTTGTGGCTTACCCTCCTTGTGAAGGGTGTCAATGATTGTCTTCTGGACAACTGTTAGATCAGCAGTCTTCCCCATGATTGTTTAGCCTAGTGAACCAAACTGAGAGACCATTTTGAAGGCTCAGGAAACCTTTGCAGGTGTTTTGAGTTGATTAGCTGATTGGCATGTCACCATATTCTAATTTGTTGAGATAGTGAATTGGTGGGCTTTTGTTAAATGTGAGCCAAAATCATCACAATTAAAAGAACCAAAGACTTAAACTACTTCAGTCTGTGTGCATTAAATTTATTTAATACACGAGTTTCACAATTTGAGTTGAATTACTGAAATAAATGAACTTTTCCACGACATTCTAATTTATAGAGATGCACCTGTACTTTGGCCTTAAATGTGTGCATGCGCCATGAGTGTAGAATACGCACTTTTTAATAAAACGTAAATTTGTCCCCCGTGATTTTTTGGCCAAGTCAAGTTTGTTCATAGAGGTTTCCATGGGCAAATGCGAATAAATCTAGATTTAAATTCGAAAAGACACGATATTGTCGGACCTGACGTTTTATTCTTATCCAAAATAACTAGATGCAATGATACATATGTACACTACCAGTCAAGTTTTTGAACAGTAATATTTTGAATGTTTTTTTTAAAGAATTCTCTTCTGCTCACCAAGCCTGCATTTATTTGAACCAAAATACAGCAAAAGCAGTAATATTGTGAAATATTTTTACTATTTAAAATAACTGCTTTCTGTTTGAATATATTTTATAACTTAATTTATTTCTGTGATCAAAGCTGAATTTTCAGCATCATTACACCAGTCTTCAGTGTCACATGATCCTTCAGAAATCATTCTAATATGCTGATTTGCTGCTCAATAAACATTTATTATTATTATTATTATTATTATTATTATTATTATTATTATTATTATTATTATCAATATTTAAAACAGTCAATTACATTTCTTTCTGGATTCTTTGATGAAGAATGTTCCAAAGATCTGCGTTTATCTGAAATAAAAAAAAAAAAAAGCTTTTGTAACATTATACAATATAACATTCAAAAGATTGGAGTCAGTATAATTTTTGTTTTGTTTTTTGGGAATGAAATGATAGAAATTAATACTTTTATTTAGGAAGGATGCTTTAAATTCACCAAAAATGATGATAAAGACATTTATAATGTTACAAAAGATCTCTATTTCAGATAAATGCTGTTCTTCTGAACTTTCTATTCATCAAAGAAACTTGAAAAAAATTCTACTCAGCTGTTTTCAACATCTGAGGTAATAACAATAATAATTCAATAATAATAATAATAATAATAAATGTATTTTGAGCAGCAAATCAGAATATTAGAATGATTTCTGAACGATTATGTGACTGGAGTAATGATGCTGAAAATTCAGCTTTGATCACAGGAATAAATTACATTTTAAAATATATTCAAATAGAAAACATTTATTTTAAATAGTAAAAATATTTCACTATTACTGTTTTTGCTGTATTTTGGATCAAATAAATGCAGGCTTGGTGAGCTGAAGAGACTTCTTTAAAAAAAAAACATTCAAAATCTTACTGTTCAAAAACTTGACTGGTAGTGTAGATATGTATAATTGCATCTAGTTGTTTTGGATAAGAATAAAACATCAGGTCCGACAATATCGTGTGTCTTCGAATTTAAATCTAGATTTATTAGATTATTTATTAAAAATGAAAAATCTTACTGTTCAAAAACTCTTGAATGGTAGTGTATGTATGTGTGTGTGTGTGTATATATATGTATATGTGTGTGTATATATGTATATATGTATGTATGTATGTATGTATATGGATATGTATGTATATGGATATGTATATATATGTATATGTGGCGGTGGGCCGCCTGGACCAAAAAATGCCAGGGCCGACTTTTTGTCCCAGTCCAGCCCTGGCAATACCTAACAGCAAACTAAACACCCTGGCAATATATAGTAACCACAGTGTAACATCTGTCTAGCTTGTGGTATGCTGTATAAAACATTAAAAACTTCAAGCTTTTAAAACAATTTTTTTTTTGTTTTTTAACTTTTTATTTTTTTATTTTTTTATTTTTTTTGTAATTTGTAGTGACTAGTTTTATGTAGGCTCCTGGCTCATATGATTATATTATACTGTAGTTAGTGATGACAGTCCGCTTGTCCTTGAGTTTTTTGACTCTGGTCATTTTTTCTGTTTGAATGATGGAATGATAGAAGGAGGGATATGCAGAATGACAGAAGAGATGGATAAAATAAAGTAATAAAGAGATAATGTGATGTCAAAGTGGTATTTTTAGCAGTTTCTGCTTCGTAGAATCAGATAGGGAAATTTGCATGTGGTTTTCCCATTTGCCTATGAGAGTGCGAGAAAGAGCCTATGGTTCATATATTTTTTTTAAAATTGTGAATGTGCAACAACAAGTCTTTCTGTGACCTCTGTTGTTGCGGCGGGGTGCAAAAGGACAAAAGGTCTTTTGTTCCTCTCTGGTAAAGAAACTAATACAAGTGTATTCTCTCTCTCTCAAAGAAGCAATTCATTTTCACAACATGACAACATGGGGAGGTTTTATATTGCTTTACCATCACACTGCGTCTGAAATAGAGGAAGTGTCACATAACTGATATTTGTGCTTGATTTCCTTCTCTTGACATGGTGAAATAACAGTCATTTACAAGAGCGAAACTTGCGTTAAAGTTCTAGCTGAACTGTGTTACTAATTCATTAATGGCTTGGTGGTGGTTTCTGAAAGCATGTGTTTTAGACAGGCTGAAAACCCTATTTTTCTCAGGATAATAAGGGATTCATGCACAAAATGCTGGAAAATGTTTTGTTTCTATAAGATCCCCCCTTTTATTAGTGGCCAAAGCACAGAATGTTGGTATTTGGTGTCATATTTTTATATACCCTGAATTCCTTGGATCATCCTCTAGAGATTCAACATTCCCTTTTGTTTTCCCCCCAGCATATCATTAAAAATAAATAAATAAAAATTAACTAGGCTAATCCTAGGTTTTAAGTGTGATATTTAACCTTACATTTAACCTTACATTATTTTAGACGTTATTGATTTGAGTGCTGCTCGTGACTGCACTGAATTTACTTGCTTAATGTGCATGAGAAGAGCCAAATATACTGGTAAAAAGGTGTACAGTATTAATTGGTTAATAAGCTTGCAAATTTATTTAAATTATGAACTAAATAGATGTTTACTTTTTTAAATGGCTGACTGGTGTACTTGATTCAGTTAATAATAAAGAACAATTTATGACATCACAATTTGTTGAACTGATGCCATAATGGGAGTCAAACAACTATCAGATTAGTGCCAGGGTGGGGGGCTCTAAATCCAATCTCTTGCTGAGAACTTTTACAGCTTAATGACCTCCCCACCCCCCATCTACCTCTGTCTTTCTTTTTCAGGCTTTCTCCCACTTTAACTATCCTTTTCTACCTTATTGTATCTGACACAAAATTGCAGCATTGTGTATGCGGTGCCTTCACCATACTTCATTTTCACTAAAATGAACACAAAAGTTACAAAGTGGTATTAAATCAATTGATACAGTAACTGTATCTCTGCAGTTTGTAGCATACTTGTATTGTTAAGGGCTGGATAGGACAAAATGTCACTACATATATTAAGCAAAACATTTAACAAAAAGCAGGAGTTTTAAATGACAAAACAATGTATCTAGGTCTACTTTTAAATAGACTACAAGACTTGGAAACATACTTTCAAGATTACAAAGGATTGTAATAAAGTTTTATGTTTGTTTTTCATGTTGCTTTGATTGCTTAAAAGCATGAGATTAGAACAGATAGGATCGATGAAAAGATTCATAAAAGTCACTCACCAAGTTTTTCCAAAAGTACTTCACACCTACAAATGTTGACTCTACAAATACACAATTCATGTGACATTTCTTGAGTAAAGAAGTCAGAGGATACAGGATTATGGGCTTTTCATAATCCATCCAAATAAATTTAATCAACGGAACAGTGACCATAGTTATGGCATCACTCTCCGGAAACTGCCTGGATTTAGTGCTGCACTTGTCTTTGTCTCTGATGAGTCAAGGCATTTTGAATGTGTTTGCTGCACATTTGGTCCCTCAGTCTTTGTTGTGTTTATACTGTAGCTTTAGGTGCACATTCATCAGTGTTTTTAAGATTTGTGGGCTGTTTGAATATGTGTGGGGAGTGGGGGTGGGGGTGGAGGGTTAACTCAGTCACTGCTGCAGTATTTTTTTTAGCATTTGCGTGTGGCTGGGTCATAAGGTCTTCCATTAGTCATGGTACTTTTGAGAGAGAAAGAGAGAGGACACAAGCATACTCGTGTGTCTGAGTATAATACGGAGAGAACTTCATGTCTTGTTTGTATCAAAAGATTAATCAGTGCCAGAACCTTATGGTCCTTTCTATTTACTGTTTAATGCCCCTTATTTCTCTTAAATTCAGGGGGGAGGGGGAGGGGGGTTGCTTTGTTTTATTTTAATTAAGAGGTTGTAACATTAAAATATATTTAAGTGGGAAAAAAAATGCACAAAGCTCAAGTACAAATGGAGGGAGGGGTTCTAACAGACCAATCACAGCGCTTGCGGTCCACGTGGAATTGACGCGCTGTGACATTTTTGGAGAGGTGCACGTGGCTACGCCGTACTACAGGAGTGGATTTTCAAACCTCTCCTGTCCCAATCCCACAAAAAAACTGGGGGAAAATCCCGTCCCCTTCCAATCCCGAAAGAATGAGTTTCAAAGTTTCTCGCTCAAGTTCACAGAGACCTAGACGGCAGAAAGCGCATCCTGTTTGCTTTAATTACTTTACAGATGCGCAAAGTTCGTTGGTATTCTGAGTGCACACAAATAAACGTAGAGTCTTTACAGATTCGAAAGATGTATTTGACCACTTTTATCTGTATGACCAAAAATGACAGTATTTTAGGAGCAAGTGAGCACACTAGCACCTCCATCTGTCCTGCAGCGAGCGCTACTGTTCAGCTCCACACTCCACACATACACTTCAATAGCGCACATTTCTCTAGGTTAACATTAGATTAAGCAGCCATGTAAAGTTGCTACTACATACATCTTTCAGATGAAAAACCATATTTGAGGTCGATGAATGATAGGTGAGCGTTTGGATGTCCTGCCCAAGTACTGTATTACCACATAGACCAGCCGTTAACAATCTACGGACTGCGTCATTCACTTAACCAGCCACACCAAAGCAAACAGGAAGAGAGCATAAAGAGACAGGGCAACTAGAATTGAGTTCAAAATTAAAATATACAGTTTATAGTTTATTTATATAAAAGGTATATTTGTGTATAAAGTTGGGTATCATAGTGTTATTACTATTCCCGGTCCCACCCACTCCTGCTAACATTTTTTCCTGTCCCGTCCCAATCACGTGATTCGTAGTGATTTTGTTTCCCATCCCGCGGGATTCCCAAAAAAATGTCAGCCTCTACTACACAAGCCTACGGCGTAGCTTCGACGCAGAAGTATAAATCAGCCTTAAGGAGGAAGTGGCCCCTTAAGATTTTACATTTCTCTTTTTCATTCAATGAAAGGGACTCAGAGATAAATAGTTATATTCTTCTGTAGAGTTGAGTCTCTTAAAAAGGAGTATTTTTAGCGTTGAAGGAGGAAGTGCACCTCTGTCTGGACCTGCCCTGGTGTGCAGTGATTGCAAATCCACTTTTCAGTAGCCTTGTCTTTTTTTATGTCTTCCTGTGGCCAGTTGGTGGTCACTGATTCTGAACTTTGTGCCCTCTCAATGTTCTGTCTTTGACAGAGAAGAGATATATAGGCTGTGCTTATTGTTTAGATCCAGATTTAATTTGCCTTTGGGTTTTCATGTGTTTTCTCCAGTGTCCTACTGTATGTGCAGTAGAATAAATATCTCTCTGTAAATTCATAACTTCCTTTAATCTAATAGACTGTTGTGATGCATTAATATTGGGAGTGTTGTTTGTGGGCTGTGGTATTACAAAGAGATTTCTGTGGATAAATTGTAGGTGTGAAGGTGCCCTACAATACAAAGACCTTAAATCACAACTGATTTAAGGTCTTTGTATTGTAGGGCATCTTCACACCTACAATTTAAGTATATCCAGTATTTTAAGGCCCTTTTATAATTATTTAAATTAAATTTAAACGTAGACAGACTATTGCCCCATTTACACTATTGCGTTTTCGTTTTAAAACGCATAACTTTTGCTACGGATACGCCTATCATTTACACCACTCCGGCGTTTTCGAGGTCGAAAACGGAGACTTTTGAAAATGCTGCAGACCCCGTTTTAGCTTGAAAACTCCGGGGTTGCGTTTACGGACCAAAACAGAGACTTTTGAAAATGATGGCGTGGCTGCCCACATTCGCTCTGCGTATTCTTGACGACAATAACATCCTTGTAAACAATAACATCATGCTCATTATTGTACCCATAGATATGTATGGGTAGATTCCACATTCGACCGCTCCAAGCACGCAGACGCATCCGCCATCTAAATAATAGGGATCTACATATACAGGTGCATCTCAATAAATTAGAATGTCATGGAAAAGTTCATTTCAGTAATTCAACTCAAATTGTGAAACTCGTGTATTAAATAAATTCAATGCACACAGACTGAAGCAGTTTAAGTCTTTGGTTCTTTTAATTGTGATGATTTTGGCTCACATTTAAGAAAAACTCACCAATTCACTAATTCACTATCTCAACAAATTAGAATATGGTGACATGCCAATCAGCTAATCAACTCAAAACACCTGCAAAGGTTTCCTGAGCCTTCAAAATGGTCTCTCAGTTTGGTACACTAGGCTACACAATCATGGGGAAGACTGCTGATCTGACAGTTGTCCAGAAGACAATCACTGACACCCTTCACAAGGAGGGTAAGCCACAAACATTCATTGCCAAAGAAGCTGGCTGTTCACAGAGTGCTGTATCCAAGCATGTTAACAGAAAGTTGAGTGGAAGAAAAAAGTGTGGAAGAAACAGATGCACAACCAACCGAGAGAACCGCAGCCTTATGAGGATTGTCAAGCAAAATGGATTCAAGAATTTGGGTGAACTTCACAAGGAATGGACTGAGGCTGGGGTCAAGGCATCAAGAGCCACCACACACAGACGTGTCAAGGAATTTGGCTACAGTTGTCGTATTCCTCTTGTTAAGCCACTGCTGAACCACAGACAACGTCAGAGGCGTCTTACCTGGGCTAAGGAGAAGAAGAACTGGACTGGTGCACAGTGGTCCAAAGTCCTCTTTTCAGATGAGAGCAAGGTTTGTATTTCATTTGGAAACCAAGGTCCTAGAGTCTGGAGGAAGGGTGGAGAAGCTCATAGCCCAAGTTGCTTGAAGTCCAGTGTTAAGTTTCCACAGTCTGTGATGATTTGGGGTGCAATGTCATCTGCTGGTGTTGGTCCATTGTGTTTTTTGAAAACCAAAGTCACTGCACCCGTTTACCAAGAAATTTTGGAGCACTTCATGCTTCCTTCTGCTGACCAGCTTTTTAAAGATGCTGATTTCATTTTCCAGCAGGATTTGGCACCTGCCCACACTGCCAAAAGCATCAAAAGTTGGTTAAATGACCATGGTGTTGGTGTGCTTGACTGGCCAGCAAACTCACCAGACCTGAACCCCATAGAGAATCTATGGGGTATTGTCAAGAGGAAAATGAGAACAAGAGACCAAAAAATGCAGATGAGCTTGAAGGCCACTGTCAAAGAAACTTGGGCTTCCATATCACCTCAGCAGTGCCACAAACTGATCACCTCCATGCCACGCTGAATTGAGGCAGTAATTAAAGCAAAAGGAGCCCCTACCAATTATTGAGTACATTTACAGTAAATGAACATACTTTCCAGAAGGGCAACAATTCACTAAAAATGTTTTTTTTTTTTTTTTTTTTTATTGGTCTTATGAAGTATTCTAATTTGTTGAGATAGTGAATTGGTGGGTTTTTGTTAAATGTGAGACAAAATCATCACAATTAAAAGAACCAAAGACTTAAACTGCTTCAGTCTGTGTGCATTGAATTTATTTAATACACGAGTTTCACAATTTGAGTTGAATTACTGAAATAAATGAACTTTTCCACGACATTCTAATTTATTGAGATGCACCTGTACATATCTATGGTTGTACCTGCATGAATGGTCACGTGACATGCGTTTTCGGTTGTGTAGTGTAAATGAAGATCGTTTCTGAAATGCAGCGGAAACGCCAGTGTAAACAGGGATCGTTTTCATTCTAAAGCGGAAACGCACTAGTGTAAACGGGGCCTATGTCCACCTACACACATGAAGAATTCTTATGCAGAACTCTGTAATAGAATGCATTATGGCTGTAATAATTACTAAATGGACCCCACACTTCCCTTCCAATTAGTGCTATGGGGAAAATTCTGATTTTCATAATCATTTCATTAGAATGGCATGCAGTGCCCTGTGAGGTTTTATAAGTACATTTAGTCATTTACATTTAATCATTTAGCAGATGCTTTTATCAAAAGCGACTTACAAATGAGGACAATATAAGCAATCAAAAACCAACAAAAGAGCAACAATATGCAAGCGCTATAACAAGTCTTGGTTAGCCTAACGCACACGTAGCAAAGTTTTTTATTTTATTTATTTTATTTTTATTTTTTTACTGTGAGTTGTGCTAAAGTAAGTTTGCCTTTTATCCTGATCTGATTTGATTTATAGACAGTTCATGACAGCCCATTCATGACAGTATTGATTTAGGATGTTGTTTTAGGACCATTGAAATCAGCAGATAATCTCTGAAAAGAGTAAATATTATACTTGTGTCATACAGTTACAGTCCTGGATTTTCAGATTGTTCCAGCAGCTCTGCTAATTCAATAATATAAATATTAAGTTTGGGTGGAGACTGCAGCCATGTCTTTTATGAAAAGTATTCTGTTCTTACCTGCCCAGTTTCTAGTGCATATTTTTTGTATGTACATATACATTTCATTAGGTCACATATCTTTCACCATATGCTTTGTTCTCTCTCTCAAAGAACCTTCAGTAAACAGTTCTTAAAAGAATATTTTTTTCCACTATGAAGAACCTTTATTGCAGTTGAAAGTTTCCATGCATGTTAAAGGTTCTTCGTGGAACCAAAGATTCCAAAAAAATATCCTTTTTTTAAAGAATGTAAATTTGCTATTAATACTGCTCATACTTACTTGAAATAACCCTATAATCTTAACTACTGAACTTTAGTGCATACCTCATTGATACCGTATATCAGGGGTTTCAAAACTTCCATTCAAGGACCCACTTTAACAGGTATAGTGTACTTCAAGACCCACCAAAATATGGGAAGTATGGAGAGAAGAAAAAAACACACACTCTAGAAAAAGACATTTTCACGCAATGCTGCAAAACACATGAAATGTTTAGTCCTTCTGTAGTTGACATTCTCCTGCTTGATCACTGTCTTTTTAAGAATGGTGAGAAGCTTTCTGATAACTTGATCACAGTCGATCAGAGCACTAGTTCACAAAGTGCTCTCTTAAGGACCAACATAGAGGGTAAAACCTCAGCACACAGTAGCTCTTAACAAATGGTGCCGTTAGCAGGGAGAGGTCAGAGGTCTGAGAACGTCAGTGCTTTTGAGGTGTGGTTGACGTGGAGGTTGGGCTTCCTAAAGCACTTCATGGCATAGTTATCTGAACCTCTTGATATGAGCTATAATGGATGTGGTGCACTGTGGCCTGTCTAAAAGCAGACAAAGTGCACTTACAGCTGCATTGACACAGCAATTAACTCTTTCCTGTTTGTGTATATCTAAATAAACAATAGTTTGCTTGTGTGTGTGACAGTCTTTGTTCACAAAATGAAAACCCACATCCTCTGTCCCCTAATGTGAGTATGTCTTTGTCTAACTTGTCATTTCTCGCCTGTGTGTGGAAGTGTGCTGTCAAACCGCATCCCCCACCTTTGTCCTCAAAGATTGATATTGTGTGACAGCGAGTCTCTGCACATGTCTGGTCTCTGTTTGATGATGTCAAAATTATGGTGTATTGAGTTTGTTAGTAAGGAGAGAGCAGAGAGATAATAAGCATCATGTGTTCCATTGACTCGTTGCGCACTTCAGGGAAAATACTGACTCAGAAAATAGCAAGTTAAGCCCAAGTTGTTTAGAAAAGGGATGTGTGCACTACCTAATGGACACACAAAAGTGTTATTTTTGAATTGAAGCTATAGCATAGTGTAGTGTTGTTGTTGTTTTTTTTGTTGTTGTTGTTGTTTTTTTTTTTTAAAGGTGTAGTAGCTCATGCAAAAAAGAAAAAGAAAATTCTGTCATTTATTCACCCTTAAGCTGTTATAACCCATAATAATTACGTTCCTCTTCGGAACATAAATGAGGATTTATTTATTCTCATCCCTCATTAAAGGTAATCCTTATGATTTAAGTATTTTTTTTTCTTTGTCTTCCAAAAGGACAAAGTTACTTTATATGATTAGCAGAATTAATTTAGGCTTTTATTCACATATGAACATTGACTAATGCACATACATAGAACACATCAAATATGGAAGCTCAAACACGTGTGCTTGACAAGAACTGCAAAACCATTTCTTTTTTTGTTGGTTGTCTTTCTGTTGCTTGTCTAGTGCACCTGTTGTCACTATCATTTGTACCAAAGCAAATCACTGTAACAAATCACTTATGATTCCTAACAGGACAGATTGATATCCCCGAAGTTTAATTGACTTGCTGTTATACTGTGATTAAGGGTTCCCTTAACCTTTTGAGCTGTATGCATATTAAACACATATATGTATACATATTAAATATATATATTTGTGTTTAGGTTCCCATGGTTTGGCTCCAGCGTGCTGTCTGCCATGCCTCCCGCCAAGACAGATCAGCTGGACTTGTGGGCGGAGTCAGGGCTGGATGGAGACGACCAGGTGATGGTCGACTTCCTGTTGCCCACAGGAATATACATCCAGATGGAGGTTCCTCGAGAGAGCACCATCCAACACATCAAACTGGTACGTGTGTTTGTGTACAAGCAGATTCTCTGCTATCTGTTCATTTGTGCTTCAAATAAAATAAATGCTGGTTACACTTTATTTTGATGGCCCCCCTTTACGCATTTCCTAACAAAATTTTTGTTTGTATCTTTTTTTATGGCTTAAATTTGTTTGCTCTAGAGAACTTATCAATCTGCTGTGCGAAGTAAAGCCTGTTTAAAATGCAAGCATCACAGTTATTATTGTGTATATATTGCAATATTCAGTATAAATTCCTGCAATGTATGTGCTGTGAACATGAATGAAATCCTGTGGCATGTTGATGAGAAGTGTGCTTTTTTTGTAAGCAATTAGATATAAGATTTTCACACAGTGGATGAAGAAATAGAAACATGGCCTTTAATAGCCATATCTAAAATATTTGTTATAAACTGTAATTTCATACATTGGTTTTATTATTAATGCAGTTAACTGCAAAGTCTTGCTTTGTTTGAAGTGACCTAGCAGCCACATAGCAACACCCTAGTAACTGCTTAACTTTTTTTAAAAGTTTAAAAAAAAAAAAAAAAAATTTGTTAAAAATTTTAACAACCACAAAACAATGCCTAGACAACCACTTTTAGCATTCTAGCGTAATTTTCCAAAGGCAAGCACCACTCGCATTTTCTCACAGAGAGTTTTAGTTTTTAACCATTACTAACAAAAATGCAAAGGCAATTGAAAAGCAATTTTGATCAGATTATTCACTCTCATCCTCTTGCTTTTGTGTTTATCTAGCTGCTATGGAAGGAGGCACAGACATACCCTCTCTTCTCGTTGCTGGGGGAGATGGAGGGTCACATGTTCGAGTGTGTGAACCAGGCAGCAGTGCACGAAGAGCTGGAGGATGAAACCAGACGGCTATGCGATGTGCGACCGTTCCTGCCTGTCCTCAAACTTATCACACGTAACTGCGGACGTGCAGAGCGCATACTAGACTCTAAGATCGGGGTGCTCATTGGGAAAGGTGACACATATGTACATAATCACATGTATAATGAGAGCGGTATTTTTAGCTAATATCCAGTAGACTGGATGAGACTGTCTGGGATTTTTCAGTGACCCTTTCTGCAGGTTAAAGTTGTTACCCCAGTGAGTGACAACGAGTGACTGTCTTTTTGTGTATTATGAGAATATCACTTAGACATTCTTAGTTTGCAGAGCAAAAGTAGACAAAGCAACAAGAAATATTATATCTAAAATGCACATTACTTAGTATTAACTTTTCTTTTCTGACTATTTTAGTGTTTTACACATCTATGAACCTTCTAATATGTGTCTGTTTATGTCATCTTTGACACTTTTGGTACCAGCAATTAACAGTAAGTGTGTGTGACTCAGCAGAGGCTAATTTGAGAGTGATGCTGATTGTTTGTATGTATGTAAGGATGAATCATCATGGGCTATGATGAATTGTCAGCCTCAGCCCGCAAGGCTAATGCACTCACACACTCCACTGGCTGACTTTAAAACACACGCAAACACACATAATATGGGCAGCCTCTCTTAGTGGAGAGGATCAAATGAATTTTTAATTCTCTTTAAATGTCATCACGTGTGTTATCAGGAAGCCATTTGGAACCTTTCCCCAGAGCTGTTTCGTAAACAAAACACACTGATGTCATTCACCAGAAACGGATGCTCATTAAAAGAATAGTTTAGTCAAAATTAAAAATTGGCATCAGTTACTCACTTTTAGTTTTCGCAGATCCATTTTATTTTCTTTTTTCTGTGAAACACATTTTTTTTCCATGAAATTTCAAATCCACAAATCGTGCTATATTGGTTAATTCACGCAACTAGTTTGTTTCAGAAATTTAAGTCTAAGTTGACTTAAATTTCTGCAACAAACTGATTGCGTGAATTTCTCCTTGTTCCTCACACACACACACACACACACACACACACACACACACAGTCTGGCATATGTGGTTTACGGGGACTCTCCATATGCATAATGGTTTTTATACTGTACAAACTGTATGTGCTATTGCCCTACACCAACCCTACACCTAAACTTAGCCCTCACAGGAGACTTTCTGCATTTTTACATTTTCAAAAAAACACCATTTAGTATGTTTTTTTAAGCCTTTTGGTTTACGGGGACATAGGCAGTGTCCTCAAACCACCTTCACGGTGTAGTACCCATGTAATTATACACATTTGTGTCCTCATAAACCATATATACCAGTTCTCACACACACACACACACACACACACTTCAGTATAATACATTGCAATTCTGTCAAAACTATTCCCTTCCCTTAATACAATAACAATAACACATTGTTTTTACTCCTTTATAAAACTCAAAAAAATTATGATTTTGGAAAACATTAAACATTACAAATGCATAAGTGTTAAAACCATTTTATTTGTAACAGTGGTTCACACTCTGCTGAGTTCATATAATTTTAAATTCAGATATCTTCTTTGCAGTGGATGTTGTTGATATTGTGAGAGTAAAGTCACAGAACTTTGTCGCATGACACAGGTCTTCATGAGTTGGATGCCCTGCAAGACCAGCAAGTAAAAGACTTTCGTTCCAAAATGAAGCGAATCAGCGAAGAGAAGATGCAGCGCATGCAGCTGATGTCGTGGGGGGAGTGGCTTCGGAGCTGTTACTCCATGCAGCTGGAGACAGGGTCATTGGAGAGTTTGATTGACAAGCATGAGGGTGTAATTAAAATTACCATGCATTACGAACAGTCACAGGTGTGTAGTGATAAGTATGTAGTATGTTGCAGATGTCCTTACAATGGAATTAATTATCAGTCTTATCCTCTTATTTCTTTTTCTTTTTGTAGGACACAGCCAGCCTGAAAGTGTCATTGTATTGTACAGTAACTGAACTAATGGAACAGGCTCTCAAGAAATGGCAGACCACTCATGGCCCAGAGGAAGACATTGGTACCCGTAGCGATTATGTGCTGCGTGTCAGTGGCAGACTTGAGTTCCTGTTTGAAGATCACCCTCTTAATCAGTGCAAAGTAAGATCCATTGCCAGAAATAGTATGGAGCGAATTTTGTGACAATATTCATGAAACAAATCCAGGGTTTTGCAAATAAACACATTTGTGAGAAAATCAGCCAGCGCGCATTTGTGAGAAAATCAAGCCAAGTTTCCTCATAAAAAAGCAAATGAGTCTCACAGTTGTAACACACAATACATATATTTGTCCATACCTCTGCATTTTCTCTCAAATAGAGTTTTGTATTTGCAAATCACTTTGCGTTTGTTTGAAAGTCGAGTTTTTCTTTGCAAAGCAGATTGTGTTTATTTGCAAAACACTGGATTTGTTTGATGAATATTGTCAAGTCAACCTTTATTTATGTAGCGCTTTTAACAATACAGATTGTGTCAAAGCAACTTTCCAATATCAAAATAGGAAAATAGTGTCAATAATGTAAAATGACTAAAATAATGTAAAATGACTAGATTAAACACTCAATTTTCAGTTAAAGGCATTTCATTATTGAATTCGGTGATCACAAAATTCGCTCCATAAAATAGCCTTGAAATGTCAAACTATATTTTCCAAGGTTCACTATTGTTAATATGGCAAACAACAACACATTACATACTGTTTTTAGAGCAATGGGAAGCTTTAAGTGTCAAGATTTGCTGTACCTATAAAAGCATTTCTTCATTCAGATAAGTTTGTCATCATTTACTCATCATCATGCCATTTCAAACCTCTATGACTTTACATTTGTATGACACTTTTTTTTGCATACATAAGACCAGTAACATGGTAATTTTAGAAGTAGTTAAAAAAAAAAACCTATATATTAAAAGAATGAAATCGTTTCTTAATCACTGAAAATATTGTAACCAAAACTGTGTGAACTGTATTCCATTACACAAAGTTGAGCTTTTAAAGCCTTTAAAGTGACAACTGAACATTACATGTAATGATTTTTAAAATATTTCTTAAGTTCTTCGGTTGGGTTATCCTTTTGGGCCTGAATTAGTCTATATGTCGTTTAATTGCTATTTGCATGTTCACATGAAGTATTCATCATGCATCATATTACCACAGTCAGCTTTAGTGTAGTTTATCAACATTGTTATCATGCAAAAACCTCTTGAGAATGAGATATACAGTAACACCAGCGTTGTTGTTGTTTTTGAAAAACAATGAAAAGAATTCCACTAGTGAAATGTGGCGAACTGGTAAGTCATGTTCAGACTTCAAACAAAAGAGAGTGTGCTTTACTAAATGTTGTGTACACAATAGTTTAGTTTCATCATAAGCCTAAAACCAGTCAGGTGAGTGATCGTCGACAGCAGTTCATTAAGGACATTTGTGGCATGCTTGGATCATTGGTGCGATGTTGTTCCAGGAAATACATATAAACTCAGACCATGCAGACACATAAACACACACTGTTGCACACACAGATGTCAGAAATCATTCATTTACATTTTACAACTTACTAAAAGTTAACCAAAATATAACAGTGTTACTGTGTTTTTTTATGCATGGACCATGGTACCATCATGGTACTTTGAGGTATTTAGGTGCCGTTTGTAGGGGCAGAATTATGATTCATTTTCTGTTTGAGAAGTCTAATATTAATATCTCTGTGTGTTTATGTGTGTAGTACATTAGGGATTGTTTGTTGGCCAATGAGAGCCCTCATCTGACACTGGTTCACTGTGACGTTGTGAAGGCAATGTTTGAGAAGGAAATCAGCACAATTGGATCAGTGCTCGCGCGGAAAACTTCAAACCCTCCTCTACCACTGCCCCCAAAGAAGAGGCCGCCAACGGTAAGGACAGTTTCTGTTTCCTGCGCTTCTGCTAATCAAAGGCAGCACCTAGCAGCACCAAACAGCAATGCAAAAGTAACTATTTTTCTAAACAGGTTTCCCAAACACTCCTTTCATCTTGCATCTCGTCATTCGTTGTTCAGACAGGCAGTCACACCTCAAACTCAAGCCATTGGTTGAGGCAGAAGTTGACATATCAACAGCTCAAATAAACAGAGCATTGTTTTTAAGGTGCCATAGGGTCACAGTGATTGCACTCTTTAGTACCTTACGAAAATTAACCATAGTTTTATTACAAATAGAACCAAAAAACCATGGTTACTATAGTTAAACCATGGTAGCCACAAATTAACCATGGGTTTGCAACATTAACCATATTTTAACCATGGTATTTGTAGTAAAACTGTGTTTATACAAATAGTAATCAATACACAATAATAAATAAATAAATAAATAAAAAAATTAATTTTTTTTTCACTATAATAATGGTTAATTTTTGTAAGGGGTAAGCCTAACTACAAATAAAATACTTGTAATTCTTTTTTTCACATTAAAGTGGAATAGGAGAAAGTAGAGGCAATTAGCTCTTCTTGCTGTGCAGCTTTTTTACAGTCTTGTAATACTTGTTTAATGGCTGGTACATTTTGGCTTATGTTTGCTGTCATGTAGATGACTAATGTTGTAAGTATGTGTGTCTTGACAGATATATCATGTAAGTCGTGGTCATATGTAGCGTCCATTGCACAGTAGAGTTTGTTTCCTCAAACATGGTCTTGGGCCAATGAGTTTCAAAAATGTGTTCCAGGAAGTGAGTCAAGCAAGTGTGTGTTAGCACTGATCATGTGAGTTATTTTGCCGATGTCGGATTGCTGACCTCTGCAAAACTGCTGGTGTTGAACCAAAACCCTAAGGGGCTGTGTACATTGTGCATTTATGTGAGCGTCTGTTTGAATTAGTGTGTATGAGGTTGCCGTTTCAGAGGCACAGGAACTTGCATGGTGATTTGGACACTTAATGTCTGAATATCATTGCATTAGATAAAATAAATCAAAAATATCTATATGCAATGAAATTGTGCTATACCTTTTCACAGAATTTTTAAATGTTTAAAAATGGACTTTTCTGAGACATTTTTGCAATGACTTTTCAAGGTGTCAGTGTGATTTTACAGGATGCCAGGTCCTCACGTTCATCAAGTGACCCAAAAATCTTTTATTTGCTATTTATGGCACTTCAAAGACAATAGAGAGTATGTGTTTATACCACTGTAATGTAATACTTTTATTGTCAGAATTTACACTCTTCTTTTATCTTTCTCTTTCCTCAGCAGTTACATACGTGTGTTTGGAAGGTTCATTCTATGTTTAGAATTAATCTTGTGAAAGGTAATAAGGTGAACGCTGAAGATGCTGCTAAGGTAAACATCACCACCTCTGGATTCAGAATAATCACTAACCTTACACAAACCTTTATCTTCCATCTAGTGGTTCTGAATGAGTATTACATTAAAATGAAAACGTGCAGTGTGTTATTTATGGTACATTCCACAGTAATGAAGACAGCCTCTTATGGTAATTCGTAACTGTTTTACATGTTGGCAAATTGGTGGCTAATTTGTATGAATTTGTAAAATCATATGAAATCACCACCTCGTAAAATAGTAACATTTTCTCATGAGATTGGGTTGTTAATGTCTATTTATAAAAGTCTATAGAGGACATGAAATAAGTGAAACAAAAACAGAAATATAATAATAATAATGCACAAGTTCAATGTGCTTTTGTTTGTGTGGAAACATATTTGCATTTCTTTAGCCTTTAGTTCTATTTAGCCTAATGTATTTGATGCATTGATTACCACAGACAGTATTTTTAGAGTATCCCTCACTTCTGTGTACAGTATACACCAACTGGGCACATGTACATAGTACAAAGATTTCCAAGCAACTTTAACACTTTACGCATTATGCATGTTAGCATATTGTGATAGAATTGTTCACCGTGTTTGAGCAAAGTAACATCCTGTCATGCACATTATCCTACAGGCTTCACTTCATATGTTAATCTAACAGTACCCTTACTTTTTATTTTTTATTTATGTATTTATTTATTTATTTTACCAAATCCAAATACCTTGTCTGTAATAATAACAATAATGTCAGTCAAATGTCTATTTATGTTATACCTGGATAGGAAGTAGCATTTGCACATAACTTTGAATAATGTAGTCCATAAAGGATTGTGTGTCAAGCTAATTTTTTCTTTCTTTCTTTTTTTTTTTCTTCTTCTTTTTTTTTTTTTTTTTTATGTGTAGATCCAAGTTCGAGCAGGGCTGTTTCATGGTACAGAGCTGTTGTGTAAGACAGCAGTCAGCAGTGAGAGCAGCAGTCGATCTGAGCATGTGTGGAACAAAACACTGGAATTTGACATCGCTGTTTGTGACCTGCCCCGAATGGCCCGCCTCTGTTTTGCCATTTACGCTGTTATGGACAAAGTGAAGAAACAGAGGTCAACCAAGAACACACACCTGAACAAATACCAGACTATCCGCAAGGCAGGGAAAGTGGTGAGATCAACTCAACTTTATTCTTTGCACATATTCTTAAGCGCTTGTGTACCAGTGCTCAAATGGACTGTCTTGTGTGTTATGGGCAATTTACCAAAACAATATTTGGGGATCCCATGCCCCCGAGTCTTATTTTTTATCCTTTCTAATAGGGGGTTTAACAACCCCCATCCACCCTCATCAATTCAGGCAGTGATGCTTACACATTAACTAATCATATGTTTTGCATGTTATATTTTCTCTCTAGCACTACCCAATAGCATGGGTTAACACAATGGTGTTTGACTACAGAGGGCAGCTGAAGACTGGTGACATTATCCTCCACTGCTGGTCTTCTTTTCCTGGTGAGAACACACACACATTCTCAGCTTAATAGGGTTTGATTGTGACTTACATGGTTGTGTAAACTGCTGGGCAGTTGTGTCATAGGGTGTGTGTCTGTGAAGTTAGAAAAAGACTGTGAGTTATCAGTTCATCTGTGAGTAATACTTCATTTTGTGTAAGGTTGTTCACTGATGTCTTGTAAAGGAAGGAAGTGTGCTCAGGAAATGCCATTTTTTCTGTGTTGCAGATGAGCTGGAAGAGATGTTGAACCCTATTGGGACAATTCAGACCAATCCATACACAGAGAATGCCACAGAACTACATATAAGCTTTCCAGAATACTCAACACAACCAGTTGTATTTCCTGCTTTTGACAAGGTATGCACATACTCACAATATGAGCATGACTCACAAATGTACAAGTACACTCACAAATGTACACATGATTTTAGTGTGGGTATCTATTAACCAGTTTACTAGATATTACTAGTGTATAGGCCCTCAGTATTAGTATATGGGCTAGTATATAGGCCCTCAGAAAATAGTATGACACACTATTTTCCTGTTTAATGCTGTAAAGCTGCTTTGACACAATCTGTATTGTTAAAAGCTCTATATAAATAAAGGTTACTTGACTTGACCTCAGACTAGCCACATTATATTATTTACTGACTGTTTAATGGAATTATATTGAGAAAATAGTAGAGTTATCAGAAAATTGGCATCTGCAAACTAATTGGCTTTGGACTTAAAATGCACTTTGTCTTGCAGAGTCAGCAAAGGACTGGCACCTTTAAGTTATTTATGGTCCTTTAAGTTACTTATGGTCTAGTCCATAATGCAGCATATATTGGTAAAGAATCGGCCACAGAGACAGGAAAAGCTGTCTGGCAGTTATCAATTACTGTGTGTGTGTGTGTATAAATACACTCACACATACACAAACACATATATACACTCAACATGTTAAAATGTTAATTAAATTTAAAAAAAAAAAATGTGTGTGTGTATATATATATATATATATATATATATATATATATATATATATATATATATATATATATATATATATATATATATATATATATATATATATATATATATATATATATATAATTTACTGTCAATGATGTCTTTCAGTTTTACTGTAATGCTGAATGACAATTGGGAAGAAAATCTATTTAATAGAGGCATCAGTATTGGTATCAGTGAAGCTTTCCTTCATTCATTGCACTCAGTAAAAGTATGCCATTAAACAAATATTTAATATATACTGTCTTTATGTTGCTTCTACATTAATTTGGAAATACAGTGTGAGAATATATGTATGATTAGAAATGTTATTGCTAGGTACAATTAATCTTTATTAATTACATAATTACAGTGTGTATATATAAATGTATAAAAAAACTAAATAATAACATGGAAGTCTCAAAGAAAAACTTTTTTTTTGTATTGGAATTTTATTCTGTTTATTCTGTTCCATTTTATCGGTGACCAAAATTTTGGTGTATCTTTGCAAAAGTCCTGTTATGTGAGACTAAATTTTGGTGTATCTTTGCAAAAGTCCTGTTATGTGAGACTAACAAAATAAAAATGTGCACTTTCACACCTGGAAGTTACTTGGCAGTCAGGCAAATAACTGATTTTAGCAAGTGCTTAGCTTTTTGTGTGCATTAGACGGTCAGTGAACTATCCATTGGTGTGTCATCTGGGCACTACAAATATTACACTACAAACATTCATAATCAAGCATGAGGCAACACTTGTCATGTTACTGGATGTTCTGATATGTATAATTGTTTTTTTGTTTGTTTGTTTGTTTTCTCTCATAGATCCTGGAAAAAGCTGCAGAAATAGCTGGAGCCAATGATTCCATGACATTGGTAAAATGTTTTTTATTTTGTACTGTTCTCTGAGGGCCATTTATAATTTTATCAAGATTTTTACATCAAAAAACATCATCATTTAGAAGTAATAAGCTATTTTCTGTCCTGTTTTTAACCCCCCTCAGATTAGAACGCTCTGTTTGAATAGGCGTGGCAGATTGTAGACTCGGAAGTAAATGTCCACTGCTATGATTGGCTAATAGTTGTGTATATTTGACCGTGTACATTCCTCATAGATCGACGCTGCTGTGATTTAGGTCATGAATAATGCGTAAACAACTCAATTCATATCAAACCATCTGTAAGAAAGAAACAAAGCAATAGTGACCACATAATGAAAACAGTTACTTACACTTGTGTTGCGACATTACTGTCAGATCCAATATAGTCGGCGCAGCATCTTCTTTTAGTGTCAATCTTTTTCATTGTTTGTAAACAAATCCACAGTAAAATAAAATGAATAAAGGTCCAAGTTTTTACAGACGCGCTCTTTATTTTCATTTAAAGTTCGTCAACTCTTTCCTAATGTTGGGATCAGAATGAAGGCAATGCAATGACTGTTTTTTCCACAACTTGGCACTGCACAGCGTCTCGTTGTCTTCGGAGCCATCTTTATCGTTTGGTTTCTGCGTAGACATGCACGTTCTCTCATAAACATGCGTGAATCGGTGGGCGGTTCTAAACAGGCAGCAATGTCGAAGCAGGTGTTGATCATCTTCTGCGGAGGTGGTGCTTATCCACACTATTACATCATAGAGTAGAACAGTGGTTTTCAAACTTATTTAAGAGTGACCCTATTTTTTGCCTTTTAAATTGACGTGACCCTATATATATATATATATATATATATATATATATGAAAAAGAAAGAAAGAAAACTGCGCCACAGAGCTCCAGAAGGATGTTCTGTTCCAGAATCCAATCACTGTCGGTGCTTCTGAAATTAGTGATGCTTTGCCTTCATACACATCTATTTTGACATATCATATTTTGTCTAGTTCATAAGTTATGATTATCACTATGGCAGTCATTGCTATTTCAAGAGAAAGCAAGTACGCCACTTAATGGTCCTCTTAGCAGCATGAAAAATGAAACTTTTATTCAAATTCTGAATGGAATATAGCAAAGAATGCGTGCAAAGAGCGCTCCCTTAATCACTGAAAAGCCGTCACTCATTTATCTCACTTGTTTATCGCGATCTCAGAAAATTCCGCTATAATCAATGAATCTCTCAACATGGCACAATTAATCTCTTATTTACATCACCTCTGCACTTTGCACATTATAATGAGAGGATTCGCAAGCTTCCAGAACTCAGGACTGAACAAGCGGTGAGTGGATTCTGACTAAATGAAACTCCTTTGACTGGCCATTGGGTTACAGAAATCAACAGATTGGCTACAATGTTCAGCACAGCAAAAACAGCACGCAGTCACAAATATACATTGGATTCTGCCGTAAGTCGGCTGCCGCTTACTTTCGTTTTGTTGTTTATGTTTATTAGTTATTAAAGTTAAGTTCGCCGGTTCCCACTTCCTCCTTCCCTGAATCTTGAACTTTGTTACACACATGTTTTCCTTAAATCATCCTGGCGACCCATTTTTTAAGTCTGGGTCGCGACCCAGGGTTTGAAAACCACTGCAGTAGAACATTCCAAAAGCTGTCGTTTTGGCAGATTGCCTTCAGTATAACTGTTTTTAGACAAACGAGAAAGTTTTGAGTTATGAAACTTACAGGATGTTTTCATAGTACAATGACCTCTTATATGTTAAAAGATCAAGGGAATTTTGATTTCTCTGTTCATGACCCCTTTAAAGTGGCCCTATTATGCCCTTTTTGCCCCTATATGTAATCTAGGCCTCAGGTGTGCCCGGAATATGTCTGTGAAGTTTCAGTTTAAAATAACCCACAGATTATGTACAGTATTGTATAATGCTGAAAATCCCCGTTTTTGGCTTAAAGCAAAAACGTGCTGTTTTCATGTGTAATGCAAGTGAGTTGCTGCACCCTACCTCTCTTTCCAGAAGGGTCATTGTAAGGCTGTCCCTTACAGCTGGTGCCTCGGTTACTATGGCAACAACAAACATCTGTTTGTTTTTGATTATCACGTCTATCACGTACTGTTGCAGTTCTTTATCATGAAGAGTTTATTCTTTGCATGCATTTGAACTTCTGAAACATGGTTTTCGAAGCGCATGCTCTTTCATGTGAACTGTCAAATACACACAAGATAATGTGAAAATCACTCAAGCACGGTTATGTCTGTGAAGGTAAAAAAACTGCATGTGTATCAGGGTATTAGATCTGTGAAACAACATCTCTTGGGCATGGCGACAACACACTACTAACGCAACTCAAACAGGCTCAAACAGGCTAATCCCCCCCCCCCCCCCCCCCCCCCCCCCCACAATGCACAAACAGCAACATTACACACTAAAGGAAGTTGAAAATATATTTTTTTAAAAACATAATAGGACCCTTTTAATATCATTACCTCCATATAAATACTGTTGTGTCTATGAGTTGTCTGGATTAATATATTAAAATGAATGTATGTAGGGTCGTGGGGGTAAGAAGTTTTTCATAGAGCTAAAGGAGATCATGGAGAGGGATCCTCTCTCTCAGCTTTGTGAGAATGAGAAAGATCTGATATGGACACTTCGCTACGACTGCAGAGAAAACTTTCCTCAGTCTCTCCCCAAACTACTGCTGTCTGTCAAATGGAGCAAACATGAAGACATGGCTCAGGTATACCCACAAACCTACACATACATTAACCAACAGATGTGTTGAAACTCAAACATCTTTCAAAATTCTCTCTGTTCTGTTGCAGCTACAGGCTTTGCTGCAGATTTGGCCCAAACTAAGCCCTCGAGATGCCCTAGAACTTCTGGATTTCAACTACCCTGACCAATATGTCAGAGAATTTGCGGTCAACTGCCTTAGAGATATGAGGTGAGAAGTCCATGCTGTCAGAGATCACATTGTCAAAGAACCTCATAAGAAATGCTGAAATCCCAAATGTTTGTTTCTGTGTGTGTTAGTGATGATGAGCTGTTGCAGTATTTACTGCAGCTTGTGCAGGTGTTGCGCTATGAGCCATACTATGACTGCGCCCTCAGCCGTTTCCTCATGGAGCGCGCTCAGTCCAGCCGCAAGATTGGCCACTTCCTCTTCTGGCATCTCAGGCAAGTGTATACATGTGAAGAAGCTGGAATATGTAAATACTTTAGTTCACCTGGTATTTCAGTGTGCTTATGCAGAAACTAGAATTTATGATTGCGTGTGTTGTACATTACAGGTCTGAAATGTACATGCCAGCTGTGTCAGTTCATTTTGCTCTGATTTTGGAAGCATACTGCCGAGGCTGCATCCCACACATAGAAGTTCTCAAAAAACAGGTGCATTATTTTAATTTTTTCTCATTTCATTTTCTAATTTTCTTTTTTAAATTTCATTTAGAGATAGCATTTATTGTATTTTATATAAAATCAGAACACACACACATGATTATAGATGTAGCCAGAAGATGGAGGTCAAGCAACGTGAAAGCAAAGTCTTTACATCCCAATCACAAATTCAGCTACAAAGTTGAGTCAGCTATAATGGACATTGGTTTACATTCTGATAAGTGAGTTAAAGCAACACAACTAACAGAGGTTCAAAGAGGCCAACTACTGGTAAACAAATTTTTATATGTTAAAGGGAACAGTGTCAAAAATAACAAGAGCAAATACCAAACATGGACAAACTTATTAGCAAAGAGGAACAGTACTTAAGAAACAAAGCTTGCCAATAATGACAACTGGACATTTCACAA
This sequence comes from Spinibarbus caldwelli, assembly GCA_039654775.1. Classification (NCBI taxonomy): domain Eukaryota; kingdom Metazoa; phylum Chordata; class Actinopteri; order Cypriniformes; family Cyprinidae; genus Spinibarbus; species Spinibarbus caldwelli. Next base: position 25,219,017 of record CM077252.1, on the reverse strand, counting down.
TAAAGTCAAAAGTACAGCTCAAATGATCACAGAATGAGTCACCTCTTCTTATGCAGACTGAATTGCAATCAGACCTTGAATCGGTCCTGTGTTCTTCATTTACTGTTTGGTACAGCTCTGCTTCTCAGAGGGATAAGTTTAGGCTTTAGAAAGTAGTGAGAATTGCAGAACACATTATTGGGACTGATCTACCTTCCCTTCAAGATATGCACTTGTCAAGGGTTAAGAAATGGGCTCTGAAGATTGTTCGTGATCCTTTACATGCTGCGTTCAATCTTTTCAGACTTTTACCTTCTGGAAGGCGTTATAGTCTGGTTAAAACAAGAACTACCAGATTTCAGAATAGCTTTTTTCCAGTAGCCATAAAAACTCTAAATTCTACCATGTAACTTTGTAATATTGTAATTTTGTAATGTTGTAAGCTTTGTGTGTGTGTGACGCCTCATACCGGCAGTAAATTCCTTATATTTTATGCAAACCTGGCCAATAAATGATGTTGTTCTTTGATGCATTGTCAAAAGTAAGATTTCCACCTTCCTGCAGAGTTCGGCTGCAGCCTGCTCTAACACAACTGCCTTATGATAATCTTGCAGACCTTCACGGCATAAAAAATTGTGTACTGTTAGAGTTTGATTTGATGAAGAATTTTGCAGCTTGCTTGTCACTCAAGCCTGCTCTTCTGTGGCCTCATGGAATAGTGAAGTATTGGAGTTGTACTTTAGAATCGCTTGAAGTATTTACTGTAAATTTGGACATGCTACTTAATACACATACTGCTTCTCACATAGTATAGTAAGCATATTCAGACATGAGACCTGATTAGCTTCTTCTGGTGAGTTTAATTAAGGTTGGTTCTAAAATCTGCAAGTTGGCCCTCCAGGAGCAGGATTGGACACACCTGATTTTACATGGAAGAGACTAAATTTTTTATTGCTTACCACTTTATGGGACTTTGTAGGATCAGTCACTTTTTTTTGTTGTAATTTTCATCTGTAATTCGCTTTGGATGAAAACATCTATAGACCTCCTTACCCTTCTAGCATCTAAAAATCACTAAATATTTATGGTATTAAGTTCTAGATTGTAAAGTGTACATTCCTTCAAAGAACTACAGGCTTTTCTTCTTGAACAGACACACTAGCTGGCATTCAATGCAAGTGCATTTCATTAATGCAAACCAAAAAAAGTAGAATCAGTGTTTCTATCCAATGTGATTTGTTTAGGCGTCAAAACATGTTATTGTTTTGATATAAAATAATTTATTCATTAAATGTGTTTGCATCATTGTTTTTTGCGCATTTCTTCATTCTAAATAAAAAAAAAATCCACTCAAAGTGTATTAGATATTATTTTCTTCTTGGTATTTTTATTTCATTTTTTATGTGATTGTTTTTATGTGGAACTTAACATTATGGTGTTTTTGTAATTATTTTGAAGGTTGAAGCTCTCAATAAGCTGAAAGCTGTAAATGAGCTGATTAAATTGGGCACCATAAAAACTAAGACAAAACAAGCTCATCTTAAAGAGGCCATGATGACCTGCCTTAGACAGACGGGATTCATTGAGACTCTTTCCAACCTGCATTCACCTCTCAACCCCAACATATTGCTCGCTGGAGTACAGTAAGATCCCTGTGTGTGTGTGTGTGTGTGTGTGTGTGTGTGTGTGTGTGTGTGTTGTTTCATGCATACAGTGTTTTCAAACTAGTACACTGCACATCAGTTGAATTTCATAAGATTAATGAACTATATTAGTTGGTAGAGGAATTGTTTATTTTCATAATTAATAAAAAAGTAAATATTAATAAAATAACATTAATAAAAAAAGTAAATATGCATAGGCCTTTATACTTCCATAATAATCAGGTTAGAAAAAGTTGTCTCTGTGTGCGAGGTGGTTGGGGGAAGAGTTAAGAAATAATTGAGGTTAGTGACGTCAGCTGAAAATGAAAGTGGTTTTAAAGACCCCGTCAGTTGTTATAATTTGATGGAAGATCATATAGACAAAAATTTGTATGTTGAATATTAATGCTAATCCAGAATACTGTTATGAATACTGTAAATGTGGACATACTACTGATTTCACGTACTGTTCTTCACATAGTATAGTAGGCGTATTCAGACATGAGACCGGTTATCTTTTTCTATTGTGTTCAGTTAAGTTTGGAGCTAAACTTTGCAAAATGACCTTCCAGGAGCACACTTAATTTCACATGGAAGAGATTAAACTTTTTATTGCTTTTCTCTTTATGGAACTTTGTAGGATGAATCACTTTTGTTACTGAAAATGAATGGGGTTTCAAAGACTGAACGAGTTGTTATATTTTGATGGAAAATTTTATAGACAAACATTTTTATATTGATAATTAATGTTGTTAAATAGTTGTTGCAGTAATTTCAGACAAAATACTGCATACAACAGTAAGAAGAACTTTACCTCTAACTTTTCTATTTCTCTGCCAGCGTGGAGAGGTGTAAGTACATGGACTCTAAAATGAAACCTCTGTGGATTGTTTACAACAACAAGCTGTTGGGAGGAGACACAGTGGGCATCATCTTCAAAAATGGAGATGGTGAGAGACAGATGGCTCAGATAATAGGCAAAGACAAAACACCGTCACAAGATTAGATTAAATAAACTTTTTAATATCTGCCTTTCTCAGACCTGCGGCAGGACATGTTGACTTTACAGATCTTAAGGTTGATGGATCTGCTGTGGAAGGAGGCTAACCTGGACCTCAGGTAAAGTGTGTGTGTGTCTGTGTGTGTGTGTCTGTGTAAGAATCTGTGTATATTCTGTTGATCTTTATGTTTCTGTTTGTAAGTGTGTGAGTGTTGAGTGAATTAGTTTTACATGACGTGGTTAAGAAGGGGAATGTTAAATAATTTAAGAAGAGACACTCATGTTCAACATTTTCTTCACCACTGAACATTGTTTAATTGAATATGCTTTTGGGCACAAGCCAATCAAAATATTTTTGAGTTGTGATGCCCCTTTTCCATTACTTCACACTTAATATTCAGAATATTTTGTCCTCAATCATTGAAACTAGATTTGGAAGCACACTACAGATGTCTTTGCATTAGATTTATAAACCTAACAATTAAATTCTTGTACTTGAATGCATATTGACAGTGCCACATATTGAAACAATTGAAACAGTGCCACATATATGATGTGCAGAGTTTGAAAATAATTAGCAAAAATGCCACCAAACTGAACAAAAAATGCCCCACAAATTCAAAATAAAGGAGCAAAAAATGCCCCTGCACAACTGAACAAAATCTATTACGGCTCTCAAGATTAAAATAAATTGTAAAAATTAATGAAAAGTGTCCATTTGCGGAATTACATTTAGATTTGTGCACATAGCATCAGATCTTTTTACGCAATGTTTTTCAAATTTTATATATATATATATATATATATATATATATATATATATATATATATATATATATATATATATATATATATATATATATACTGGTGCATCTCAATAAATTAGAATGTCGTGGAAAAGTTCATTTATTTCAGTAATTCAACTCAAATTGTGAAACTTGTGTATTAAATAAATTCAATGCACACAGACTGAAGCAGTTTAAGTCTTTGGTTCTTTTAATTGTGATGATTTTGGCTCACATTTAAGAAAAACCCACCAATTCACTATCTCAACAAATTAGAATATGGTGACATGCTAATCAACTCAAAACACCTGCAAAGGTTTCCTGAGCCTTCAAAATGGTCTCTTAGTTTGGTTCACTAGGCTACACAATCATGGGGAAGACTGCTGATCTGACAGTTGTCCAGAAGACAATCATTGACACCCTTCACAAGGAGGGTAAGCCACAAACATTCATTGCCAAAGAAGCTGGCTGTTCGCAGAGTGCTGTATCCAAGCATGTTAACAGAAAGTTGAGTGGAAGGAAAAAGTGTGGAAGAAAAAGATGCACAACCGACCGAGAGAACCGCAGCCTTATGAGGATTGTCAAGCAAAATTGATTCAAGAATTTGGGTGAACTTCACAAGGAATGGACTGAGGCTGGGGTCAAGGCATCAAGAGCCACCACACACAGAGGTGTCAAGGAATTTGGCTACAGTTGTCGTATTCCTCTTGTTAAGCCACTCCTGAACCACAGACAACGTCAGAGGCGTCTTACCTGGGCTAAGGAGAAGAACTGGACTGTTGCCCAGTGGTCCAAAGTCCTCTTTTCAGATGAGAGCAAGTTTTGTATTTCATTTGGAAACCAAGGTCCTAGAGTCTGGAGGAAGGGTGGAGAAGCTCATAGCCCAAGTTGCTTGAAGTCCAGTGTTAAGTTTCCACAGTCTGTGATGATTTGGGGTGCAATGTCATCTGCTGGTGTAGGTCCATTGTGTTTTTTGAAAACCAAAGTCACTGCACCCGTTTACCAAGAAATTTTGGAGCACTTCATGCTTCCTTCTGCTGACCAGCTTTTTAAAGATGCTGATTTCATTTTCCAGCAGGATTTGGCACCTGCCCACACTGCCAAAAGCACCAAAAGTTGGTTAAATGACCATGGTGCTGGTGTGCTTGACTGGCCAGCAAACTCACCAGACCTGAACCCCATAGAGAATCTATGGGGTATTGTCAAGAGGAAAATGAGAAGCAAGAGACCAAAAAATGCAGATGAGCTGAAAGCCACTGTCAAAGAAACTTGGGCTTCCATACCACCTCAGCAGTGCCACAAACTGATCACCTCCATGCCACGCCGAATTGAGGCAGTAATTAAAGCAAAAGGAGCCCCTACCAAGTATTGAGTACATATACAGTAAATGAACATACTTTCCAGAAGGCCAACAATTCACTAAAAATGTTTTTTTTTTATTGGTCTTATGAAGTATTCTAATTTGTTGAGATAGTGAATTGGTGGGTTTTTGTTAAATGTGAGCCAAAATCATCACAATTAAAAGAACCAAAGGCTTAAACTACTTCAGTCTGTGTGCATTGAATTTATTTAATACACGAGTTTCACAATTTGAGTTGAATTACTGAAATAAATGAACTTTTTTTCATGACATTTTTTTTCATAAATGTCTTGTAGAATTGTGCCTTATGGTTGCTTGGCGACAGGAGATCACTCTGGTCTGATTGAGGTTGTGTCATCAGCTGATACCATTGCGAACATCCAAAAAACAAGCAGCAACATGGCCGCCGCCGCTGCCTTCAATAAAGATGCTCTATTGAACTGGCTTAAAGACAAGAACTCTGGGTGAGTTGGACATGTAGTAGACTATGATGTCTCACATGAACAGTTTTTGATTATTTGAATACATTAGTTATCTGTTTTTCAATATTTTTGTGAATTGAGTAAATATTGTGTAAAACTTTTTTTTTTTTTTTTACAATTTTGTGTTTAATTTGCCACCATAACATTGTAAATATGCATGCAAATTGGGTTAGGGTTAGGATCATTTTTGCACAATATTGACCTCTGAATGTTTTGATTGGCAGCCTTCATGTGGTTGCCATCTCTCATTGTGAATTTCAGTATTACTAAAGATCATTTATTTTGAATGGTAAAGCTTGATGTTGCAAAATAATCTTATCTAGCTCTAGCATCCTAGCAGTTCTTGGCACTATAAAATTTTATATTAGAAGTGACAGTAGTCATGTTCTTATTAAATATAGTTGCTGTTTGAGTCAAAACTAATTTGTGATGTGATTTGTTGACAGAGATGCTTTGGACAAAGCCATTGAGGAGTTCACTCTGTCATGTGCTGGTTATTGTGTTGCCACCTACGTCTTGGGCATTGGTGATAGGCATAGTGACAACATCATGGTTCGCAGTACAGGGCAGGTAAGCTGGAAAACCGTTCTTTACTTGAAGCCACGTGAATGTAATTTTTCCAGAGGATATATGCTGCTTGAAGCAGCATATATCCTCTGGAAAAATTACTTACTCTTACTTAATCTTTCATGGTTTTCTGTTGATTAAAATATTTTAAATGAAATTTGATTATTTTTAGATTAACAAGATATTTATCGTATTGATATTTATTATCTATTTAGTGTGTGTGTACTTGTTTATGCTACATTGAGGGGACCAAATGTCCCCACAAGGATAGTAAAACTTGAAATTTTTGACGTTGGAAAAAAATGATTAAAAATAGTAAATGATGTTTATCTGAAAGTGTAACAATGCAAACAGGTTTTCTGTAAGGGGTAGGTTTAGGGTTAGAGGATAGAAAATATTGTTTGGTCAATAAAAGTAATAGAGGTCTATGGAAAGTTCCGACAATTCACTGAAACAAACGTGTGTGTGTGTGTGTGTAATTCAGCTCTTCCACATAGACTTTGGCCATATCCTGGGAAACTTTAAGTCCAAGTTTGGGATCAAGCGTGAACGTGTTCCTTTCATCCTCACACATGACTTCATCCACGTGATTCAACAGGGAAAAACAGGCAACACCGAGAAATTTGGAAAGTTAGTGAAAAACTGACTTTTTGTGTTCATATTATCTCGCTCATTCTTAATGCACAATTTGTACATTTCACTTTTTCTTCATTTGTAATGATATAGGGTGCTAATTTAACAGTACTTTGTATATGTGTGTAGTTTTAGGCAATACTGTGAGGAGGCTTATCTGATACTGAGAAAGAATGGAAATCTGTTCATCACACTCTTTGCTCTGATGCTCACAGCAGGCCTGCCAGAGCTTACTTCTGTCAAAGATATCCAGTATTTAAAGGTAAAGACATGTCCAGTGCAATATGAAAATGAAAATTGTAATTTTGTTCATTCTCAGATTAAGTGAACCCATATGACGTTTCTTCTTCCATAATGCAAAGCCTATTCTGTTCCATGAAATGGTAAATAAAAAGTAATGGGGCTGTCAAGCTCCAAAATGACTGAAAAAGCACCATAAAAGTAATAACATGTATGTCCAGGTCATATTATAGATTTGTACGAGGAACATAAATTTAACCAGTTCACTGAAAATCTTTTCTTTGCAAAAACCACAACAGCTGGAGCTAGTAAATTAACATCAAATTTTTAATATGCAAAAAAAGAGAGTAGCCCATACTGTACACAAATTGTATATTGATGGTCAACTTTACAGAAATTATGGTACTTTCTGGTCATCTTCAGACTTGACCATGTTGCCTACAAATAGAGTAAAGTAAACAGTTATCTCAAGCATTTAAAATTTTTTAGGGATTTTATGTTGCATTCATTGCATGTTGAAAGCAATTACACTTGTATTAGATGCTGCATCTAAAGAAAGCTTATATTTTCAGTCTTTATTTTTTAGTATGTTCTGTATACTATATTAGTGCAGATTTTAATGGGAAAAAAATATGAATCCTTCAATACACCTGAAAACACTTCAAAAGACCCTGACTTAATTATCAACAAATCACTACTTACTAATCTTAGCTATCTCAATTATTACACATTTGCATCATCATTGGGTAAAGAACAATACTAGTTTATGATTACTGTTACTTACAAATCAAAATTCAGTTGAATCAAATCAAAGAAACAATTAAATATTGGACCATAGAACAACCATCATATTTAGAACCCATCAAAAACATTAGTAATTCAGTAAAATTATACACTTTAATTTCATCACCACAGATCAGAAATTCTGAAAACTACAGAAATACATTCAACATAACTACTAATACAAACATACAACTGATCCAGTATAAAATCTTACACAGAACACATATTACACAAGATATTTAAAATGGGACTAGCAACTTGCACTCAAGACAACTGCCTTGCAAGCTTATTGCAAGTTCACTGCAAGCTTATTCATGCCTCATATACTGTATGCATGTGTATGTGAAAAAACCTTGCAGTGCTTAATGTACCTCAGTATGTAAATTCTGTTAATCATAAATACATTATTGCTCATATTACTACCACACCATCTTGTGTTTATGTATTCATTGAAATATTTATTTTTCTCCTCTTCTCATTTTCTCTCACTTCCACCTTTAAAGACATTGTTATTATTATTATCTTCTCTCTTACTGTCTCCACCTTTGCTGGCAGGGAGGTTGGGAGGGAGAAGAGAGTGGAAAGAAAATGGGATGGAGAAGAGAGGTGGAGGCAAAGAAGCAATTTTCTTTAAAAAAAAAAAAAAAAAAAAAAAAAACCTTGAAATCCCTAAAATTGCCCTGTCAGTTATATATAATATGCTACTATGTTGACCTGAACCTTGGTTTATATACCTGTCATATGTCTCTATTTGTTTATGTTTTTGAGGCAGTGTCCTGCAAAAAAGGGACAGAGAACATAATGAAACCATTATAACATCAATTTAGGTTAATGTATAGCTGTGTTAAAAGTGGTGGTTTAGAAAATAAAATAAAATAATTGCATATACATAATGACACCAACTGTATGTTTATGTCTTCCAGGACTCTCTGGCATTAGGTAAAACTGATGAGGAGGCCCTCAAACAGTTCCGGCAGAAGTTTGATGAAGCTCTGCGAGAGAGTTGGACCACCAAAGTCAACTGGATGGCCCACATTGTGGCTCACCCTTCATAAACCGAGGGAAACACAACATCAGGCTCCAAACTGAAGTCAGGGTTCACCATAAAGCACTATTAAGTGCAGGAAAACAGTGATATACAACTTATTTATGATCTTATGAAATTGATGGCCAAATCACATGGATCTAAGGGATCTTCAAAGGTCTGGAGTCTGCAGGAATAAACGAAAAACTTGTAAGCTTCTACGCTTTCTTTATTCTGTTGAATATCAGCTGCCTCTGACCATAGGAGAACCATAGAAAACCCTTGCTTGACATCGGATATAATTGCCTTATACAAGGAAACAAAAGAGAAAATTTCAGCTTTTTTTGTTTTTTCCTCCACTGAAAAGTCAAACAATAAGTAACTCCAGCACATCCTTCTAGAGAGAAACGGGAGTCCCTAAAACACGGCACAACAACGCAAGTTTTGGGCATCCAGAAAGATGTTTATTGTACAACCATGTTAACATGTTGGGACTCATAGACTTTTGAAAATGGACAAATCAAAGCACAAGCTTTTAGAAAGTGCATCTTATCATACCAAAAGGTAAACGTGCCTCACTGCACAAGAAACTTTTTTTTTTAACTGTATGTGCCAGACTACTTTATTATGAGGAATAGTCTTAAAAACACTGGAGTCATGTTATAGGTATAAATATTTGATGAGTTTTAAATGTTGTAATAGTAAAGCACTGTTCCTATATACGACAGTACTACTTCATATATAGCAGAAATGGCTGTAATTAAAAAGAAAAATGGGATGGCTTCACATAGATATTCAATGAGGATCACTTTGAACAAACTCTGTGTAGATGAAGGACCTTCCTTTCCTCTCTGTGTTGAGAAAAGCTCATGTAGTTTGTTCTTTGGTGCTAGCCATTAAAAAAAAAACAAAAAAAAAACCGCATATATACATAAGCACAGCATTGTAGCCAAACCCATTGTTTAATGGTTTAGACCATAAAAATTGCTCATTTTTGGTGCCTGTTATTTTAAGAGTAATTCACAAATTTATATGGGCTTAATATATGCCTACATATCAAAACTCACAATTTCAACTGCCTGTTTACTCAGAATATCTGAACAAAAGACTCAGAGGACCAAAAAGGGGAGGTCTAACTGTCATGACAGCTACTGTCTACTGACAGCTCAGGCAGTAGTAATTACTGGTTAATGCCTATATTTGTAAAGCACAGAGAGTAATTATCAAGGTTTTATTATTATTTTTTTTATTTTATTTTTTTTTTACTACTACACATAACATGCTGTCTCTAGTGCTGCTTCTCTTTTTGGCTGTGTGACTAGGGATGTATTGATACACTGAGCATGTTATTTTTACACTGAATATCTATATGTGTGAATGGGAAGAAAGTCTGTACTGTGATATAATGAGATTATTAAGAGCAATGCAAAGATTCTAGGACCAACATTCCGGAGAACTACGCGTTCATTTCCTGTGATGTTATGGTATATGTGAGAGTAAAATTTGTGCCTATCAAATAAATTTCATTTTACTCTAGAACAGGTTATACTCAAATGTCCATTGGCCCTACTCCTTATGCTATATTAGAAGATGTCTCGATGCCTTGGTGCAATATGCAAATGTAAAAGTGCAACTGTAAACCTATTTTGAGAGTGTGTGTGCGCTCATGCTGCTGTATGTTACACTGATGACCTTTGATTTCACTGAAACTTTTAATACAGGCTTTGCTCTGTCTTGCCCATTTTATAGAAATACTATTAAAGTTGTTTTCATTGAACTCACCTTTATAATTTCAATTTGATTTAGAAAAAAAAATATTGAAAAAAAGTTCAAAACTGTTGTAGTTTGGTCCAAAATAAAATTAAACCTCTGCAATTAAGGATCATTTTTATGCAACTAATCCTTTTTGAAACTTTTGGAACTTATAGACAGCATGAGAGTAAGTATATGATTTCTGAGTGAACTGAACTGTTCTAGGTACAGACCAACCAATGTCTCTACTATATGTGCAACTACCCGTTAATACATTTATTTACACAGACCTGCACAAAAGTGTAAAAATATATTTTGTTTGACATGTGAGATTGGAAATGTCATTTTTTTGAGTTTAATTAAAAATATTCATATCAATATATAAAGAACAATTTTCTAAGTCTCCACTTTTTTTTCTTTTTTTTTTTTTAATCTGTCATGTCCACAGTTCATGATCCTCGTGAAAAAATACGCTTACATCCTCTAAAGCTTTACCTAAATTAAACCCTAATTATTGCTGTAAAACAAAACATGAAAAAGGTTTGAATACTTTTTGTATACACTGTACTGTATACAGCAGTGGTTCTCAGCTCCATGGACTGAACTGACTGTGTCAGATAAGAGAGACAGAGGCTGTGTTCGAAATTGCCACCTATACATTTAAATATGGCACATTTTGAGAGTAGGCTACAGACATTTGTAGTGGTGTCCAAAACCACAGTGGACATTATCGAGTGCACTCATTCAGTCCTATAATGCACTGCAATAACGAGTGTACACTGAACGGCGAGAGAATACCCATAATGCACTGTGAGGTTCGTGCTGAATAAATTCCCAAGTCTCGCCAGAAGATAGCGCCTGCAGCTGAATCATCCATCCATTTTCCAAACCACTGGTCCTATGTGGGTATGGCGTAATATCATACAAGTATAAATTTAATTTTTAATTTATTAAATTGTTTCATTAAAGTTTATACATTCTAGTTTCCATGACAATAATAAATCAGTTCCTTGTGTATGTGGGTCAGTGCAAAAACTAGTGGGTGTGACCCCTGTGCAGTTACAATAATATAAGCCAGCCTAAACGAAATGTGTATCAGTACACAGTACCAGAAACTTCCAAAACAGCTTAATCAAAAAAGTTATGTCTAATAAAGAAAGCAGCGTAAAACAACCGTAGTTATGTAGTTAAGTTAGACTGGACAACTACAATGTAGACGCGTTGTTCGCGTAGCCTATCACTGAATTAAAAAAATAAAATAAAAAGTGAGGGGAAAAATCACTGTACTAAATGAAACGGAGTGCATTTGTACTTAGAATAACAAGCAATTATATTTTGTCTTTATATAACGTAGTAACGTTACCAATTCGAACCATACGGTTACTTTATTTTCCGCGATCAAAGCAACAGCATGGGATTCCACGTGCGGCGCCTTCACGATTTATATAAAGACGCTGGTGGAGTCCTACACCAACGAGCGCGGATTGACGTCACTGGGTAGTGTTTTCCATGGGAACCCTAGTGCTGCAGCCAATAGGAAGTAGAAGGGGAGGAGCCAAAATTTAGGTCAGAGCGTGATTCACTGCTTTCAGCGGTAATAAGGACCGGTGAAATGTTGTACAGTATGTCAGGATTTTTATGTGCCTCGCGGTGACAAAAGTAAGCCGGGACAACACTGATATTACCAAAGACCTGGATCGTGAATCAAGGGTGCTCTTGCTGGTTTGTGACATTAGACTTCATTTTTTCATTGTTGGCTTTAAAAAAAAAAAAAATGTTGCATAACCTGTCGCGTACTGCGCATGCGCGGAATGTTCTAATCCTTCTGTTTTGTACAGTGTTCCTACATTTTGGAGTTGTAATGATTATAATACATTATAAATACAATATTATATGCGTTTTTTCCTTATTAGAACATGCCAATTAAGAAGATCATAAAACGAATTCTGTCAGTGGTAGCACGACTTTTTACATAATTGTGTCAGTGTACCGTGCAGTGCATTGCAGGTCAACGTGTGTGAATGTAGAAAGGCTGTAGAGTTTGGGCTGAAAATAAAACAAATGTATTAAATATATATAACCATATTTACAAGAGTGCTAATATTTTCGTGGCTAGTCTTCATCGCGATTATATTTGCATTGATAATAATAGTTTCAATTCTTCACGTACACGTCAATTGCAAACTCAGACCAACGCATGCAAGAAACTGTTTTCATATGAAATGTTTTACATTCCCACTGAAAAAAGTAAAAATATGCACCTCAAAATAATGTCAACAATAGTCATTGACAAAATATGTAACTGCAAGCTTGTTTTTATTTTATTTTTTTTTTTTTTTTCTCGGACTAAGGTTTCTATTGTCTGGAACAATGTCCAATGGAGGTTTGTTTATTATGTTTTATTTCTTCAGCGGCACACCTACGAAATTAAGTTATATGTTTGTTTAGGGTTAAATAGATACATTCGTTGAAATAAATATGTAGTGAGTTCCCTCAAAGTCCCTTTAACCTCTTAAGACCCGAGATAAAAGTTTTAGGGGGAAAAAAAATGTTTTTCATGTCTTTACATTGTTTAGAACATTAAAAATAATGTATAAATAAATAAATAATTATATTTCATTCATAAGTTATGCTATGTCCTCGGAAGAGGACATTGGGACTCAATTTCTTAAAAAAAAAAAAAAAAAAAAAAAGACATGAATGAACATGCACAGGCAAAAACAAATGATTTTTTTTTTTTTTTTAAGCACCATTTTTAGTTTTCAAGACTTTTTTCCCCAAACTTTGTATAAAGATGTTTCTCAACTATGTTATAACAGAATGATTCGATATACCATTTTTCTTTCTGCAAAATGTGTGTAAAACGGCCATAAACAGGTTTTCTCATTATATACAATGTATCTATAAACTAAATCTAATCTGCATATTAATGTGTTTTTGGGGCAACATGTAATGAAAAAAGGAGTGTAATAATGGGAGTAACAATTGACAAGATTTTCATAGTAATATATAATATTTCATAGAATATTGAAATATAATTGCTTTCCCTATTCATTTGTTATGTCTCCCAAAATGTGTAATAAACATGCTTTTAGTCCCGGTGTCCTCATATGAGGACATGTATGAAATCAACGTCCTGTTTCATAACAGAAAGTCATATTTTAATTTGAAACCCCATAACATTTTCCTGAGATGTTGATTTATGACACATAATTTAAAAATTAGACAGATTTAAATGATAATTACAAAATATTATCATATTTCCATAAGAGTGTCACTAAATTAATTTCAGACGTTTGAAGACCAAAGAGAGGGAGTGGTCATGGTGAAACATCCAATCATTTGGTATCTCTGAAAAGCCCTGAATGTGCTCTGTACAGGACATCCAGACTTAAAACTGTGGCATGTATAGTCTCAGAGAAATTCACTAAAATATAACATCCTCATATGAGGCCGCAGGGTCTTAAGAGGTTAAGGCAAGTCATGTCACTCGGCGGCCATCTTTGAAACGCCTCTCGGGCATGCAAGTGCAGCTCCTATCTCTTTGAATGGTGAAACATCAAATTCTCCAAAACTGGTCTCCAAGCTTACGATTAAATTTCATATTTGAAATCACCAATGAAATCTGACAACGACTGTATCATAAATCTTGTTTATTTTGCTCAAATCGTGTTTAAAAAAAGCTTATTTCTCAGGCTAGACCCACCAGTGCTCATGCGCAGTCCTAGGCGCACGTCTCAAACGCTAACTGTTTCTATAGCAACCGGGGCGCTGACTTTACCGATTTGCGATTGGCTCTTTGGCTCAGAAGGCGGGGCTTCATTCGATAGAGCGGCCATGTTGAGCGTTGCATTTTTCCCCATTCAAAACTATACGAGTGACATGTCTTGGGTGTTCTATAGTCTTTGGCTCCCTAAAAAACGCTCATTTGTAATTTAGTTGGTGAAGCTGGGCTATTTCATATAACTATCAGAAACAGTCTGTGTGTGTTTAGGTGTGTGCTTAAAACTGCATTTCCCATATAATTTTTAATTGTTGTAAAATGTCATGGATGCTTGACCAGCAATCTGTTTTTATGCTTTCTAAATATCAATGAACAATGAATGAAAAAAAAAATCTCTAATTAGGTAACTAGGGGAGATTGGGCAATTGATGCTTTTGAATTTTTAACATATTTTATTCCAAGTTTTTTTTTTTTTTTTTTTTTTTCATTAAATGATAAATACATTTTGATGAACTCCTACAAACTACATTTACAACTTACATTTATATATATATATATATATATATATATATATATATATATATATATATATTGCATTTTAATATTTCAGAAAATAATTAATAAATGGTCTCATTATGTAACTGAAAACTCGGGTAAAAGCTTTTAAAAGCTCTTATAAATTTTATCATATCTTTCACAATATCTTTATCACTTGTATAAAAATACAGAATCTCAACTCACTCTTAATCCTGAAAAATAAAAGCATTGTGACTAAAGGACTGAATAATTTTGGAATAACTTTCTAGCAGCACTATATTAATTATTACAGTTGTGAGGGTCTGTATCACCCTGACATTAATTTTTACAGAGAAAATGCTTATCATAAAATAGGTGTATTTCTCATTGTATGCATGAATTGCTATTTTAATGTATTTTTTCAATAAATTAATAGATCCAGAGAGAAAAATGAACATCCTGTCATTGACTATCATGGAGATGGAAGTGTTTTTCAGTTTATGAGCCAAAAATAGCATTATTACATTCATTTACATTTTACAACTTGCATAATCAATAAATAATCAAAAACTTGCACAATCAAAAAAAAAAAAAAAAAAAAAAAAAGCATTAATCCATTTACCTTGTCTTACCATTTGTTTTCACAGCTACAACATGTAATTGGGTCAGGGGACCTTTGACCTGAAATGTAAAGCTTGACCTTGTCCATGTCAGGTGAGACAGAGACAAAACCTTACCTGTACAGGGACGTGTCTGAGGAAGGGGAATCTGAATCCCTTTGTGGCTCCATGTCTCACCTGTACCACATGGGCGGGGCCTCTGAGGGGAGTGACAGCAGTCATGACCCAACCACTTCTCCGAGGCCTCAAACACAGATACACGAGGACATGGAGATGGGTGGAAGTGGTTCTAGTGGAAGTGGCACAGAATCTCACAGTAATGAGTCCCACAGTAATGAATCACATGGAAATGAGTCTGTGGGGAGTTCCAGTGGAAACGAAAAAGATTCTGCAAACATGACGTCATCAGGGAGTAACAAGAGGTGAGGGGATACAAGACGTTTATCAATCTGTAACATAATGTGTATCAATGTGTAACATAATACAGTTGATTGTTGACATGCATGATCGTACCAGTTGCATTTGTATAAAATGAGAGTGCGAGTCTGTGGTGTGATAACGCCAGTTTAAGTTACCTGGATGAGCAGACTGATATGCAGCATCGCTGTGAACAACAGTCAATATTACATTTGCAGTCATGCAGATATTTGAGGGAAAACAGCACTCTTGTTTGAGTGATATTGCTAAACTATATCATATGATAGAAATATAAGACAAAAACCAATACAAGGAAGGGACCTTATATCTTACCCTTTTTGCCTTCATATCTTGAATTTTAGGAGCATATGACTGCATTCTAGTCAGTCATTGTCCAGCATCATGTTCATCAGCAACTTCATGCAATGTATGATGTTGTGTTAAATGCATTAATAATTTTAATGTGTTACTTTTTCCGTAATTAACTGCATCTAATTAATGTGTTAAATCGACAAGCCCTAGTTATTACCTATGGTGTGATGCTGCTGTAGCCGGAGATATTCAGCACAACAGCATGCTTGCTTGTATGTTATTGCTTAATAATAAAAGTGAGAACTATGGCTGCAAGCAGCAATTAAAGGGTCAAGAGCTGCAGAGGCAAAATGTGGAACTAAGTATGGCAGGGAACATCAGGCCAACTGATTTTAAGCAAAATGTTAAAAAATTATAATACAATCACTTGTTTGTTTAATTGCTTATCACTTTTGACCAATAAGTGGTGCTGTGAAAAAATGGATGTGAAAAAAATTCCAAATGATGCACAGGAAGTTCGTCTGATTATGGCATATTTGGTATCATTGTTCTAGATACGGTTTATAGAATCTGTCAAGACCAGTAGGTAAAAATAGACAAAACTAATGAGAAGCTATTGGCCTTTTTTGAAATTTCATTATAATTTTTGCCCAAAACGTATACCTTCAGGGCATAGTGACATATACCGATGTGTAATGATACACTAATGCGTTCGTAAAATATAGCGCTTTACGTCTAAATTCAAAATGTCCAACAGCCATCATGGCAGAGATTTTCTTACTATAGGGAGATGAGAGGGTCTGTATTACTTACTATTGGAGAAAGCGTAACGGCTAACTTGGATCACGTGTGCCGTAATAACCAATCACATTACAGCCTTGAAGTCAATGAATTTCAGTCGGAGTTGTGCGACACTCATTCGCCGTTTACGGATGCCATAGGAATGAATGAGAAGTGCCGTAAGCTGAATCCCACCTGTCGCAAAAAGTCAGTGACTTCTCTAATAAAACAGCATTTTTTTTTTTCGTGGTAAACTCTAAAAATAGCTCAATCTAGTGATGTTATATGTTCAACACGGAAGCTCCGAAGCTTGTATCAAAAAAACAACACATTTCACATTGAAACACTGTATCGGAGCTTGATTCGTTTTGCCAAAAGCTTTTGATCTATGACGTCTGAAGCTTCATTCGCCTGAAAACCACGTGACTGCTTCAGTATCTGCTTCAAACGAAGCGAACCTCAGCGCTGTTTCCTTTACATTATATTACATTATAATGTGTTAGCATTGTTTTCTTTTTATCGTAATTTATATATTATGGTCAAATGAACTTTGCCCATGAAATAACAGTCGGACAGAGGCAGAGTTAACAGAGTTAATCACAGATTTAATTCATGAGTTTATGTTTGATTATCTGAATTATTTTAGTGGCAGTACACCGACACAAATGAATGACTTTGACAATGGCCATTATTTTTATACAATAAATTAAAACAAAAAATCAGTTGTAGAACCAGATGTGAAACCAGCAGCTGTAATGGAACACGGCACTTTGGGAGGTGTTATCCATTTTTATGACCACTAGATGGCCACAGCATGAACCATTGTAAAAAGCTTTGAATAATGAACCTTTTTCCGATACATTTGGGTTGAAAGCTTCACTGGTTCAGAACGCTTCACTTCGCCATCACTAGTTCAATCCAAAAGTTTTATTTAGTGAAAACATGTTGAAGATTAGCAGATAGGCTGTTGATTTATTAAATGATAAGCCGTTTCCTCTAAAAAGCTGTTTATTCAGCGTAATGAAGCCTCTCCCCCATTGATATCCATTAAAATAACACAGCCTCTGGTCTCCTTTCCCACGTAGTGGCAGACCGGAAGCGTTAGCTTTAGCCGTTACGCTTTTTCGGCTAATAGTTGCAGGCTTGCCTTCTAGTGGCTTTGATCATGGGGAAATTGGGTGCCGTTCGACTCGGTATGCTGCTGCACCAAATGTAAAGGGACTGTCTCATGGTTTTTGACCAAACCATTCAGAAGTTATAAGCAAAAAAGCCATTTTTCATATGTCCTGACCACTAGGTGGTACTGTGCTGAGGCTGTGCAGGTACCCTCAGGTCATGGTTGTCATAACACACCAAGTCTGCGTCCCAGTGTGCACACTATCCATCCTAAATTCTATATGATATCAGTAATTTTCAATACTATTTAGGGCAGATAGGGTGGATAGTATGCACATTGGGCAAGTTTGGTTTGAACATGCTAAATCATTGCAGCAATATAAACTCATTAGGGCTGTGCGATAAATCGATAACAAAGACTATAGAATTTGACGTTAACTTGACGATAGAATTTGATGATAACGATAATTATCGCGCAATATAAATTTTCTCAATAAATGGTAATGAACGAGTTCGATAAATGTTCGATATAATGTTTATGTGGCAAAGGCGGAATGAAAGAGCGCTAGTCTTTTGAAGCACGCTACTCAGACCATTTATCCGCTCGGATCCAAGCAGACAGGGGTAGCTGCGGTTAAGGCTAGAAGGGATACGTATGGCACTACTGGGCATGTGCACATCAATACAGCCTAATTTTTGTCACACTGTACAACAATAATTACTTCTTTTTTTTTTCATTATTGTAAGGGGTAGGTTTAGGGTTGGGGTAGGTGTAGACGTTAAAGGGGTGGTTGATTGCGATTTCACTTTTTTAACGTTAGTTAGTGTGTAATGTTGCTGTTTGAGCATAAACCATATCTGCAAAGTTGTGGCGCTGAAAGTTCAATGCAAACGGAGATATAGTCTTTTAAAATTCTGGCAGTTTAATGCCTACAAAAATGGCTCATAGGGACTACAACGAGTTACTTCCCGATTCAGTTACATCACGAACCCAGATAAACCCCGCCCTTGGGAACATGTAACGAAGGGGGCGGGGCCATGTTGTGCTGCTTTAGAGAAGAGGAAGTGAAAACTAGGGGTGCACGTAAAAAACTATTCATATATGCATCACGACTCTGTCTTCTAACGATTCTAATAGACCCTTTTCATGTTAGTAAACATTGTGACGTTTTTCTGTGGGCGGAGCTTGGGTGGTGGCAGAAAGATTCCACTGACCGCTTCACTAACGCTAGCTATGAAGTCTGTTAGCTTGTTTTTTAATAATAACTGGAGAAATTCCGATTTTACCTGCATATGTAAGGTCACTCACTGTCCGGGACCGCGTTATTTGAAAAGGTTAACTTTAACGGACGAAACGAGATTGGCCGACCTGTACTCACTCAAAGGATGGACGATCTGACCGGATTACCTCTGGCTGAGTGACTCACATCTAACATGTATAGTAAAGACAAACTCACCGTGTATCTAGTCATGAAGATGTAATATATATTTCAGTTTCAGCAGGCAACTATTTTTCCAACTACATTATTATTCCAGCCACAATTACTCATAACAATACAATTACACATGATTAAGCATATAAATCGTCAGTTTGTTGTTTTACACACATGCATCCAGACATTATTTCATACACGACATAGTACTGAGATCCATAAGAAATCTTTTCTGATAAGAAGTGTGCGCTGCAAACGCGAGCATTTTTGACGATCGTTTCTGTCCAGTCCACTCATTTTATCTCGTTTAACCACAGCTGTTGTCATTTTTTTGTCTGGCAGTGGCAGCAGGTATGGGTTAAAATTTCATTTTCAATATTTAAAAATTCTGACTTTATTCTCGCAATTCCGAGATTTATCTCACAATTCTGATAAGAAAAATCAACTCTTCATTCTCTCTTTTGAGTTATATCCCACACATCTGACTTTTTTTCCCCCCTCAGAATGGACAAACTCGCTATTGTTGAGTTAAATCGAGTTATAAAGACCGAAATACGAAATATAAAGTTGCATTTGCGAGAAAAAAAAGTTTTTCCCGTTTCACTCCGCTTGTTACCGTGTGTTTCTGCCACCACAATGTGCGCGCAGCTGCGAGTGACGTAACTGTGACGTCTACACGAAATTGGTCTATGGGTTCACAAGTGTCAAAATCATATGTTCTAAAGCAGTGGTTCTTAATACTGTTCCTCGCATCCCCCTGCTCTACACATGCTCTGCATCTCTCTCTCTCTCTCTCTCTCTCTCTCTCATTCAGATCGTAAGATCAGCTCCAACATACTGTTCCAATTATACACTTATTTTCACATAGCAATGAGAAGCGTTATACTTGGACATGCGTGTGGTTGCTGTGCTGTATTAAAGCTTTAATCAGGATAAAACTGTATATTAAAAGCTAACAGAAGCAGTAGCACTTACAAATAACAGCATATCTAAAAGTATGAACCAAAAAAACAAACAAAAAAAAAACATATCATTAAGAGCCGTGCTTGCACAGGTTCTGCGTGATCCTCTTCACTAATATTCTCTGCTTCTCAATCAGGCTCAAATTGATAAGCAATATAGATGACGCCATTGTTTACAATACAACCGGAGCACATGCGGTTGAGGTGAGGGGTGGGACGTTTAGACCCGTACTAGAGGCAGTTTAGCCGGTCACAACACACTGGACCAGCTAACCAATCTGAGCCTATGGTGTATTTCTGAGGGAGGGGCTTCATAAAACCAGGAAATAATCGGGGTGTTTATCAGAGAAGGGACAGAACGTGTGGAATAAAGGTAAATTATGTGAAAAATAATGCATTTTAAAAAAATAAATAAATAAAAAAAAACTAAGCGTGAACACATTTGACTGCACCCCATAAACACAATCAAGCCTAGAAATAAATCAGTCAACCACCCCTTTAATAAAACACAATCTAATAGGTAGAAAATGAATTTCATTGTTCGTTTCCGGTAGCTGCAGCAGAGATTAGCTGTGTCCGATATCGCTCACTCGTTCACTCATTCACTAATCCCTATATGGTGTAAGGCAGTTGAGTGCACTATATCAGAAAAGAGTGAATCACACTGGGCGTGAGACTTGGAGCTGTTGCAAAAACATCTTCGTCACATATGTACTTTTATATTACATGCACCTTATTTTAATAGCAATAACACTTAAAATGACTTTATATTGTAATTATACATACTTCCACGTCAGCTTTGTGGTTTTATCGATGGTATATTATTAATTTGTTTTGTAATGCTTTTATGTTCATAATCATTAAATACTATTAAAATACTGACAACAAAAATAAACACATTAATGTGCATTAACACACACAACCACACATTAACACCTTCATAATTTTATGTATTTTTAGTATCCGCGTACACTTATACTTAGTATAATTATTATATTAAATATAATGATATATTTATTATTTATAGAACAGTAATTTCATCTGTTTTGAACAATGCTTTACCATTTTTCTGTACTTTTACTAAAAGTGCATGCAAATTAAGAATGTTTTGCCTCATAAGGACAAACAAAAATGTTTGATAAAACACTCAACGCAATAATAATAATAATAATAATAATAATAATAATAATCGGGAGAAGAATGAGTACTGTTTAATAGCCTTATGTTAAGTAGCATTAACCAATTTGGCAAACAGACACAATTTTAGGCAATACAACATTTATTCAGTTTCAGTTGTCTGGGGCTTGTCTACACAAGTAAAAAAATAAATAAATAAATAAATGCATACAAAAAATGACACCCATATCCATTATTATCCATCCTTTTACTCAACCATACTGTAGTAGCAGTCCATAGAACAGAAGCCATCAAACTCTCTGTCGGAATAGAACGCTGTGAATACTCCCTTTTTTCTGATGCCACAGTATCCAGTGCTGTTTTTTGTAGATGCATGCACACCCATCACACCTGGTGAGCTTGAACTCCACTCTGTATTTTTTCCTCACATCAGGAATGACAGACTTCCAGTCAACGATACCTAAACAAGAAAAAGAAATTAGAAACTGAAAACCTCTCAATTAATGCAAATATAAACTTGTTTATTTAATAAAGGTGAGATTTTCTTTGAAAAGCCTGATGGCTGACAATGTAATAAAATTTTCTGCACACTAGTGACAGTGTGAGAACATCGCCGCCTTCATACACACGATCTGCAAGAATCTAGTAGTCTTAGCAGTTCTGACGGTAACTAAATTGAAGAAAACATGTACAGTGATAAATGACAAAACTATTTTAAATGCAAAATTACAAAAAAAAAAAAAAAAAAAACTAGGTTAGTGAAATACTTCACAATATTCAATCATACATCAGCAAGGCTTTCTGCTGGGTCCATGGCTGGAAAAAAAAATAAAAAGATTTATAAAGTGCTAAATGTCATCACTTTAAATTTATAAAAGACTTAAAATATACCCTGAGCCTTCAAGTAGGAGTAGGAGTAGGAGCACACCACAATCTTCTTATGCTTGGCATATTAGCCTGTTTCAAAAAAGCAATCATTACTATGATGTTAAAAAAAATCTGTTTTTATACTGGCTTGCAAAAAGTGTTAAGCAAAGATGCAAAGACTCGCCTCTAAAAAGTCAAACTCCACCCCAGAGCAATGTACCAGGCATACTGAAAGTTAAACACTAATTGCTTAGACATTTTTAATTTATTAACTTTTTTTTTTTTTTTTTATATAACTGATGTAATTTTCAATGTAAATTGTAATATACACATCATATAAACTCAACTGGTACTTCTGAACATGAACTACTGAACACTTGACTGTATCTGCCATCACTTAAAACACTCTTGCATAGCGAATCAAGAAGAAAAAAAATAAATAAATAAAAACTCCAGTGTGACTTGATCCATGATGGAAATAGAATGCAGTCTTTCACAGAAGCATCAACTGGTCATAAAAATATAATGCAAACTACAGTAAAATTTTGCACAGTGTATATTTTATAAGAAATGTGTCTATGTACTATATTTATATATGTCAAAACTGGATATTATTATTACTAGTAGTATTATTAGTAGTATTTATTACAAATTTATTTTATTGTTACTATTTTTTTAGATACTCTTCTCTCATTGAAAGGCTGTGGAATATGTTTGCATTACACATTATATATGTATTCATATATTTCTCTTTAGTTTTGGTATATTTATTTTTGTTGTAGTTATTGTTGTTGCTGTTTGTTTGTTTTTCTCTATTTTCTGTCATGTCTTCTGTCATATTTTTTCTTTTTTTGTCACATTTTCAATAAAAAAACAAATCTATAAAACAGCAGAACAACAGACACAATTTCAAATAGTAAAATCAACATATAAAGCAACCTGTTTGACGTACTTATCATGTTTACATTTTAAATGTAACATCGCCGTTCACGTTATTATTTATCACCTTAAATTATCTTAACGTGGATACCACGAATTAACTTTTACTTACGTTCATGAAGAACTGCCCGAAGTCTGTGGCTTTGCAAATGACCAAGGGCCAGTTTTACTAACAGCTTGCGCCAGCGCAAACCATCTATTGCCATTAAAATTGTACTGTCAGGTTTTACTAAAGACGCGCAGTGAAGAATTAGCGCGTGGACACAGTTATTTTTGCGCCTGACCTTATTGAATATGTATTTCAAGGAGTTTCCCTTTAAAGGGATAGTTCACCCAAAAATGATAATTCTGTCAACATTTACTCACCCTCAAGTAGTTCCAAACCTGTATGAATTTCTTTGTTCTGCCGAACACAAAGGAAGATATTTTGAAGAAAGTTTGAAACCAGGCTGTTTTGGGGCACCATTGACTTCCATAGTAGGAAAAAAAAATACTGTGGAAGTCCGTGGTGCCCCAGAACTGCTCTGTTTACCACATTCTTCAGAATATCTTCCTTTGTGTTCAGCAGAACAAAGACATTCATACAGGTTTGGGTGAGTAAATGATGACAGAATTTTCATTTTTGGGTGAACTATCCCTTTAAGATGCAAAATTTATGGGAGGAGAGTATTCAAATAAATCACAACGTGTTTTACTAACGTTTGCGCTCCTCAAATTACTGATATTTGCGCCATTATTTAACCCCCCCCCAAAAAGCATGTCTTTCTTGAACTATTTTGCGCTTGAAATGGCTGCAATTATTGTTGGTAGGAGGAGGCACCGCAGAGAACAGAGAGTGCGTGGTAGAAGGGAGAGGATTTTTTCCCTACACGTAATTTATTTGGAATGCAAGAAGAACACGAAAATATCGTTTGCCAAGCCATGTTATTTTTAATTTGCTTCAGGACATAAAAGACGACTTGTAACCCTCAACTAGGAGTCACGTAATACCAGGTCTATCAAACCCGATCAGTGCACAGGGCCCAGAATACCTAGCGACGGCCCTGACGCGGTGTATAGCCAGATGATACAGCGCTAACAAACAGGAGAAATGCTGTGCGCAACGATAGGGGAGAGTGGGGAGAGCTAATAGCCTATACCAAGTTTTGTCACGGCTGTCAGTATAGGGACAGTTGCAACACGTTGTTGCAACCCTCCCAACATGCTGTCCCTTACTACGACATTGATTTAAGCTTGCCATAACATTACATAATTGTTATTTTATGGATTAAAAAAGAACCCCTTTCAATAGTTAGGTATCTCTCCTTTTTAAGTAAATAGGTTAAAAATCTACTTGTTATTGAGAATGTTTTTTTTTTCATGTACTATTCTTTTTAACTTTTTAACTATTCTTTTTAAAATCTAACTTATTGAAGACCTTGTCTGTGCACAAATAAAATAAAGAAATTGCAAAGTGATATTTAAAAATGATTTAATTACATTTTAATGAATGTTGCAACCGTCCCCTATTGTGAGGTCAGTTGCAACATTTCACCTTGTCTATTCAAGTGTAAATTGTACGTGTATTATCATATGTACACATGTTGCAGCAATGTGGGTGAGTAGCTGACAAATGTGGCTTTATTGTATTAAAATTTTGGCTTTCTAATACAAACAGTTTGTGAGAAACAAAAAGAAATACTAAGTGTTGCAACCGTCCCCACTCTCCCCCTGCTGTCAGAAGTATTTTCAATCTACAAATCATAATTTACCATAGATTTACTGTAGTACCACTAACTGCACCATGGTATTGTGTCAGAAATGTGGGTATTTGTGTCGAATTTTATTATATTATTAATGTAGATGTATTAAATGTATTGAAGGAGGAGTAATGGAATATTACAGTATTTTTTGTGATTAAGCTATAGCGTTTATACTAAATTTATTTAGACTACTGTTTTTCATACAAATACCTAGAAGCCCTATTGCATTTTTATCATGGTATTGAGGTGCTATATTTGTGTTTTTAACTGTGATTATCATGATCTAAATGTATGCTACTATGGAAGACCAATGGTTAAAAAAAAAACCCACCACAAACAGTCAGAATAATTCAATTTCACCATATAAAAAGAGATCGCTACAATTTTTACAGATATATCATATAACTGATTTTTATAATGAACATAAATCTACATCTGCATCTTAACTGAAGCTACTATCAAATGTGTATTTCTAAGAGACATTGTTATATTATTAATATTATCAGGCAACACAAACCTGTTTCTTGATTTTAAACAATATTACTCATTAGAACATGCAGAACTAAGAATTTTTTTTTTTCTATTAAGATACTTATTTTGCTGGCCTCTGTAAGCAAAATTCACTCTTAATATTTGTTATCAAAACAATATATAATATATAATATTTGCGATCAAAACCTATTTTAGACCCTTTGGCTAAAAAGGCTGACTGTGTGTAGGAATTTTAACAAAACAAATTGTTTTAGTCCTCCTGAAATTAAAATTAAAATTAAAATTAAAATCCTTGAAAAGGCACTGACTATGCAGTTGTTTAACTTTATATTGAATGTCACATTTAAAATTGTGCCTATATATTTGACACAATTTTGTGAAATAAGGTGATGTTTCTCTCTCTGTTTGAATGAATAATGAATAATGCTTTGAGAATAATTTTTCCAGCATGTGTTTCATCTAAAACCATCTGCAGCAACAGTGTAAAAACTTAGAAGTAACTCACTACATGTAACAAGTGACATTTACACGTGGTATTAATATTCCTGTATTTTCTACTGTATGTCCAGTTGTGACCAAGCCACCCAAGACAGATGTGTTTTAAAGAAGATAACGAAAAAGATAGAAATTCAAAGAAGTAAAGGAAGTATTTTTTATGTCCTTAGGTAAACGTTGTTGTTTCTCTGCTTTCTGTTTTATCACCCCCTCCCCTTTAATTTGAGACCCTGACACAAAAAGTCTAATATTAAATAAAGCATTTTGTAAGGTCTTGATAATAATGCCCTGACCTCTTTTCAGAAATTCTCCAGTCTTTTTATGTCTGTCTCACTTATATTTGTTGTTTTCTTCATCTCTTAATTTTCTTCTGTAGCTCAAACTCTCAGAGTCTTTCCCCTCCCAGTAGCAACAATGCGTTCAGCTTGGTCAGTTCAGAGCAAGACAACCCATCAACCAGTGGCTGCAGGTAACGCAACCACAGGCATTATATACCTATAATACAGTTGAATCACTTAATGAAGAAGTCAGTAAGCTCCTCTTTTTGAACTAGTGAGGGAGTGTTGATGAGGAAGTTAGAGAATATTTTACATTGTAAAAGATGCACTGACCCCTTTTAAGAAATACAGTTAGGTACAATAGGATTAATACTGTCATTTTGGATGTGTATTGTCTCTGCAGTAGTGAACAGTCAGCAAAGGCCAAGACTCAAAAGGAGCTTTTTAAGACCTTAAAAGAGCTGAAATATCACCTCCCTCCTGACAAACGTAGCAAGGGCCGGGCAAGCACACTTCACACTCTCAAATATGCCCTGCGCTGCATCAAACAAGTCAAAGGTCAGATAAACACAAACACAATAATTTAGCCCTATTTTGTATATTTTTGTATATTATTATTGTGTAAGCTTGGCATCTTTTTCTTTCTTTTTTACAGCCAATGAAGAGTACTATCAGATGCTTATGATCAATGACAGTCAGCCCTCAGGTCTCGATGTGTCCTCATATACTATTGAAGAAATCAACAGTATTACCTCAGAATACACCCTAAAAAATGCTGTAAGTAGCACACACAAACACAGCCTTTAAACAGTTCTTACTTACAGTTCTTAAACCGTTCTTACATATATTTGAGTAAAGTCAAGTTGTCAAAATCAGTTAAAACACAATAAACATCTTTTATGTAGACCTAGACACATGGGATGCACTGCATATTCCGAACCCATAACCCGGATAAATCTATAACGTACATCAGAACAAGAAGAAAGAAATAAAAAAAATGTGTATATATAGATGATTTACAACCCAAATTCCGGAAATGTTGGGACATTTTTAAAAATTTTAATAAAACGAAAACTAAAAGACTTTCAAATCACATGAGCCAATATTTTATTCACAATAGAACATAGAGAACATAACAAATGTTTAAACTGAGAAATTTTATACTTTTATCCACTAAATGAGCTCATTTCAAATTTGATGCCTGCTACAGGTCTCAAAAAAGTTGGCACGGGGGCAACAAAGGGCTGAAAATGCAAGAAATTTTGAAAAGATTCAGCTGGGAGAACATCTAGCAACTAATTAAGTTAATTGACATCAGGTCTGTAACATGATTAGCTATAAAAGGGACGTCTTTTCCCTTTTATAGTAGAAGTAAAGATGGGCAGAGGCTCTCCAATCTGTGAAAGAATGCATAAAAAAATTGTGGATTGTGGTCCAGAAGCGTCGTCGTGTCCTGTGGGCCAAGGCTCATTTAAAATGGACTGTTTCAAAGTGTAAAAGTGTTCTATGGTCAGACGAGTCCAAATTTGGCATTCTTGTTGGAAATCACAGATGCCATGTCCTCCGGGCTAAAGAGGAGGGAGACCTTCCAGCGTGTTATCAGCATTCAGATCAAAAGCCAGCATCTCTGATGGTATGGGGGTGCATAAGTGCATATGGTATGGGCAGCTTGCATGTTTTGGAAGGCACTATGAGTGCTGAAAGGTATATAAAGGTTTTAGAGCAACATATGCTCCCCTCCAGATGACGTGTATTGCAGCAGGCCAATGCAAAACCATAAACTGGAGCTACTAAAACAGCATGGCTTCGTAGTAGAAGAGTCTGGGTGCTGAATTGGCCTGCCTGCAGTCCAGATCTTTCACCTATAGAGAACATTTGGCGCATCATTAAACGAAAAATACGTCAAAGACGACCACGAACTCTTCAGCTGCTTGAAACCTATGTCAGGCAAGAATGGGACCAAATTCCGACACCAAAACTCCAGAAACTCATAACCTCGATGCCCAGACATCTTCAAACTGTTTTGAAAAGAAGAGGAGATGCTACACCATGGTAAACATGCCCCTGTCCCAACTATTTTGAGACCTGTAGCAGGCATCAAATTTGAAATGAACTCATTTTGTGCATAAAATTGTAAAATTTCTCGGTTTAAACATTTGTTATGTTATATATGTTCTATTGTGAATAAAATATTGTCTCATGTGATTTGAAATTCTTTTAGTTTTCATTTTATTCAAATTTAAAAAAACGTCCCAACATTTCCGGAATTCGGGTTGTCCAAACATAAGCTTTTCTGAACATCCAAAGTTTAAAAAAAAAAGTTTTGGGTTATACTTTATTTTAAGGTGTCTTTGTTACAGTGTAATTATACATTTAAGTACTGAGTAATGTTAATTAACTATGGTTAGGATTAGGGTTTGCCTTAGGGTTACTTGCATGTAATTATGCATAATTTATTATTATAATAGTAAGTACGTGTAACGTGTAACAAGGACACCTTTAAATAAAGTGTTACTAAGGTTTGCATCTATAACTATTTAGTGGCATATTAGAATTGATAATGGCAACATATGGGGCAGTTGTGGCCTAATGGTTAGAGAGTCGGACTTGTAACCCAAAGGTTGCGGGTTTGAGTCTCGATACCGGCAGGGATTGTAGGTGGGGGGAGTGAATAACCAGCGCTCTCTTTCACCTTCAATACCCACCACTGAGGTGTGACCCTTGAGCAAGGCACCGAACCCCCAACTGCTCTCCGGGCGCTGCAGCAAAAATGGCTGCCCACTGTTGCGGGTGTGTGTGTGTGTGTGTGTGTTTGATAATTAAATAAAAAATAAAATAACAGCCCAAGTTAAAATGCAATTAAGCCTTTGGAAACTCTATAACAAAACCAAATTATTTAACATTCTTACATACCCCCACTTAGACCGCAGTCACATCTTTTCACATCTTTTCCATTAAGGGACCATATTTTCCCCCTTAGATTGATTTACAGGTGCATTTTTTTACCTTTAGGGAGGCAACATTTTTCTAGCCTTATTAATTGCATATCATGTTTTATGTCATATTCTTAACATGCCATTAAGTGTATTATTAATATAATAAATAAAGCAATAAATGATGGCAAAACAAAGTGAAACTTGTAGATTTAAAACTAAAATCGCCAGTAGGTGGCAGCAAGTTACTGCCTTAATGAGCAAAGCATCACGTCATTCATTCATTCATTCATTCAGTAACGAAGCAAATAACTGTAGTCAAAGATTACAGTCGTTCAAAGATTCCTTCACTAATGAAACACCGTTGTTACTTGGAGACACACACCAGTTCTGTCGCGGATTTCGTTGGAGCTATTATTATTTCGTTGCAAAATATAACAAACAATAATTGACAATATTGTGTCTAAAATGTAGGCTACATTTTAAATGTAAAATGTTTACTTAATATTACCTTTTTTGATGAACTGTTATATAAAAGAAATGTCACAGTTGCAATCATTTGAATATTCAGGAAAATTGCATTCTTGCTCATATTTTAAACATAAACAATAACTCGCACAGGATATGTTTCTGTATCGAAGAGTTTCTTAAATCGATCTCTATGTATAGTCTATGTTAATATTTGTTCTTCAAGCTATAAGTGCTACAAATCTACTTTGAAGATACAATGAACAGCAGTGCAATTTGCTAAAAAGCATACTCTGTGGGCATCCTATCATACTCACGTTGCTTGTGTGAATGCAGTCAGTTTTGACCGCAAAAGATGAGGTAACTTGATGTCATTTGACCGTTTACGGCACTCCCATTTTCCTGTTTTATACTAGAACCGGCATTTTGCTTGTCAGAAATACATGCTCGGTTTTAATGTTACTTTAAGTTGGGGTAGAATTAAATGAATGCCAAAGCTCAGCATTTTGTTCGCGTACCCCCTCCGTCATCGTACCCCAGTTTGAGAACGTTAGTTTACTGACGTAACCCCGGTTCTCTGATAACATGAAGTGAGGTATCTCACTATGGGAACGCCTCAGGCGTGACCGATTGCGGAAGCACCAATAATGCCACATCTGCCAACTATGGCAGACCAATCGCTGCAGTGATCAGGGAGTCCCGCCTCCCTATATATAAACCGCAGCTACCTGCCATTTCCAACATTCGTTCGGTATCTCACTATGGGATATAGACCACTCCCATATTGCTGATATGCTGATGAACCAGACTGAAGAAAGAGTAGGTTATCTGAATCATAACACCTGACAGAGGTGAAACAGACTGAAAAGAGGAATTCGCCCCTTAATAAACTGCATTATACCCCCTGACTACTCACTCCCAGGACTGAGTGGGCCAGAGAGGGTTCTGTCACATCCAGTCTATAGAAATGAGCAAATGTGTGCGGAGAAGACCAGCTGGCTGCCGCGCAAATTTCTTGAATAGAAATGCCTCTAAACAGAGCCCAGGATGTAGCCACACCTCTAGTTGAGTGTGCCCGCAATCCTACTGGGGGCTCTATATTCGTATTATTGTAACATAACACGATAGCCTCCACCACCCAGTGAGAAAGGCGTTGACGGGAGATAGGCTTTCCTTTGTAAGAGTCAGCCCACGAGACAAATAGCTGATTGCTCTTACGAAGTGTGCGGGTCCTTTGAACATATGTATGCAGAGCACGAACGGGATGAAAAAGGTGGTGGATGAAAAGCTAGCAGGTCCACTGATTGAACTGCACCAGCGTGATCAAATACTTTAGGCACAAACGCCGGGTTAGGTCTAAAAGTTACTTTTCGACTCTCTGGAGCAAACATCATACTTGAGGAGTGAATAGATAAAGCATGTAACTCACTCACCCTCTTTGCTGTAGTGAAAGCAAGTAACAGAGCCATCTTAAAAGTGAGCAGCTTCAAGGCAATGTTATCAATAGGTTCGAAAGGGGCTTTTGAGAGGGTGTTGGCCAATAGTACCCGCGTTCAAACCAACATGACATGCCGAGATAGCGGACAGATAAACCTTAACTGTAGAAAAGGCTATGCCCCTATCCAGAAGTTCCTGTAGGAAGCACAGCACATCCGAAACCGAACACAAGAAAGGAACAATGTTTCTATCTGCGCACCAACCCTCAAACACCCTCCATTTGAGATTATATAAAGAACGTGTCGAGGCAGCCGTCACGTTCTGAATTGTCTCTATCGCTTTCGGAGGTAACCCAGCTGCATTCAGATTTAGCCTCTCACGGGCCAGGCCCAGAGAGCTAGTTTCTGAGGGGAGGGGTGAAATATTTCTCCCCGTGCTTGTGAGAGGAGATCCCTGCGTGCTGGTAACGGCCATGGCTGGTCATAGAGCAGTTGCACAATCTCTGCAACCCACAGTCTCCCCGGCCAGTATGGCGCGATCAGAATCATTACATGTTTGCATTGCCAAACCCTCCGTAGTGTCGGCTAGATCAGGCTCAATGGAAGGAACGCATACAGTAACACGCCTGGCCACTCGTGGGCTAGAGTATCCACACCCAACGGTGCATCGTCGCCGGCCAGAGAGAAGAACAGGGAACATTGCGTGTCTTCGCGCGATGCGAAGAGATCTACGGCGGCCCGGCCGAATCTCTGCCACACCCTGAGGGTCACTTGAGGGTGGAGTCTCCACTCCCCATACAGAGGATTCCCTCTGGACAGTAAATCCGCTCCCCTGCTCATTATTCCTGGAACATGTGTCACGCGTAACGACAGGAAGGTCCTGCTGCTCCACATAATTAGTTATTTCGCTAACAAGTGAAGCTTATGAGAACAAACTCCTCCCTGCCGATTTATGTAGGCTATCACCGTTGTATTGTCCATCCTGACCAATACATGATGATTCTTGAGAAAATGCACAAAATGTCTCAGAGCTAGTAACACTGTCAGTAGTTCTAGAAAATTTACTGTATGTGCTTCTCTCTCAGTACGGGAGACCAAACTCCTCTCACTGTTCTGCCATCGAACACAGCCCCCCAGCCCGTGAGAGACACATCTGTCGTCACCACTTTCCTTAACATAACAGGACCCAGAGGGCATCCTGTCCTGAGAAAAGAAGGGGCTCTCCAATGACGGAGAATGCTCATGCATTCTGGTGAGACGCACACTCTGCAGCTGAGACGGCTCTTGGGACGAATGCCCTGTGACGCTGTCCAGTTCTGAAAATCCCTCATTCGCAGCAGCCCCTGGGGAACCACTGACACTGTTGAGGCCATCAGACCCAATAGCCGAAGACACATACTGAAAGAGACTGATCTCCCTCGTTGAAAAAGGTGTGAAGTCTTGATGCGATCCTCTGATAGGAAAGCTCGAAACACCACTGAATTCAACCTGAGACCCAAGTAGACTATTTCCTGAGCAGGAGTTAGACAACTCTTCGTCTGGTTTATCTTGAAACCTAATCTCTCCAGATGCGTCACTAGTGTGTCAGTATCGCTCTCTGCTTGCCTCAGGGATGGCGCGCAGATGAGCAGATCGTCCAAATATGATGAAACTCTGATCTTTCCGTTCCTTAACGGCGTCAGTGCCACTTCCACACATTTGCTGAAAACCCTGGGGGCCAAAGTGAGGCCAAAGGGTATTTTCGTATACTCGTATGCCGTGCCCTGATAAGCAAACCTCAGATATTTCCTGTGAGCAGGAAAAATATCTATGTGCAAATATGCATCCCGAAGGTCCACTGAGGTGAACCAATCTCCCTGACGAATACTCTGACACAACGTTCTGAGCGACAGCATTTTGAATTTGTATTTTCTGAGGTGTTTGTTGAGGACCCGTAAATACAAAATAGGACGGAGACCTCCCCCTCTTTTGGGGATCACAAAGTACCGGGAGTAAAAACCTATGTGGCTTTCTCTCGTTGGAATCACTCTTATCACTCCTTTTCTCATTAAAGAGGATATTTCTTCCTCTAAAGCCTGAGCTGCTTCCCCTTGGGCCACTGAGATTACCACTCCATTGAACATAGGAGGTTTTACAGCAAATTGAAGTCTGTATCCTCTGTCTATCATGGTTAAAACCCAGGGATGAACTGCACATGATCGCCAGTTCGCTGCCTGAGCTGGAGTGGGCCCATCTCATCTTCGCTCACTAGCGGTGTTGCAGCACACTCTAATGGCGAAGAAGGGGAATTCCGCTCCAGTGAAGGAGATAGATTCGTCTTTATTTGTGATTGTTTTAATTTTTTGTGATATTTCTTTATTTTTATCCCACTCTGCGCCCTCAGCCCTTGGCCTGGACGCGTCAGAGAAAACTTTATTTGTGATGGGATCCTTATGAACTTTTGTCCTTCCTCCCTCAGAACAAACCTCGTAGGTGGAGGGGGAGACAATTCTTTCTACAATTCTACATGGGCCATTTCCCCGCACACATTGGACTTTGAACTGACCTCACAAGCCCATTTCACATCTAAATTCTTTCTCCTTTTCCCCACGGGAGGGAGAATGGAATCGTTTCTGAAGGGATGGGACAGAGAAACCCTGAGTGCTGTCTCCAAACCCTTCCTGATGCCAAGCTGACGTCTCAGGTTGACCGTCTCTTTTTGTTTCCCTGAGGGACTGCTGACCGGTGTTTCGCTGCTGCGGCTGAAAGACTGCTTTGGTTTCACAAAACCGGGCTTTGACTGAGGGCCCACGTTTCCTGGCTGTTGCGGTGGAGCTGAACAGGAAGGTTGATAGTCAGAATGACCCCCTCTCCCTGAAGGTCTGAAGTTCGGTCGGCTCGGGTGATAAGGCCAAGCTTACGGCTTTCTGGGGAGACAGACCTCGAATGCCTCTCCCTCCTTTTTCCACAGGTCACATTGCTGATGCTTTGCTGTTACCGTCGCACCGAACATGGCCTTTGGATCAATAGGGGCATCCAAAAACTACACCTTCTCTTTGTCAGAGAGGCCTGACAAACCCAGCCATAGCAATCTCTTTCCCACAACCGCTAAGCCCATACTCCGACCACAGCTTTGAACAGCTCCGCGGGACGTGCACAGGTTTAAATCTGCAATGACACATATCTCCTCCACCAAGCGCTGGGTTTGGAGATCCGGAATCCAGCTGATGCCCCATCTCCTTTAATAACTCCGCTTGGTAGACAGTAAGGAGGGACGTCGCGTTCAAAGCATGAACGGCCAGTGCAGATGATTTATAGATCTTTTGAAAAACAGAGGCGGCTAAGCGCTCTGTTTTCCCTGGCAGCGAGGCTCCAGTTGAAGAGAGCGCTGCCCTGCGACCTGGGTGCAAGTGATTAGCCACAGATGATTTGACAGGGGGAGGATCCGCCTTCCCCAAATCCTCCATACCCTGAACATCCAGCCTCGAGAAGCCCTTGACAGGCACACGGTGGGAAAAATGCTTGTCCCAAAACCTTTTCATTTCAGCCACACAAGCCGGGACGGCTGGAATAAACTGCCTCGCCGGAGGGAGACGTGACGGAAGTCTCTTTCCATCATACAAATCTCTTTCAGCCCCCTGACCTGCCGGTTGGGATGGCCAGTCGATCGACAGTCTACCCGCGGCCCTGCAACAGACCTCGAGTAGATCTGTGTCCGTTTGTACAGAGGAGGGTGAACTCGCATCCTGCAGACGCAACTGAATTGGGGAAAGAATCACATCTTCATCATCGTCATCCTCATCCTCAAGGATGGCCGACAATACTACTTCTTCGTCATCTTCCTCTCCCGCTAACGGAGCCTCGAACAGCAGGGGAAGGACGGGTGACACCCTCTCCATCATCTCTCCCCACGAGCTGCTGGCCTGCGGACAATCCACTGGTTCCTCTCTGGGTTGAGCAGAGAGGCATGGGTCTGACTTACCAGCTACTGCCACGCAGAGTCTCCGCTCTCGGGTCTTAACCGAGAACTTCGAGCAGTGCAGACAGTCCTCGGGGTTGGACAGAGCTGCCTAAGCGTGTTTAGCACCCAAAGAGGACATGCAGAGGCCGTGTGAATCCTTCGCAGAAATCCACATTCCACAAGCACACGGATGGGGAGGATGTTCTTTTCCTCCGGGGCTCTCCGGTTCTTTTGCAGTGGCCATGGGGCCTGCACTCTCTTCGTACGGTAAGCCCACCACAACGTGACAACTAGTATGGAGCTGTGATGCGATAGAGAGCTCTCCTTTTCCTTCTTTTTGTTGCGTGGTGATGGCCCCCAAAAACTTGGAAAATAAGTAGAAAATTTAGAGCAGAAAACTTGCCATGACACATCACTCTAAGTGAAGTCGCTCAACAAACGTTAGGAATCTTGCGTTTGGGACATTACCTTGCGGCTCTGTCTGTAAACTGTTAAGCAAATGATTCCCGAAGTCTGCTGAGACAGCTTCCGAAATCTTCATGGGGAAGAGAGCGAGAATGACGAAACAACAGGTAGCTGCGGTTTATATACAGGGAGGTGGGACTCCCTGATCGCTGCAGCGATTGGTCTGCCATAGTTGGCAGACGTGGTGTTATTGGTGCTTCCGCGATCGGTCATGCCTGAGGCGTTCCCATTGTGAGATACCGAACGAATGCTGGAAAGAGAACCCATTGTACTAGAGTTAAGTAGCAAATATGGCCAAGTTAAAGGAGCTCTCACAAAAGCTATAGAGAGAAAATCATTTGGGTACAAGAAGACACTAAAAAATTCTAAAGACTCAGCTGGCCAACACATTCTTACTCCCAACTCGTCACATATTGACGCTTGGTCAGGACCCCTTTGGCGTTGTTTTTTGATGCACAGGGTACCCCTTTAGCATCATTTTTCGACTTGCAGGGTCCTCCAGCCTCAATATGCCAATGCAAAAGGTACTGGAAATTTTATCGTCATGATTAAATTATGTATTGGGTAATAATATTGCCATTATTGCATATAATTGCATATAATTTATAATTTAAAAACCTGGTTTAGATCTTACCTCACTGATCATCAACAGTTTGTTTGTATGCGTGGGTTTCGGTCAGAGATGGGCATAGTCCGTACGGGTGTTCCTCAAGGTTCAATTTTAGGCCCCTTACTTTTTAGCATCTACACATTTCCACTTGGACTGCTTCTAAGATCACTTGGGCTTAATTATAATTTTTATGCAGACAACACTCAAATTTATATTCATTCTAAGCCTGGTAAAAATTCCATTTTTAATGCACTGTATTTCTGAGATAAAAAATATGGATGTCCAAAAACTTCTTGTGTCTTAATAATGATAAGACTGAGGTCTTGCTCATTGGCTCCTCCCATCAGCTTCGTAAACCTGGTTCATTAATTTTAAACATTGATGGCTCTGTTTTGGAGTCAAAATTAAATTAAAAAAAATTAGGAGTTATTTTTGATTCGAGCCTGTCTTTTGACTATCATGTGCAGTACACTGTTAAAAACTCCTTTTTTCATCTCAGAAATATTGCTAGACCCGTTCTATGCTATCACACTCTGTGACTGAAAGGCTTATTAATACCTTCGTTTTTTCTCGTATTGATTACTGCAATGCACTTCTTGTTGGGGTTCCTAAAACCACACTTAACAAATTGCAATATGTGCAAAACTCAGCTGCTAGGATCCTGACTGGTGCCAAGAAAAATGAGCATATCACTCCAATTCTAAAGTCTTTGCACTGGCTCCTGGTCAGGTTCCGAGTTGATTTTAAAATCCTTATGCTCACATATAAGGCACTGCATGGTCTGGCCCCTCAATATCTGTCTGCACTTTTAACTTTATATACACCCAAGCGTCATTTACGGTCCTCACAAGCTGGTTTATTAGTAGTTCCACATACACGGTTGCGCTCTGTAGGGGACAAGGCTTTCTCTTCCTATGCTCCTAGGCTTTGGAATGCACTCCCTCTACAAAATACAGATGTACAGAACCTAAGCATTTTTAAATCTTATTTAAAGACAATTTTTTTAGGTTAGCTTTTTCTTGACTGTTTGGATTTTTACATCTTAGTTTGTTTTTAATTGATTTTCATGTGTGTGTTATATTTTTACTTGTTTATTGTGTAAAGCGCTTTGAGAGACTGTTTTAAAGGCGCTATATAAAAATAAAGCTATTATTATTATTATTATTATTATTATTATTATTATTAATTTGGGGTGTGATTTTTCAATGTAAACAGTCACAACAGTTTTAGTTATATTACACTTTTTACACATTTATGCACACGTAACCCAACCCCTGCCCCTAAATCTACCATTTGTTAATAAAACACAAGATATAACAGGCAGATACAACTACCGTCATAATTTACTCAAAAAGTATTGATATTCCAAGTCTTCCGTGGAAAAACGATTGATTTGTGAGAGCCACCTCTTTAAGCTTTAATTCAAGGGGTTGAACAAAAGTATAACAAAAAATGCTTAGGAATTTTATACACAGCCCCCCATTTTCAGGGGCTCAAATGTAATTGACCGTTTGCAAAGACCCGCCTCACACTTCACACCATGTTCTCACGCAGTGAAAAATACATTGTAGAGCAAAGAAGAAACTGACAACACACCGACAGACAAGACAGAGCAGGTTACTTCTGATATGAAACAAGGTCTCAGGACTCTCAGCTTTCAAATTTTGTCATTTTTAAAGAAATTCAAGCAATAAATACCATTTTGTGGCTCTTTAATGTGTCATGACAGATCACTGTATTGCCTCAGTTCAAACATGTGAGCTGATCGTCTTTTCATATTTACGTAAAGCACGAAATGAACATGAATAAACATCAGAAAGTATTTTATTTCAACTGCGGAACACACCACTTTTCAAGTGTAAGTCCACCGAAGTTAATCTACTCTCTAGTCTGATTTGTGTTTAAGGCTGGAAGGAATACAGCTGCGGCTAGTGGGCATGCGCATTTACATATTTTCCGAGCCATGGATTTCTATGGAGACCGGTTGTAGCTGTCGGGCAAGATGGCGGATAGTAGCGACAGCACATAATATCCGCTCTCTGATTGGTCAGATCACCTGTCAATCAAGCTCTTTGCGAACGACTGCCTGGTTTTAGATAAGCCAGCTCAGTCATTTCCGGTCAACTGTACTGTGCCATAAGGGGAACACCCTT
The DNA here is from genome assembly GCA_039654775.1 of Spinibarbus caldwelli. NCBI lineage: Eukaryota > Metazoa > Chordata > Actinopteri > Cypriniformes > Cyprinidae > Spinibarbus > Spinibarbus caldwelli. The sequence goes on along the minus strand of CM077252.1, from coordinate 25,180,934 downwards.
TGCTCGGTTTCTCTACATAATCCATTCACAATTTGGAGAAAAGTTTTGTTTGTCTAAGAGGACTAAACGTCCACGTATACTGTTTCAGGAATGACAAACGCTAATGTTAAATTTACGCAAGGAAATATTAAATCATGCCGCAAGTCATTGCTATGATTGACAGTGGCAACGGAATGAATCATCTGACGAGCCGATGTCAAAATAGAGCTGTGCATTAAGTGATTCAGACTAAATTCAGACTAACAAAACTACAGCAGCAGTCTGTGTTGGATATAACATAAACAATGTAATTATTAAATTAAATCTAAACATTTCAAAATATTGAATGCATTATTTAATTGTTATACCAACTTATTTAATTTGACTGTATAGGTATTTAAATAATTCAGCATTATAGGCTGTTGTCTGGCCTTATTTATTTATTTCTTTAAATGACAAGTGACTTTGAGACTTCCTGCACTTGCTATACTTTATACTTCAGTGCGATAAAGTACTACATTTGTTATAATATTTATTTTCTAATAAATCAAACGACATGAAAAAAAACAGAGAGTTGAAATGGCAGCTGCAGCCAATGATTGATCCTCTGCTGCCAGCTCCTGGTTATAATGGTAATTTCATTTTCATCTTAAAAAGTCATTATTTTTTGCCGAGACACGTTTTTGGCACATTTCTTCATGTCATCTACATGAATGAAAAGTGAACATTTAATAATGTGAATTTTACTGCACAGAGTTGAGAAATAATAGGCTAAAGACTTAAAAATTTTATAAGATTTTAAAAATGTGTTCATGGATATGAAGGTCAGATATTGATTATCGAGAATACCATTACGATGTCGTTTAAGAGATTAGCCTAACTGCCTAAACAGTTACGATAGTGTTTATTTGCCAGCATTTAAATGTACAGTTATGTGTCTGGGTACTTTCCTGGGATTAAAATTAAATGTTATTTAATAACATGAAACTGTATGTTAATTCTGCTATGATTATTTACGGTGTTGCAATTATTTTGTTTCTTAGTTTCTGATAAGAATGAGGCAGTAGAGGTTTCTGTGAGAGTCTCTATATATAGCACATATACAGTGGGTACGGAAAGTATTCAGACCCCCTTAAATTTTTCACTCTTTGTTATATTGCAGCCATTTGCTAAAATCATTTAAGTTCATTTTTTTCCTCATTAATGTACACACAGCACCCCATATTGACAGAAAAACACAGAATTGTTGACATTTTTGCAGATTTATTAAAAAAGAAAAACTGAAATATCACATGGTCCTAAGTATTCAGACCCTTTGCTCAGTATTTAGTAGAAGCACCCTTTTGATCTAATACAGCCATGAGTCTTTTTGGGAAAGATGCAACAAGTTTTTCACACCTGGATTTGGGGATCCTCTGCCATTCCTCCTTGCAGATCCTCTCCAGTTCTGTCAGGTTGGATGGTAAACGTTGGTGGACAGCCATTTTTAGGTCTCTCCAGAGATGCTCAATTGGGTTTAAGTCAGGGCTCTGGCTGGGCCATTCAAGAACAGTCACGGAGTTGTTGTGAAGCCACTCCTTCGTTATTTTAGCTGTGTGCTTAGGGTCATTGTCTTGTTGGAAGGTAAACCTTCGGCCCAGTCTGAGGTCCTGAGCACTCTGGAGAAGGTTTTCATCCAGGATATCTCTGTACTTGGCCGCATTCATCTTTCCCTCGATTGCAACCAGTCGTCCTGTCCCTGCAGCTGAAAAATACCCCCACAGCATGATGCTGCCACCACCTTGCTTCACTGTTGGGACTGTATTGGACAGGTGATGAGCAGTGCCTGGTTTTCTCCACACATACCGCTTAGAATTAAGGCCAAAAAGTTCTATCTTGGTCTCATCAGACCAGAGAATCTTATTTCTCACCATCTTGGAGTCTTTCATGCAGGCTTTCATGTGTCTTGTACTGAGGAGAGGCTTCCGTCGGGCCACTCTGCCATAAAGCCCCGACTGGTGGAGGGCTGCAGTGATGGTTGACTTTCTACAACTTTCTCCCATCTCCCGACTGCATCTCTGGAGCTCAGCCACAGTGATCTTTGGGTTCTTCTTTACCTCTCTCACCAAGGCTCTTCTCCCCCGATAACTCAGTTTGGCCGGACGGCCAGCTCTAGGAAGGGTTCTGGTCATCCCAAACGTCTTCCATTTAAGGATTATGGAAGCCACTGTGCTCTTAGGAACCTTAAGTGCAGCAGAAATTTTTTGTAACCTTGGCCAGATCTGTGCCTTGCCACAATTCTGTCTCTGAGCTCTTCAGGCAGTTCCTTTGACCTCATGATTCTCATTTGCTCTGACATGCACTGTGAGCTGTAAGGTCTTATATAGATAGGTGGCTTTCCTAATCAAGTCCAATCAGTATAATCAAACACAGCTGGACTCAAATGAAGGTGTAGAACCATCTCAAGGATGATCAGAAGAAATGGACAGCACCTGAGTTAAATATATGAGTGTCACAGCAAAGGGTCTGAATACTTAGGACCATGTGTTTTTCTGTCAATATGGGGTGCTGTGTGTACATTAATGAGGAAAAAAAATGGACTTAAATGATTTTAGCACATGGCTACAATATAACAAAGAGTGAAAAATTTAAGGGGGTCTGAATACTTTCCGTACCCACTGTAAACTGAGCTTCACCGGAAGATTACGAGCTGGTTTATCTATATCCGGAAGTTCTAAATAGCGCTCCGTGCATATGGTCAATTGGACAAATAAATATAATCATAAATAAAATGTTCATTTTTTATTTTTTTATATTAAATTTTTAATATTAAATGTTAAAATCATTTTTAATATTAAATGTTCATTATTAATATTTTAATATATAAAGGCAAAAGCACAAAAACTCAGTCAGTGTACAAATACTTCCGGACCTGACTATACGTATATATAGGTTATATATGCTGGACTTGCTCGACTGGACTTGCACCTGGACACAGCTCAGTTCCTGAGCTCATTATGTGATAGAGGAACATACTGTAAAAGTGTAAAAGTCTAAAAAGTGGTGTTTTTGTGTCCAAAGGATGTTTTTGCAGTTGCGGTGTCCCTGATCACGGGAAAGATCGTGTACATTTCTGAACAGGCTGCAGGAATTTTGAACTGCAGAAAAGATGAGTTCAAAGACAGAAAGTTTGTGGAGTTTCTGACACCTTGTGACGTCAGTGTGTTCTACAGTTTTACAACACCATACAGACTTCCATCTTGGAGCATGTGCACCGGAACAGGTCAGTCTACACATGCACAGTGCACTGAACTGATTTATTCAAACATATTGCCAACTACACATGTATTCCCATTCAAAAATATGCCTGTTTACTTGAGCTGCACCAATATTTCTTTTTCCTTTATAGATCTAATTCTGATACCTGAAACTCTGTATATTGGCCAATACTGATCCTATACTAGTACTGTCTCTTGGTCAGATTTAAAAAAAAAATATACACCGTACTAACCTGCTAACTACACATTACTTTGTCATAAGTAAAGACAAAAAAAAAAAAAAAAAAAACAAGCACATAAAATTATGTATACTTTACATAGGCAGTATGTTAAAAATTATAGCTTGTTTTGTTCTTCAAAAAGTTTTCCATAAATACAAAGATTCCTCCTTGCCTGCCCAATAGACAATAGTGATCTCTTATTTTGATAGTCACTGGCCACACCAATCCGATAATAAGTAAAACTTATACATTGAAATACCGTATTGACCCGAATATAACACAATGTTTTTTTCTTGGAAATACATCTGAAAAAACGCGGTCATCTTATATTCAGGGTCTAGACTTTGACATGTCAATAATACACCACAACAATAGGTGGCGCCAACTATGCGTAAAACGAGTGTGCCATGAAATACGTAATGTAATGTGTGTTGTAAAGATCGCAAGTGAAAACAAAAGAAAAAGAAAAACTTACGGCATGAGTCGTGACTGTCATGTTAGCCTGATGGGACCAAACTTCCTCTGTAAGTGATTTTAAGACGTAAGACAGTACCCAGATTTGAAGACTACAATAAGATTTCACTTGTACTGTTAATGAAATTTTGGTAGGCTACAAAGAGATGGATAGCCTAAATGTTATATAATTCAGATGGGCTACCTGTTATTTTTATGGTATATCAAAAAGTGTATATTTTTAAATGTGATTGTTGGTACATTTTACCAGTATTTAGTATTACCATACTTTCCAAACAAAAATTAAAATAGGAAAAATATGCAATATGAATATTTAAGAATTTTAGTATTTTTTTTTTTTTTCTCACTAAAACACAAGATTTGGTTTACAAAAAGCCTTTTTCCAAAATGTACATCTGGGATCAGTTGCGTAAACTAAGCCTATATGTTAAGACAGTGTCTCAAAAACTAATCTGACAAACTAGCAGTTAGCCAAGGGTAATCAGTCTTACTTTTTGGATTCAACTTAGACAAATCTGTGTTTTTATGTAACTAAATAAAAAAATTATGACCATTCTTAAAGAAAAAAAGTAGATGACTAACTTTTAAGACTAGTCTAAACCTTTTATGCAACTATACGGTATATTCAAATGGACTGAACAATATAGAATGCACTGCATTTTAGCTTGCTTATTTTGCTCAAATGCATGATCTATTTAAGTCCAAGTCATTATAACATCAACTATGCTTCTGACAACAAGTCGAGAGCTGTAGTTCCAAACATGTAAGTTGGAACAGCTTACAGCTGTTTGCAAATATTTGTTTAAAATGTGGTTTTGGGAAACACTGAATCATTTTACTGTGTTGGTAACGATGGAACTTGGAATTGTTGGCTAGCAGTGCTTTTTAGAAATGCACCCCAGCTCTGATTTAAAATATTCACAACATTACATCATTTGGTTTGAGACCAAAAAGTGTCTGATTAAAAGGATAACTCAAAATAACAAAACTGTTTTGAACACATTGTGACTCTATACAGTGTATGGTTTTGTCTTTGAAGAAACAGGTTGAAGGAGGTTTCCTCATTTATTTACTCTCTATCTCTCTAGGTCTGGCATTATTTTTGTTGACGTTCATTTTTTTCGCTGTTTTTCAGACTCATCATCAACTGAGTTCATGCAGGAGAAATCCTTCTTCTGTCGAATCAGGTCAGACAGACTTGAATCAAGCACTTCACACTGCCATTTATTTAGTAGCTATCTTACACGCATAGATGTTGTCCGGTAGGTTTGAAATAGTGACAGGCTGTTGACTGTCTAATGCATATTGCACACTCTGGCTGACAAGTTTGGGACAATAATATTTCAGTATGATTGACTGGCTAGTATATTATTTAAAGGAAGGGTAGGCGATTTTGAAAAGGCTAGCAATAGCAAGCTAGCTCTGAAAGCATAAGATCCCATCCTCCCTGCATAATCACTCTGCAAAGCCACACCTCCTCCAAAACACATGAATGTGCACAGGCAGAACAGAGGCTAATCAGCAACACAATGAGAGATGGTGTTGGTGGAGGGTTGAATGCAATGCTGTCAGATTACCTCATATCTCATTCACCGGTGAGAAAATATTACAGTACAAATTGCATAATATTACAAGCCTTTCATTCTCACTGAAACACGCTAATGACGTATCATGTCTGCGCAAACAGGGTGCACAGAGGTATGCAAATACATATTTTGACAGGCTGGCAGGACAGCCTATCGTAATGTGTGGACCGAACATTTTGATTGGACAAACATTTTATGGTACTACGCCTTTCACAGATGATACATATAATACATATAAATCCAAAGTTCTGGCAAGAAATTCTAGATGGTGCAGTCCGATAGGTCTAACTCAATCTGACATAATGACATCATCACAAGAAAAAACACAACATCATCAAGGGGAATAAAATATTCGATCAGAGTAACTAAAAAAAATAATCAGTTTATTGCCAAAGACTTGCAAGATGCTCAGATGAAAGGAGGAGAAACATTGCAATGCAGAGTATAAGAAGAACACTAAACAACCGTGGCATTCATGTCAGGACATCTTGCTGAACAGAAGAACATACAAAGCCGATTTGAATATGCTAACATTAAAATGGATATGCCTGTGGAGTTCTGGAGGAATGTTATATTTAGTAATGTAGTCAAACTGTAACTTTTGGACCCATGGATCAGCTGTATTCATGGCACAGCTGATTGGTTCTCTCCTGTATCAGCAGCCCAGTGAGCTTGCTGCTCAACATTGAAATACTTTTCTATTGCTTGTGGTAGCAGTTGCAGCATTCTTCAGAAATTCTTCACCTTCCCCAGCTCCACCTGTATAGATCTACTATGGGGTGATCATGTATACTGTGGGTGTTATTCATATATATTATATGTGCAGCAGCAGTATTTCTTACATGCTCAGAGCAGCATGTTGTGGATGTATTGGCAGTAGCAAGTCTCTATACTTTCTCTGCTGCAGCAGCATAGCAGATCTATTCCGCCAAGACCAAATACATTAACATTGTTATGTACATTACCATGCAATCTCTCTGAGAGTTGTCATGACAGAAATAAATTTAGTCCACTTAACTTAGTGATTGCTATCTGGATGTGAAGAAGCATAACAAAAAAATGTTTTTGAACCAAATCGCCCACCCTGCCTTTAAGAGTTAGAATGCACAACTTTTTTTATTAATCCACCAGGAAGCAGAATTTGGCTTTCAAGTTACTGCTACAATAAGAGATTAAAAAGAGGACAGATCTGGGCCTTCAAATCTTACAAAGATTTTGGTTTTCTTTGAAGCACTTAGTAATTAGTAAACTGGATATCTAAAGCCCCTAAATATCAGGTGAAAAAACTGTTGTTGTTAACATGTCGGTCAAATGATTCATGTTTAATTGGGCTGTTAAGTTCATTAACAGTTCAAGTCATTATGCTGTCAGTCAAAAGTCTGGTGATGCAAGACTAGGTTTAAAATTATCTTTAAAATGTGCTTTTGTTTGTTTGTTTGTTTGTTTGTGTAGTGGTGGTAAAGAAAAGGAGGGAGATCTACAGTACTATCCATTCAGGATGACTCCATATTTGATGAAGGTTCAAGACTCCGAGCTCTCTGAGGAACATTTCTGCTGCCTCATACTGGCTGAGAGAGTTCACTCTGGATATGAAGGTAATTACACACAGTTGCCCTTATGTGCTTAGGTTTCAAGCTATTATTATAACTAAATAGGTTGTGTCTTTTGATACGTTTATTTTCTAATTTGCAGCACCAAGAATTCCACCTGATAAGAGAATCTTCACCACAACACACACACCAAACTGTGTCTTTCAAGATGTTGATGAAAGGTTTGTGTCCATGAGCATAATGGTGATTAGTGATTAGAATTTGCTTGGGATCTTGGAACTTGTATATTCATATTCAAGCTTCTGATCTAGTCATGTCAGAAGTGTGACAAATGAGAACATTTGTTTTAATGATGACAAGCTAGAATATGAATATGAGGCTAATTGCCTGACTTTAAAGGGGTCCTATTATGCTCTTTTACAAAGTCTTGATTTCGTTTTAGGGGTGTACTAGAACATGCTCTCATGCTTAGTGGTTTGAAAAACGCATTATTTTTCACATAATTTAAATTATTACAATACCATTCTCCCCAGTCTAGCACAAACGGCTCGATTAGTTTCGGGTTTGATGAAGGCCCGCCTTCCGAAAAACGAAATGTGTTGTGATTGGTTAGCTGTCCCAGTGCGTTGTGATTGGCGAACAGCTAGGCAGAATGACTAAAAGCAAATTAATTCTCTGCCAGCGGGAGGCGCTGTTGTAGTGGTAAAGTTCAAGGTTTCCCCGGTAACGCTGTACACAAAGTAGAGCTCCGCTCACAAACGCTGCTTTATCAGACATTACATGCAAGATGAAATGAAAATGACATCCAAAATTTTCTGAAAACAGTTGGTTTCCATCAGAAATACAGTGATATAAAAACACCCGCACCGGGTTTCGATTTTGAAACATGCATTCGAATTTCCGGAGGCGGGATTTATTTTAATGATATTATTATGGGCCAATTTGTGATGTCACAAATACAGGAAAACAACTTTGTAGTCCGAACGAACCATTCGTTGTAGTTCTTGAAAAGGGATTTTTTTAAAAATGAAATATCTCCCTTTGGAGTGGACTTTGAGATTTGTAACTTTGTAGATCTTTTTTATGCCCAAACATACACACTACACACTGACTAAAATTCAAAAAGTGAAAAAGCATAATAGGACCCCTTTAAGTTAGTCAAACTATTCTTAGCATTAACCTGTATTTCATTTTAGCATTATTTAGCTTGAAGATTAATCAACAACTTATTTCATATTCATGTTTGTGGATGGATCTTTCACAATAGTGAGACAACTGCTGAGAAAGATGTGACATCAATACTCAACATACAAAACACAACAATACTTACAACATAAACCAACATTACAAAATAAACCAACAACACAAACTGCTAAAAGTGAACCAAAAACAAGTTCAATACCACAAATTAAACCAACAATGATTAAAAAACTCTACAACATGATCTATTCATGCTGCATTGCATGTGGGAATCTTTATAGTACATGTGCACTGTAGAAACACAGTATGATGCTGTTTGTCTACAAGACATTTCTGAGAGTGCAGTTAGATACAAGAGAAGTCCCACTGTGAAATTACTGTGAAAGTAATGCAGTTATTAACATGGAATAAACTGTAATTTCACTCAAATGTTTAACAATGTGGCGTTTATTTTGGAATATCTGTTATTAGAACAAATCTATTTGGACAATCTTTTATCCCCTCAGCTTTGTCTAAATGCTGCAAAAAATTTACTTTGTGAAATAAAGACCAACTAAATAAAATTCAAAAGCATACTTTATACTTGCATACTTTGCAGGGCAGTGACTCTGTTAGGATTTCTGCCTCAGGACTTGATTGGGACACCTCTTTTGTTACACCTGCATCCCAGTGACAGACCTATAATGCTGGCAGTGCACCGGAAAAGTAAGGATACATATCCTCCTTTTTACACAGTTTTGTTGTGTTGTGCTATACAAATTCAATATAAAGTTATATATTGTCAATATATTGTTGATATATTATGTACTACTAATAAAGACAAACTAAACTTGAAACCTTTTACTGGAATTATGCTGCCCTCAGCCGATCACATCCAGTATTGTCCTTGCTTTCCTAATTGTCTCTCTCTCCACTACAGTTCTGCAGTATGTTGGGCAGCCATTTGATCAGTCCTCAATCCGATTCTGTGTGAGAAATGGAGAATATGTTACTCTAGACACGAGCTGGTGTAGCTTTGTGAACCCATGGAGCCGCAAGGTGTCCTTTGTTATTGGACGACACAAAGTTCGCATGTGAGTTTTCGCCAATGCTTATGTATATATTCGTAACAGTCTTTTGTTACTATCTAATGTACATATAGGTGGATATAATACACTTTTTTTTTTTTTGATATTCTTTTTGACATATGGTTTCTGTGTCTACGTGCAGGGGTCCGATGAATGAGGATGTGTTTTCAGCTCCGGCTTTCACTGAGGAAAAGATCATAGATTCAGATATACAGGAAATTACTGAACAGATTCACAGACTGCTCCTGCAGGTGAAATCTCCTTATTTTGAATACACAAAAACACGTACACACTTTTCACTCACTAGCAGCATACTGCAAGCAATGATGTTTAGGGCTGCAACAAACGATTATTTTGATAATCGATTAATCTAACGATTATTAGAACGATTAATCGACTAATCACCAATTATTTCACTGATTAATCAGTAGACTTTGACTGATTATTCAGCTTTTGCAATTAGTTAAAATATTAAGTTATACATATTCTAACATAAATAAAGGTCACTTCAGCTTTAGAAAAGCATATTATATAATTACATTTATTATACAATTAATTGGTAACACTTTACAATAAGGTTCATTAGTTAACATTAGTTAATATGAACTAAGAATGAACAATACTTCTACAGCATTTATTAATCTTAGTTAATGTTAATTTCAGCATTTACTAATGAATTTCTAAAAATCACAAGTTGTGTTTTTTTAACATTTGCACTGTGAACTAACATGAACAAACAATGAACTGTATTTTTATTAACCAACATTAACAAAGATTAATACATAAATGTAATAAATGTATTGTTCATTGTTCATTCGTGTTAATTAATACATTAACTAATGTTAATAAATGATACCTTATTGTAAAGTGTTATCAATTCATTATACAAATAGATGTATTCGGAACACAAAATGAGATGACAGACAGAGACACTATCTCACCATTTAATTAGCTACATGAAAAAGTAACTGAATGACACATCATTCTGCCTAACATCTCCTTTTGTAAGACATATAGATAAGAAACAAAATAAAGGTAAGCGATAAGACGCTTTGGATAAACTATTTTATTCACAACATAATGTCTTAAAATACCTTATAGGGTTAGGATAACCAAAACAGTCCTGACCTAGATAAAGCTTTGATCTCTGTAAATCAAACTATGACTTTAATGAAATAATTTTTTTTCCCACTAATAAAAATATTTTATCATTTGCTAGCTCCACACTGGAGAGCTGCTTTAAAACAGAAAATCAAGTTGTAATTCTAACTGAAAGCGACACTGACTCTGGTATTTCATGTTTAATACTGTAAAGCTGCTTGAATTAAGGCTAACGTTATAGCATAAAGTACTATCAGTGGCGTACCGCACATCTTAGAGGCCCCCCAGTAAATAGCTTGATGGGGCCCCTCCCACCAGCAGTGATGTCATGTATGACAATTTATTGTGCACCTGCTGCATTTATACTACTGAGTCCGTCCCTCCCATTTACATAACTGATTTATCAGTAATGAATGTGGTGAATTATCATTGCATTTGACGTTATTATTGAGTAGTGTATATATATATATATATATATAGGTTATATAATGTGCGTATTTGATATTGCTTTTAAGTCAGACTGAAATCCCTGCAGGAATAAATATTTAATCTATGAATGTGGATGCAAAAGTGCCGCTGATCCGATGTGATTGTTATTTTAGCAATAGCAGGAGGATCCCTCAACAATAATATAGGCCCACAGACCACGGTCTGCATTTTATTTAACAGTAAGCTCAATAAATTTAATGTAGGCTAATGGCCAGCACATTTCAGTTTAAACACTGTCCTACATAGCACTTGCTAACTGTTTAAAAAAATTATACAAGCAAAATTCATGTCTTTCAATAAGAAAATGAACAGTAAAAAACAAACAAAACAAATAGGAGAAAAACAAATAGGAGAAAAACAAATTAAAGGAATAACTATATATGCTACATTTTGAGAAAAATTAACTTTCTATACATATACCAACTTTCGATATTAACTTATTTATTCTTTTTATTAACTGACAACCAAAAACAAGTAGAAACTCTACCGATGTTATGGGGCAAACGATACGTGAGACGTGCGGATCCATCTGCAGGGTTTTATTCACAGACATGGTCATAAATACAGGCAGGGTCGATCAATGGCAAACAGGTATAACACAGGCAAGACAAAGAGTAATCCTAGGGCAAGCGTGGGTCTTCGATCGGCGAACAATATCCAACAGGGCAAGGCAGAGAGATAATCCAGGTACACGAGCAATAATCCAAACGAGGTGCAAACAGAGTCCGAACGGCAAGGCAAAGAGTAAATCCAGGAAACAAGGGCAAGAATCAAAACATGAGAAAACCAGCAAGGCAAGACTATGGCAACTAAGTGGGCTCTGTAGAGTAGCTAACGCGATACAATACTCTGCGATCTATTGAGGAAGTCCATAGCTTTAAGTAAGGTGTGTAATCAGTGCATTTAGTGTGTGCGTAGGATCAGGTGAGCGTGTGATTAGTGCAATCAGCTGTGTGTGTCGTCAGTGCGATGGGTGATGGGAATTGTAGTCTGTGGTGAAGTGCAACAGTTAGCGTAGTGCAAGAGTCCATGTGGTGAGCGGGTGACCTCTGGTGGTGAATGAACAGAAGTGCATGGACAGGATTCGTGACATAGCCCCTCCCCCAAGGAGCGGCTTCCAGATGCTCCTATACAATCTAGGAGGGCGGTGGAACGGAGGCGGAACAGGGGGAGGGACGGAGGGCCAGGTCCACGTGGAAGTTGAGTGGTTGGGGACCAAGGCAGAGCAGGGCACCAGGGCGGAGCAGGAAGCCAGGGTGGAGCCGACGGAGCAGGAGTCCACCAGGATGGAGCAGACGGGACTGGAACCCACCAGGGCGGAGCAGACGGGACTGGAACCCACCAGGGCTGAGCAGACGGGACTGGAACCCACCAGGGCGGAGCAGACGGGACTGGAGCCCACCACGGTGGAGCAGAAGACCACCACGGCGAAGCAGAAGACCACCAGACCAGAGCAGAAGGAACTGTAGACCATGGCAGGGACTGGGACCTAGAGAACATTGAGACACACAAGACAGAGAGAGCATATACGGTCCCAAGGGACGAGGCAAGGAACACAAAAAGTTTATCAATGGTTTCCCCGGTGACAAGTGAACAGGTAGACAGTTCAAAAACAAAAGAATTGACTGAAATTGAACTGGTAGACATTTCATGACCAAAATCGGTAACTGAAACAAGACTGACAGAAAGTTCAGACATATTACTCAGAATTAGGCAGACAGATAATTCAGGTTCATTGATTGAAACAGGACTGGCAAGTAATGCACAAACAGATACATTAGTTGAGACTGAATAGGGAGACACTTCTATACTGGGTGTGTTGGTAAAGACTGATAAGACAGATTGTTCAAAACCAAAAGCATTGGCAGGTACAGGATAGACAGACAGTTCACCAGTGGTCTCTTTGGCAAAGACAGAAGTAATGGGGCAAATGGGGAGTTCATTTATGGTTTCAGGGTTCATGACAGGCAGGGTTAAGAGCTCACAGGTGACCTTTTTGGCTGTGACAAGGCTACTAGAGTATACAGGATCCTCATTTAAAGTCTCTGGGGTCGTGACAAGGCTAACGGAGTAGACAAAAGGTTCATTCACAGCCCCCATGGCCGTGACGGGGTTACCTTGGCATATAGTACATTCATTAGCAACAGGACAGAGATGAAGTTCGTAGACAGCATCCTTGGCCGTGACAGACAGGACTGAGAGTTCATAGGTAGCCTCTTCGGCCGGATCAGGACAGGAGAAAAGTTCATAAGCCGTCTCCGTGGCCGATTCGCGGCTGGACGAAAGTTCACAGACAGCCTCTGTGGCAGGGTTGAGATAGGACGAAGGTTCACAGATGGCATTCGTGGCCGGTTCAAGACAGGACAAGAGTTGATAGGTGGGCTCCGTGGCCGGTTCAGGACAGAACAAGAGTTCAGTAACCACAACAGGCATGACTGGGGATTCAGAATGGTCTCCTTGACCAGTGCAGGACAGGACAATAATTCAGTAATGGCCTCCTCGGCCGGAACAGACAGTTCACAGAGATAATCACTGGGCACCACCACCACGCACGGAACGGAGGCGAGTGTCGCCGTCTCGGAAGGTTCTGCAGCTTGCGCCGCCACCTCTGAAGAGACTGCAGTGGACACCATGGCCTCTGGGAGCACAGCAGCGGACACCGCTACCTCAGGAGGTTCCGCAGCGTAAGCCGCCACCTCTGGAGATGTTGTAGCCGGTGTCGCTGCTTCTAGCAGATTGGTGGTGGTGTACACAGCCCAGATACACCATAAAGAAACCCCCCATACAGGAAGTGCTGCAGACAGGGGAAAGGGTTCATGAGCAGGAGGACTAGAGTGATTAGGTTTGGGGATACCAACTGTGCGTGCTGATACCAGCGGTGGATCCTCCACGCTGGATGCCAACCTCTGACGCTTGATGACGGGTTCGCTTGATAGGACAGTGGAGGGTTGCAGTACAACAACCGATTTTTTTCTTCTCGTTTTTAAGCCCTGCTTAAAGCATACGGTGCCTCACACGTGACATGCAGGAAAAAAAAATTAAATCGGGTACACAAATTTGTTTTCTGGTTTTACTAAATTGTGCGCACGATAGGCCTATTACTAAATCATGGTCAGGATTTAATTGTATCAAATCAACGAACAAATTATTATATCGTGCGCGCAATTTACTTAAAACAAGGGAACGGGTTAGTAAGTTGTACACACAATTTAGTAAAACGAGGGAACGAATTATATTGTGCGCATGCTTTACTAATTTTTTTCCTACATGTCATGTGTGGGGCTCCGTACATAAGCAACTTTAAGTGTAAAAATATCCACTTCCATTATGGTGTGGTTGTCTTAGAAGTATAGTGTTTATGACAAGTGAAATGTGAGAAAAAATTTATTTTCCCCTGTTGTAGTTTACTGGAGTGCTGAACTGCAGAGCTCATGCAAACATCCATATTGTTGCATTTTTAACTGCTGCTTTCACACTGCTGTCAGTTTTTGTTGTGTTTATTTCGTTACTGAGAGGAAATTGCGCAATATATAATTACATATTCATCCAAACACTGCGTTTGCTTTGCTCTGAAGCGCTGTGTGTCTTCTTCTCTTGAATTGCATCCAGGAGGGCTGAACTACAGTCTTGCGCTACAGCGCCACACTGGTCAAACTGCAATATTGCAGGCTCTTACATTAGGTCATATGAGATGGAACGACTACTCGACAACAAAAATATTTGTCGACAATTTTTTATTGTCGACGTTGTCAATAATGTCAACTAATCGTTTCAGCCGTAATGATGTTGTCCATGAACATTTGTATGGATGATGTAAAAGTAGTGCATTTTTAGCAGAGTATATTTGATAAGTTTTAAAGTTCCACAAATGGCCTCACATTCTCCACAAACACTCTTTGGCATAATGTGGAATTTGTAGTTGATGTGTCAATGACTATTGCCAGAACTAGTTGCTAATTTCAGTTTAAAGTCAACAATGGAATAGACAGTGTAAATTTCTGTCTTGTAGCCGGTCCACAGTATGGGGTCGAGTGGTTATGGCAGTCATGGCAGCAATGGTTCTTATGAGCACCTTCTGAGCATAGCATCCTCTAGTGACAGTAATGGAAATGGAAACACAGCAAACGTTGGGAACAGGATCAACGGAAATACCAGTAAGGAGGAGGGCAAAAGCAAACCGGTAATTCTCCTTCTCAGCGTGCACATACTCATATCAGAAATCGCACTCATTTAATAACAGAATTTCCAAAATATCAGTTTTTTTCTGTAAGAACCATTTGCTTTATGCTAATTTTTCATTTTACACATTTATTACAGTGGGGGGTTATTAGGAACTTGAAATGGAGTGCTAAAACCCTTTCATCTGACAAAATTATTGATATATATTTTTATTGTTGATATATTATTGATTATTTTATTGATTTTTTTTTCCCTCTCCAAATGCTGTTCTCCTGTGCACTGTTTAACATATTTAACATATTTTTTTTGTTCAGTACAACAGTACTCAAACAACACCACATCATCTAAAAACTTGTTTTTCAGAGGTCATTTCAGGAGATTTGTAAAGGGGTTCACATGTTGAAAGCTCAGGAGCAGCAAGGCTCCTCTTCCAAAGCAGAACAGAAAAAGTCTTTGGACAGTGAGTATATGTGTGTATGTTAGTGTCTGTGTGTATAATACAGCAGGGTATATCTGTGTTACATATAATATTGTTAATGTGATTGTATGTTTGCGTATTTATTAAGTGTCTTTAGCAGGGTTCAGGTCCCCTGTTGTAAAGCAGAAAGACTCTGCACTGCTGGTCAGAGATGGACCTGCCACAATGGAGGAACTCAAAGACCATACAATGTACTCATACCAGCAAATCAGCTGTCTAGACAGTGTCATCAGGTGTGTGTGTGTGTGTGTGTGTGTGTGTGTGTGTGTGTGTGTGAAAAAGAGGTCAATCTTTTTCCATTTGGACTTTTTTACAAAGTACATACCGATTGTGTAAAATCAACACTTGTTAAAACATAGCGACACTTTACTGCTTTTTACTAAATTAACACAAAGGGAAAAAATAAAATCATATTTACTTAAAGGTAAAAGTATAGAAACATGAAAGATTAAAAAATATGAAAATTATACAAAAAGTTCAATTTGTGGTTGTTGCAACAACAAAGAAAAACATGAAAAACAAAGAAACACATTACATAGAACAAGTGGCAGGGGTATCGATTTGCATTTACACCCCAAGACTTAATGCACAGATGTATTCTGACATAGAGCAGTGGTTCTTAATCCTGGTCCTAGGGACACACCTCTCTGCACATTTTGTATACCTCCCTTATCTGACATAGTTCAGTTAATGGAGCTCTCTCCTAACGAGCTGAAGATCTAAATCAGGTGATAAATAAGGGAGATATGCAAAATGTGCAGAGCAGGGGTTCCCAGGACCAGGATTAAGAACTACTGACATAAGCCTCGTTCAGACTGTCAGCCCAAATCCGATGTTTGTTCAAATCCGATCATATTTAGATATTCTAAACAGCAATGAACTACATGAAATCAGATTTTTGCAAATCTGTTTCGAGCTACATTCATTTGTGGTTTGAAATCCTATTCAAATCACATTTCTGGAAGTCTGTTTCAGTATACACACTTTTTGAGTTTTGAAACCAGTGGAGATGGCAGCACAGAATGAAGTCGCACCCAAAAATGGAATAATCCAGCACGATGGCTACATGTTGTCATGTAATGTTGTCTGTATTGCAAACTCTATTGCTGTTATTATTGTTTTAGCGTAGGCATAACAATGCAACGGCATTGCCATAGAAACCAATGCAGATATTTCGTTAAACGAAAGAACACTACAGGACACACAAATCAGATTTGAGAAGTTGCGAGACACGATCAGCCCGATCACTTTATTTAGCTTTCATGTAAACACTACATTCAAATCGGATATGCACGGATTTGGGCTGACCATCTGAACAAGGCTTTAGATCGGATTCCAATCTGATATGCACAAAAATCAGATTTGGGCTGAAAGTCTGAATGAGGCTAAAGTATCAGATTTTTTTGTCCCTCCATTGCCATGGTTATCACTGTCAATCACTGCATTTTCAGATTCAATTCCATATTTATTTACAGTTGTCAATCTATGAACTAGCAGCATGAAAAAAAAATCTTTTATTTAAATTGTGAATTGGTTAATCTCTCGGCATCCAGCCCTATGTAAAACATAAGTGTAGTATTGTTTGAATATGTATGGATCAGTGAATTGTTTATGTCACAGATATTTGGAGAGCTGTAACATCCCAAACACAGTAAAACGAAAGCATCAGTTCTCCTCAAACACAACCTCCTCAAATTCGGATGAGGACAAAAACTCCTCTGAAGCCAGTCTACAGCAAACTGATGGTAATTTTGTTTTGTTTGTTTTTTTTTTAACAATTGTGGAAGGCAATATTTTGATAGATATCAAACAAAGATACTTCTTTCAATCCCTGTGTGCAGTTTTTTGTATGTATTTTTAGAATCTCTAGGTATGGAAGCACCAACTTCTATGTCTATAAAGACCAATGAAAAGCCTCCATCAGGTCTTGCCCCAAGTCGTGTTGTCGAAGGGCCTTTATCGCCTTTGGACCTGCCCAGCAAAGCAGACAGTGTGGTTTCTCAATGTTCCTACAGCAGCACAATCGTACATGTGGGAGACAAAAAAACACAGCCAGAATCAGGTACCGACGCATAATACACATTATCACGAAATAATAAGGTTGTTGATTTAACACATTAATTCAGTACGAATCACGTGAGCCAATTATTTGGTAACCCATTTATAAACACAGTCACTTGCTTAATTTCTCATTTGAATGAATTAGTTGATTGAATGACTGAATGACTCATTCATTAAAGGATTAGTTCATTTCCAGAATAACAATTTACTGATAATTTACTCACCCAAATAAGGTTTTTGAGGGAAACATTCCAGGATTTTTCTCCATATAGTGGACTTCAGTGGTGGCCAACAGGTTGAAGGTCTAAACTGCAGTTTCAGTGCATCTTCAATGGGCTCTACACGATCCCAGCCGAGGGCTAAGGGTCTTATCTAGCAAAACGATCGGTCATTTCCTAAAAAAAAAGGTATATACTTTTTTTAACCACAAATGCTCGTCTTGCACTAGCTCGACCTCACACATTACATAGTCACGTTGGAAAGGTCATGCGTAACGTAGGCGGAAGTACCTAGTGTTTACAAAGTGAATATGCAAAGTAAGTAGGGGTGTAACGATACACGACACGTATTCGTATTGAACTGTTCAGTACGAGGCTTTCGGTTCGGTATGCATTACAAACCGAACGATTCGATTCATTGGACTAATCCTATTACATTTGGAAAATAAAAAAACAGCTTAAAGTGTGTGAAATATAATGTTCTCAGTGCCACTGCACTCAACAAGGCAGCCCAAACGACGTAACAGACAACGTGCTGCCTGCCCAGTGGTGTAACGTTAGCGGAAGGGCACGCAGGGCACGCACTGCGAAAGGCCCCGCGATAACCTCCCCGTGCTGGGTTGCGTCGAAATACGATGATCTTGTATCGACGATAGCCAGAGATATTGTCAAAAACATCAATTGTTGGCAATATTAAGATATTTGGCATTTCCAATTAATGTAGGCCTGTTAAATTATTATTTTATTAGGCTTATTATTATTATGAAGTTACTTTTATTATTAAAATAATATTACAATTAATCTGCCCCGCAATAATTACCAAATAACTGACGTGCTGCGAGGATAACAAAAGATTAGGCTATATATTTACTCCTTAATTAAAATGTTTTTAAAAAAGGTATTTTAAAACAGGTCTACTATACAATGAATTATAGGCCTATGATTAAAATATTAACACTTCAGTCATCAATATAAATCAATGAAATAAAAAGCTTTTATTTCAAGCACTGACTTTCAAAAACAACCTGTTTAACACGAAATATGTTTCTTCTAATTTTTTTTCACTATGTAATATTAGAAATATTAAGGGTATGAATGAAAACAGTTAGCTGTATACCGTTATCAGCGTATGTTGAAGTAGATTCGTCTCTCGGTGGCTCTGAGAGAATATGCGGCGTTAGATGCCGAAAGCTCCGTCATTCTGTTTTTACTTTCACTTTCTGCATAGTGAATTGACTGAGATTAAGACGTTCACCAATTTTTAAATGATTTGAAAATTGATTTAAAATGAATTAAAACAGTTAAGAATAGAAGATGATGAGACAATACATAAAATTCAGTGAAATCAGTTTGGACATAGCACAGTGCTCATTCAGTAAATGCACAGCTGAACAAATGTATTTTGAGTCTGGATTAAAATATGGCTATTAATTTACCACATCTGATCTCTTCTGGAAGCCAGATCCAACTGCGGGTGGCATAATAGCTAAAGGCGGACTCCCCTTGTTTTGAGTGAACCCTTGGTATTTCTGACGGTCTAATGATCCTAGTGATCCTAGGCCATTTAGTGATTTACGTATAAACAAGTAATAATACATTCAAATCATTCCTAAATGTAACTGGAAGTCAGTTTAAAGACCTGAGGACTGGTGTGATATGTGTGATAGGTGAGATTTTCTGGTTCCAGTCAGAATCCTGGCAGCAGCATTCTGGATGAGCTGCAGCTGTCTAATGGTCTTTCTGGGAAGGCCGGTCAGGAGTCCATTACTCCACCCTGCTGGTGATTAAGGCACGAATAAGTTTCTCTGAAGTCTTGACTGGAAACAAAACATCTAATTCTTGCAATGTTTCTGAGATGATAATATGCTGATTTAGTTATTGATTTGACATGGCTACTGAAACTAAGTCATTAGGCGATAAAGCTAGGTAAACCTGGGTATCATCTGCATAGCTGTGATAGGCAGCTTGGTTCTTTCTCATTATTAAATACTTGAATTCATTTTGTTACGAAATAACTGTGCATTGCTCAGAGTCAGAGACACACAACAGTTCTGCTGTGGCTTTGTTTGAAACTATTTGCATTTAAGAAATTGCACAAAAACAGACAATAATGTGTCCAAAATGTAACACAATAATAACCTCATGTTTATTGAACTGTTGCATAAAATCAATATCACATTAAAAAATCGTGCAGGCATATTAGGGGAAAAAATAGCACTCTTGCTCTTGTGATATTGCTTATATATATCATATAAATATAAGAGAAAATCCCATACAGGGGAATTTTTTTGCCCTCATATTTTAGACTTTAGAGGCATATTGCTGGATAAATCATGCAATCAGTTGTTGTCCTGCATCTTGTTCATCAGCAACTGCATGAGTAAGATGATGTGCAGTTCTGGGCCAGGTGCGTTCTATGGATTATTAATTTAACATTTTATTTTTTCCATAATTAATTACACTTAATTACCATGTTAAATCAACAGCCCTAGTTTCAGTAGATAGCTGCAGTGTGGGAAACCTCTATTGTTCTTTCCACAGTACTGATGTGCATTACAACCATCTAGGTGTTAATTTAAGAGGAAGATTAAATTAAAATTCCAATGTCATTTAACTGTTGCAGAGATCATTGAGGATGCTGCAGAAAGCCCAGCTCCTTCTGCACCGGTTAATGTGATTTCCCCACCCACAGTGGAGCAGGAAGCCTATAAAAAGCTGGGACTGACAAAACAGGTGCTGGCAGCGCACACACAGAAGGAAGAGCAAGCGTTTCTCAGTCGCTGCAGAGAACTTCGGAATGATCAAGCCCTTCACAAGAATTCCCCACCTAGCACACAAAGAAACCGGCGACAGGCTGCCGAGGGTATGTAAACATGAAAAACACTTGATGAAAGTTATCAATGGCAGTGATAAAACAAATCTGTTTCCAATCCTAGTCCCAAATGATGCCCTCCACCTTTCCGGTCATCTGCACATTGACGATGTTATGGCATAATAAGGGAGCACATTTCTGTATCATAAAATTACAAGTGGGGGCACCCTACAGTCTCAAGAACTTTGTGGACATGTGCAAGTGATGGCCACAAATACACATCAAATAAGCCTTTTTCACATTTTTCCATATAATTGCACAGAAGTCCATATAATTCTCTTTACATTACACTAATTTTCCACTTTTTCTTTGTCCTTACTCTTTCTCTGCCCCTTTGGTGGCTTCAGGAGCTCATGGATCTAAAGCAGGAGAGGGTTTCCCTGTTACAGAGGAAACCACCAAAAAAAGCTGGCGCACCAAAAAGTCAAGAAAGAAATCACGCACAAAACATCCTGATT
Source organism: Spinibarbus caldwelli (assembly GCA_039654775.1). NCBI lineage: Eukaryota > Metazoa > Chordata > Actinopteri > Cypriniformes > Cyprinidae > Spinibarbus > Spinibarbus caldwelli. Next base: position 25,159,744 of record CM077252.1, on the reverse strand, counting down.
CATTAGATAATGCTGCGTCTCAGCACAGACCTCTCCCACCCCTGCAGGGTTTAAACCAGACATCTTGGTCCCCCTCCGAGGCATCACAGTCTGGGCTTTCAGTTCCATTTCCAACCGTGGTTCCAGGATATCCTCTCTACCCTGTAGTTCCCTCTGTTGCCCCACCCCAAGCCCCTACAGGAGTAGCAGAGTCCCAGACCACTCAGGCCACGCCCTCTGTGGCTACATATCCTAACCCATTAGTCACACCAGTTGTAGCATTGGTTTTGCCCAGTTTTATGTTGCCACAGATAGATACAGCACCTCGCTCTCCATTCTCTGCTGACACTCAGCAAGCCTACAATGCTCTCTTTCGGCCCCAGCAAGCCTACAATGTCCAGCAACCCTTGCAGCCTCAACAAGCCTACACTGGCCAACAAGCATTTCAGCCACAACAAGCCTACAGCACCACGCAGCACCTTCAAAACCCTCAAAGCTGCAGTACCCACCAGTGCTTTCAGACCCATACCTCCTTCACTTCCCAGCAACCAGCATTTACACCCCAGACACATTTTCAGTATGGAATGACATCTGACCCCAAACACTCCGTCATTGAGTCTACAGAGTGTCCTTCTCCTTTGCCACCCCCTCACTCCCCCCCACTGTTTGAGTCTCGCTGTAGTTCTCCATTGCAACTGGACCTGCTTCAGATGGAGGAAAAACAGGACTCTCATACCGTAGCACCCCAGTCCAGCACCCAGGGTAATTGCACTTTAGTACAGGATAAAAACAACACATCCATCAATAGGACAACTTCTGCAATGGATGACTTACAGCAGGTAAAAAGCTACAAATATTTGAACAAATTTAAGCACACACACCTTGCACACTTGAATCATGAATTCCATGCTTTGCCTGATTTTCTCCGGCTACTCTTCCAGGCATGTTGTTCAGGTAATGGTGGCCACTGTGGTGACCACTCCTCATCCAGCAGCGTGATGGAAATGTTGTTGCAGGAAGACTCTCATTCTGGCATGGGCTCTGCCATGTCAGCATCTACTGGCTCCACATCCAATGACTGCAACACCTCTAATAGTGGAACAGGTCACTGCAAGTTAATGCTTCACATTAACATTAACACATTAATACAAAAACATACTAAACGCATGCAGTCTGTCATGATACCTTATGTAAGGAATTATTAACACCAAACTACTGAATTGAAAGTGGTCAGTCTGGACCACTATTCTTCTGTTGTTACCTCTCAAGACATTTTAATCCATAAAGTGCTTGTGTGTAGAACTATTTTCTTTATACCAATGATAAATCCACCATTTGGTTGCCTTCAATTATACAGGTAGTTCCCAGTGGTGGAGGTAACGAATTACAACTACTCACGTTACTGTAATTAAGTAGTTTTTTCGGGTACTTGTACTTTTTTAGCATATTTTTAAAGCTGTATTTTTACTTGTACTTAAATACAAATTAAGCAAAATAATCTACTTCGTTACTTTTAAATCATAGTTCGTTACTGAGTACGCCCACAATTTGAATTGATATTCAAACCAATCTTATATATACACCGATCTTGCTCTCTCCTCTCCGACAGTGAGTTTGACACGCATCGCCTCCTGTCTGAATGTCCGCGTGGGATTGCAGGTTTAATCATTCCCGCGCAAATGTGGCGAGCGCTTTATTGTAACATGAGAACACAGTCCTGTAATCGCAGAAAACTGGATGCGAGCTCTCAAACACTCCTAACTTATACAAATGTCCTCTCACTCCGATATCGCGTGTGCGCAGACTGTGTGCAATCGCGATCTCTCAGTGCTTTAAATAGAAATTATTTCTCTTTGATCCTGGATTAAACTTTGTCAAAAGTCATCATTCAGAACAGATCCACGCCTGGCCGATGAAAATGCTACTGGAAATTTTATTGGCTCTAAGTGAAATGCACCAGAAAGTCTTTCAACAATCAAAGATGGAACTTAATTTTTTTTTTTTTACAATGTAAATTTATGCTAGAAATGTTTTGGAATGGGATATTTGTCTGATTTGTACATATAAATATCCTAGTCTGTCTAACTGCATCACTACATTGTACAGACATTACAGGTCAAAGCCATCTGGTGTTCCATTTATCTAAATAAATAGGCCTAACAACCCTTAAATCACTACTTATAAAAATTCAGTGTTGTCATATTTTCGAATACAACTGAATTGAGGTCATTTGTTTTATAATTTTATTACTGACTGTGTACTTGTAATTTTTTGTAAATTTTTGTAAAGCCTATATTAAAATCTGTTCATCATATAAAGCGAATGTGTCTTTATAGAAGACTTGGATTAAACCAATTTCAAAGCTTGAAATAATAAAATAATAATAAGTTTAAAAAAAATTATATTAAAATATCTATATGGCAGTATGTAGTATGTGGTAGTTTTGCCAATGGTATTGAAAATTAGTCGTCATGAAATCAAAAATGACCCTACTTACTTTTTTTAGCGCACATTACTAGTCTTGTGGTGAACAATTAAACCGTGCAAGTCAATACACTGGGGAAAAAAAAAAAAATTGTCTGCCGTCGTAATCTTTAATCAAAAACTGAAAATTTAGTTTCTGCTCTGGAATGGCGTTCTTGCTCTGATGACGTCAGTTTGAAGGCTTGGGGAGAATCCTCTTGTTAAGTATGACATGAGGACTGCTGTTTCCGGGTCCAAGCCTCTACTTATTTCATTTGAGAATGCTATCTCAACAGCCATTTATGCACACTATTTAATTAAAATTACATATTTAAGCTAAGCATTTAAAAATTTGCTGTGCACACTACAGTCTCCGTGCTCACAGTGTCTCAGACACTAATATTTTAGCTGAAACACTGTCTGGCCATCTGGGATTTCAGTATGGAGATAAATGCTAGGGTTATAATTTTTCAGTATTACATGACATTGTGAGTGTATATTAGCACAGTTTGGGGTTTTCTTGGGGCATCTGGCAGAGCGTTAGGACCCAGAAGCGGTGAAGCATGATGTCAGATGTAACAAGCAGATGTTCTTAACCACTCCTACCGTGAATCTGCTCTGAGCAAGAGGTGGAGTGGAGGTGCACCAAAATAAAACCCTGCCCTTTATTCAATATTCCCTTTCACTTGGAAATACATCACAACACTGAAGTCAGTTGCAACTTCCGGTTCACGGGTACTTTGATATTGATATTTTTCAAGGTATTGAAGTTAGAAATTCCTGTATCATGACCACTAATTCACGTACTTTGTCAAAAAGATAAAAGTTGGTTTTGTTCAAAGTAGCTATTATCCACATATATCTTTGATATGAATGAATATGTTTTGGTAATTCATTAAATATTACCGGCTAAAAAGTAACTAGTAACTAGTACTCTGAGTAGTTTTTGAGAGGAGTAATTTGTACTTTTACTCAAGTACTGTTTTGGCACCAGTACTTTTACTTGTAACTGAGTATTATTTCAGTATGTAACAGTACTTGTATTTAAGTACAAATTTTCAGTACTCTTTCCACCACTGGTAGTTCCAAAATTGCTGACAATATTACAGTCGCATAACACTTTTGTAGTAATAATGGGAAGTTGGTTAGTTAGAATAATTAACAATCTCTGTGTGACTGACTAGATTTCAGTCTAGATGACTGACCACCAGAGAGCATCAGCAACTGACAGGCATTACATTTGGAATTGGATTTATTTTATTTTTTTATTTTTTTATTTATTTATTTATTTTATTTATTAATATAGTAGTAAGTGTCGGAATACCAATATGGTGTTACAGCGTTTATAGTGGCATGATGTCATGAGCAATCCAGTTCTTTATTATAGATTAGTCGCACCAGTCAGAATTATTATATATTGTAATGTATAATAGTATCAGCTCAGCAAACTAAACTTCTTTTGCATTTTCTCTTCCTGATCAGGAAGCAACACAAGCAAGTATTTTGGCAGTGTGGATTCCTCAGAGAACAATCACATAATAAAGGAACAGGAGGAGAATTTTAAGTATGTTCTTCAAGACCCTGTTTTGAGACTTACAGCCAATGATGATGACTGTGTCATGATGACCTATCAAGTGCCATCAAGGTGAGAGTCAATTCTGTCTGTATTGGGAGAAGGGGGAATTTGGTATTTAAAGGTAAAGTTCACCCAAAAATGAAAATTCTGTCATCATTTACCCTCAAGTCATTCCAAACCCATAAGACTTTTGTCCATTCGTGAAACACAAATGAAGATATTTTTTATGAATCCTTAGAGATTTCTGTCCCTCAGTTGAAAATCCATTCCACCAAAACATCCAAACTTTGAAAAGTTCATTAAACAGATTGTAAAATAAACCCATATGAATCAAGTGGTTTAATCCAAGTCTTCTGAAAGAAGACAATAGATTTATATGATATGAACAGATTTAATATAGGCTTTTATGCACATATTCAAGTTTTAATTGAATGGACTTCACTGATCTTATTGTAACTGAGCTTATTTGCTCAATCAATGAGTAAATGATGACAATTTTTTTTTTTTCCAATGAATAATTCCTAGGTAAATTAGCACACAGAAAAGCTTTTAAAAGCTCTGCATTGTGAGTGCTTAAACTCTGTCTGAACCAGACTTTGCTCTCACTTTTCTTCGATATTGACATACTTCCTGAAACAGAATATTGAATAGAAGGCAGGGTTTTATTTTAGTGCACATCGCTGCCATCTCTTTCTCACAGCAAACTAATGGTTTGAAGGGAATGGTTAAGGATACTCTTCCCAAGCCATCAAACTGATGCCATCAGAGAATGAATGCCATTCCAGAGAGCAAAAGCAAATTACCGTTAAAAAAATTACCGTTTTTTTTTTTTTTTTTTTTTTTTTTTTTCAGTGTATTAATTTCACCCCAAGACTAGCAGTGTGCGCTTACAAAGTAAATAATGTGAATTTGATTTCATTTGGACTTTAAACTTTTAAATAAAAATAAGCTCTCTTGTAAGAGTGTTGGTGTTTTGGGACAGGGATATGGAAAAGATTCTGGGTGATGATCGGGAGCGTTTAAGGCGCATGCAGAAGAACCAGCCCCGTTTCTCTTCAGAACAGCGTCGAGAACTGATTGATCAGCACCCCTGGATGAGGAGAGGAGCGTTACCCAATGCCATCAATGTCATGGTATGTGACTCTAGGGGTGGGCGATATAGGAAAAAAAAAAATCTCAATTTTTTTCAGACAGGATCTTATTTGATTCTTTTTGGTATTGGTTTTTAAATTACTGAGCCAAACTAATTTCCCTATTTAAATACAAAACAAAAGAAAAAAGAATGACGGACCATTCAGGCCAAAATAGAGGTGGAGGGGGAAAAAATGGGGAAAAGAAATTCATATCACAATTTTTTCAGGCAGATTCATGATCCACAGTTTTATCACAATTCTTTTTTTTTTTTTTTTAAGATAAGTTACAAGTTACTGAGCAGTATAAACCAGTAAACCCTACCAGCCTAACTAATATAAGTAATATGTTTTCATGCTTAGTAAAGTAAAAAACAGTCAGAACAAAGAAACAAATGACAAGCAATAAAAGAGATAAATACAGTAGGACAAAGATACAGATTAAATAAACACCTCTGTAAGACTTTCGGATGAGACAACAATTTGCTTGAAGTCTTCAAACACGATGCAAAATCAACAGATTGCCCACACCTAGTGGGCAATATACCAAAATATTGTTTCACTTTATTTTATTTTTGTTATTAAAAATTAGAACAAAGATGCAAATTACAAACAATAAGACACTTGTGTTCTAGACAGTTCAAGCGTAATATTAATAAAAAAAAACAGCCATGCAACTGCAATAAAATGTGCACTCTTGCAAAATTAGGGGTGACCCCGAATAGTCAACGATTCAATGCTTCGGTAGGAGGAGCCCGATTTGAATACCAATCTCACAGTCGAATATTCGGCGGGGTGTTATGATCATGCCATTTTGGCTATATGGCGGTGCTCAAATGTCTGATTTCACATAGACCTACCGGTTTTCTCCCAATAAGTTAATATACAACCTATTAAGATAATGCTGTAAATAAGAATCTGAAAATAAGGAAGCTTTAAATAAATATTTTAACGTGCGTGAATAAATCCAACCACCCCTATAGATTTAAATTTCACTTTCCATAATCTGTGACCGACAGAGGAGCATTTTGGCGGCTGGGATTTAAAACTTTAACAAGACTCAAATTGACACAGGCAGAGTGAAAGACTGGATTTTTTGGATCAGGTAGGGTACAAGTTATTTCAAAACATTTCAGCCGGTTTATATAGGCTGTATTGTGTATATATTATTTATCTCGTATAAGATGCATTTGGTTGAATTGTGCTGCAGTAAAGCGCTTCATTGTAGTAATGGTGAGTAGCCTATCTCGCGAGCAGTACAAACAACAATGCAGGATATTAATAACTATGCAGGATATTAACTATGACTGGGACTGTCATATACATAACATTATAATGCGAACACTATTATAATAAAACGCTGTGAATTTTTAGAGTTTAGTTGCTGTGTTTCTGCACGTTGTTACGTGAAGAACGCGTCCACTAAAGGAGTTCATTCAGAGCATGCAGATAGCCTATAAATCGTAATATAACGTTATAATATTATGTTGTACAAATAATGAAGCGTATTCTATATGAGATAAATGATGAGTTAAATCCCATTGATTAAAAACCTGCTATCAAATACTTCAGCGCGAGCAGCTCAAAACAGAAATGCAGAACTTTAATAACTTCTGTCATATACATAACGTTATAATGAGAGCACTATTGTAAAAAATGTTGTGAATCATTAGGATTTCGCTGACGTTTAATGCTGTCTTTTAATCAAAACATAAAACATTATTTTTGTATCTGCGAGGCGTCCGTAACACATTTTCCCTGTGTGTTAAAGTCAGTAATTGTGACTGTCGAATGTCTCACTTGATTCCTGGTAATGTATTTTGCCCCCGCCCCCAAACGTATGATTCGACTATCTGTCGACTATCGGTAAGATTCGAAAATTCTGATTCAACTATGAAAATCCTTAGTCGGGGACACCCCTATGCACAATATTAAGGATCTATCTGGTAAGGCAGATTGTGTAGACTTTTTTTTTTTATTCGCAATCTTTACATTTTAATTATTCACAATATATCTATCTAGGGAACATACAGTAGGACCCGGGAACATATGACCCTTTTTCATATGTTCCTTTATGTGCTATATAAATCTGGGAAACATAGGACCCTGGGAACATAGATATGCTCCCTTTACCAACATGCTATGGTCATTACTTCCATGGAATCTGAAGCTGTAGATTTTCTCATGCAGTTCACACAAAGAGTGCTATCAGTTCAAATGAGTAACCATTAACAGAGTTTCTGCCTATGAAGAGCACCATGAATCAGTCACTTTTGAGTTTTCATTTCAATGCTTATAGTACACAGAGCTTGTGTTTACTGAATGGTACAGCTAAAATACTCTTGCTTGTGTTTGTGTAGGAGTGTATGTACTGCGAGAATGATGTCTCTGCCCTGCTAGAAGAAGACTTACCCGATATGGAGTTGGGCATTTTGGGAGGAGAAGTGGTACAAGATGGAGGAGGGTCTCATTCAATGGAAGAGGAGCAACCTAGTGTATAATCTGAAAACTTTACACTAATCTCAGCCAGCAGAGGGCAACAGGACCTTTCTTTACTTACACACGAAGTAAAGTGTGTGTGTGTGTGTGTGTGTGTGTGTGTGTGTGTGTGTGTGTGTGTGTGTGTGTGTGTGTGTGTGTGTGTGTGTGTGTGTGTGTGTGTGTGTGTGTGTGTGTGTGTGTGTGTGTAGACAAAAGTATGCTAGTTAGCTGACTGAGTAACCCAAAGATGCTGTTCAAATGTGCAAACTCTGATTGGATGGAACCGCTGTCACATGGACCTAACCTGCTCAGTTGTTCTGTGTCTTTATAGTTTTTCCAATTCACTTGTACTGTTTGAATATGTAGCTACAGCAATGTTTTCCTCAGTGGATTGATGCTCTGTGCAGAAATTGCCAGATTATGCTTGTACCAGCTAACAGTAGAATGAGGTGTAGAGCAGTGGTTTTCAATCCTGTTCCTCGGGACCCACTGCTCTGAATATTTTGCATGTCTCCCTTATCTGACACACTCATTTGAGTTCAAGGAGCTCTTTCCTAATGAGCTGATGATCTGAATCAAGTGTGTAAATTAGGGAGACATGCAAAATGTGCAGAGCTGTGGGTCCCCAGGAACAAGTTTGAAAACCACTGGTGTAGACCATCAGAAATAAATTTAAAAAGTACATTTTTCATTATGAACACAAGTCCTATTATGAACACAACAGTATATAGGCCAATACGAATGCATTTTGCTAAAAATCTAAACCAGGAAGTAAAACACCGCCATACTGTATATTTGGGGACCATTCCAGCCAAATAAGCTGCTGCCTATAACCCGTGATCAGTCTAATCTTGTTACAGGGCGCTTGTGTCAGTTTGTCAGAGGACAGCAAGTATTTGTTGCATGTCTTCAGGGATGTGCAATCATGGAAACTAATATTTTTGTAGATCTCTTTTGTAAGTCATAAAAAATTGACCATGAACTTCTCTTTCTTCCTTTCTCTTCCCCTTTCTTTCATGTCTTCTTTTGGCTATTCAAATGTTCTAGTCACAATGCAGTCATTCAACAAAGATGTCAGGGCACTAGTTCTCTGAGTGGAGGATACTAGCTTTATTATGTGTAGCATTCTGTAAAAGGTCTGAAGCTGTTTCTATACCTGAAATACTCTTTTCGCCATGGCCAGTAGTGCTGAAGCAGGAAAACTGGAACTGGCTTTTTCTGATTTGTGAACTATTTAAGCAAAAGACTGGATGACAAGCTGAAAAAGAGCCATAGGGTAGTGGTGACTCCATAGTATTTAGTTTATTCAAATTTGTTTGATAGTCTTTATAAGCATGTCATTTGGTTTGTGTCTGTATTTTTCATCTTTCTTTTTTCATAAATGTAGTAAAATAAACACGTTACTTTATTCCTACCTTTTAATAATAAAAAGATGATATCTACATTTGTCTGTCAGCATTTTTAATTTTCTGATAAACATCATGATACAAGCCAGTAACATCCACTGTTCTTTTGCTATATTGTTACAGCATCAACTAAACTTTTATGACCTAAAATAATAATCAGTAACTTGTTTTAAACATGCAAGATTAAGAGGAAATGTTGGCATACATAGTTAATTAAATTAATGAACTGACAATTATTAGATTGTTTAATTACATGATTTGAATATGGGTCAATGACAAGATTTGCATATTTTTGTGTCCAAGTGCATTATTGCCTTTTAAAATCATTTGAAATGACAAGTATCCCTTTATTCAATAAAACCTTTTTAGTTTGAATACATTTTGAGTTCATTGAAATTATAAATATTATTTTATGTTTTGGTTTCTCAAACCTCCAAAACATCAGGTGGCACAACCATCTGCACATATTATGAACAAACTAGGAAAACTATTCAAAATGGAGCTTTAGTTATAGTAAATTCTAAATAAAATACTGTTGCATGATTTTAAAACTTTTCTATAAACAAATTTCACAAATGCAATAGATTCAATAAAGCTGTTGAGATAAACTGTTGAGAAAAAAATTGTCCAGCAATTGTTTTGTTTTTTTGTTTTTGTTTTTTCAAAAATAGACCAGTTGGTTAAGGCGTAAAACATCTTGGTCACAAGGGATCTGTTTTCATCACCATCTGTTCTCTCAACGAGCACACAGTTAGCTGACCCCTCACCCTACTCAATTTATTCTTTATCTATTTATTTCTTTATCTATCTACTATATATTCTTTATCTATCTATTATTTCCATCAGCATCGTCGGCTTTGATCTTTTATGTCACTAACTGATGAGAGGTAAGAATATTACCATAAATGATTCTGTTTTTTCAGACAATCCGTTATCTTCAACACGCAATCCGACTCTTCAAACTCACGTTCCCTGGGAATTGGGAACCTTCTGTCCCAATTCTAAGGGGAGACCCCAAACTTTTCATTACAAATTTTAGATTTTCAAATCAATGTTACTTACTGTATCCACACCTATCCCATTGACAAATAGACATGAAAACTTTTAATGTCCAACTTAAACTTACAAATTAACAACAACAACAACAACAAAAGCATTATACAAGTTGAGCTATGCACTGCAGTGCTACACTACTATGAATTATAACCCATGAACTGACACCAAATTATGTTACAATTGCTTTATATATATATATATATATATATATATATATATATATATATATATAAATTTATTGTCCATAAAGTATATAAACAATAAAAACATGCTTTTTAATGACTACTACACAGAGCTATGGACTGTATCTATGTGACAGTCTCTCAGTTAGACTTTCTATATTTTTAACTCTACAAAAGACACAAAACAAATATTTTGCCCCGCTAAAACAAAGCAATTTCTCAGTCTCTAGTATACACCATTTCAGTTCACTTTTTAAGCCAGTTCAAGCTGAAATTCATTTCTAAATAAGCTTTTTTGCTTTGAGGCATTATGTTTCAGAAGAAAAAATATCCAGGGGTATGTTAAAGTCACTGTGAATTCCATACTTTTCTGTAAGAAAAAAAAAAAAAAAAAAAAGCTCCAGCCATTTTTTCAAGAAAATCAGATGAGAATTCCAGCATGCTCCAATACAGGATTAAGTGAATTATGAATAAAGATGCATGGTCTTTGAAGAGACTTCTACCATGGCCGCCACATAAACTTAGAGTGTGTGATGATGGAGGAGTTCAGTCTGTCCTCAGCTGATGCATGATTTGCTTCATTCTCTGTTTCTTCTAGGTCAGAGCAGAGGTCCTCACTTGAAGGATTGGATGGGGATGGGGAGAGTGCTGAGAATAGTTCAGACACACTGCGGCCTCCTGGACTTAGCATCTCTCCAGCTGGCCATGATCGACTGGAGGACGAAGGCTCTGATATGAGCTCTATGATCATCTCCTGAAGGTGATCCTTATTTAATGGCATGCACTCTAGCAGGTGGTTGAGCAGCTCTGCAGCCACTGTGGCGTCGATCCCCGGGCATGTGGACACAAAGGTGTGCACCTCATGCATGCACTGGATATAACCTGCTGCGAATCTCTCACTAGCCTCTCGATTCACAGCTTCACACTCTGGAAGTCAAGACACACGAGCTTCAAATAATTTTCATGGAAACTAACTGCCTAATATGCAGTGCAACTGAGGTTGGGGTCATCTTACCCTTAGAACAGTTCTGTAGGATGTTCTCAACTCGTTTTACTGTTAGTTCAAGCACCTCTGCATTCTCCATTTTAGTCTTCAACTGATTGTAAAAGTAGATAAATATGTTTTAACGTCTTTAATATTTGTTTATATTTACAATGTGATGCTAATCTGTATTTTGTACTGTAAAAAAAATTGTACTTTTACGGAAAATAACTATCGATTTTTAATAAATAAAGATTTTTTTTCAGGTTGTTTTCTTTTATTTTAAATTGCAGTCAAAACTCTGTAAAATTATCTCTGAATTAACTACTTGGCTGTTATTTTAAGTATTATGACATTAATGACAAATTACAGTAATTCACATTTTTTATACAGAAAAACTACTATATTTTTATACAGTATGTTTTCTGTTTTCTTAAATTACAAACAAATGTATGTAAAATTACAAAAATAATCTGTAATTAATACAATAACAAAACCGTTAGATGATAAAATGGTCAAACGACTGGCAGCACAGGGTGCCAAACAAAAACTTTAAAATTAAAGTAAAAGCTCCTTATTTAAACAAGCTGACAACACTGTTAATTTACAGGCATTTCCTAAATTATTACAATCAAACACCTTCACTGTAAAATTAACCAATTAATTAATTAAACGTCACATGACTGGCAGCAACAGAATATGAAACACTAACAGATCTCTCTAGATCTCAGCATCTTCACTTATTACAAACCAGTCTGACTTTATTTCTTTCATACAAAAATTCTTATTGAGAATTAACAGCGGTTTAGACGTTAATGTTTTATTGAAAATAATAAACTTTGAAGTCACTGTTGTGGAGATAAGCATTTGCTTTAGTTGAGTTTCTGACCATTGATTTTATAATATCAGTTTTCTCTGGCTTCTATAAGTGTTTTTCTAAAGCATATTTGTTATAGCAAAAATTGCTAGTGAAAAATCTGCTCAGATAAACCTGGTTACTTATTGATGATGAGTTAATCATCATATAGTAGCCTGATCACATCATGAGTATTGTCTCTGAATATGTTAGCTTTCAATGTTGCTTTTATATATATAGAGCAATCTTATGATGTTATGACAGTCAGAGATTCACTTTTTTTTTAATCATTTTATAAAAAGTGTCTTTTTGACTCACACAAACATCAAGCATCAGCACATGAATCTCAACAATGGTGACAATCAACAAAAAGCTTGTTTTGTGATGATCAGAGTGGATCTGAATATTTTGTCGATTGTCACCATTGTTGAGGTTCATATGCAGATTCTTGATATCTGTCACTCTACATGCTCGTCTAAATATATTTTTATCAAAATGATTTATAAACCTTCAAAATATTAAAACAGGGCTACATTTCAAGCAATAAAATTAATGAATTTAACGTGTCTAATAGACATTTCTAATGAGGTTAGTGAATCAGGCCGCTATACAATGACGAGATCATCATTAGTACGTAAACAACATCAGAATTTTTCTCGCAGGTTTTGTTATAATAAATGTGCTTTAGAAATGCACAGTTACAACAGCCAGAGAAAAACTATTGTTAAAAATTGAAGGGTCAGAAGCCCAACTAAAGCAAACGCTTTTCTCCACAAACGGTGACTTTAAACTTTATTCATTTCAATAAAACATCTAAACCTCTGTTAATTTTCAATAAGAAGTTTTGTATGAAAGAAATAAAGTCAGACTGGTTTGTAATAAGTGAAGATGCTGAGATCTAGAGAAATCTGTTAGTGTTCAATGTTTTTTTGGGATTTAAAGGATTTCTGTTGTCTGTGTTTTGTGGGTCACCATTGTGCTGAAGAGTAGAGTCTGTGCTTCAGTCCAGGTGAAGAACAAAAAACATTGATGTTATGTTACATGTCACTTCTTTTAAAGGCAGTAACTGTGGAGTTGCTTATGCAGTGATAGTTATAGTTTTTGCATGTGTGCTGTTAACTGCAAAAAAAAAAAGTTTCACAGAAAATGTTTCACAATGATAATCCAGACAATACCTGAAAAGTAACGTTAAAAAAAAAAAAACAGAAAAAATAGGATGTTGTACCTTAATTTTATAGTTTTTTTGTTTGGCAGCTGCTTCTGCCAGTCATTGACCGTTTTTTAAAAAACGTTCTTTAACCATTATTTCCATTAATGGTAAACGTTTGGCACCCTGTGCTGGCAAGCATTTCACTGTTTTTTTTTTTTTACGTTTAATTTTTTTTACAGTGTAGGCTATCTATCAATTAACTGACTAGTAGTCGGTGGTACAGGCAGTAAAGAGGAGACAAACTTACATCGTTATCTGTAAGTAGTGTCCTGAGATCCTGCAGGCTTTCATTAATGCGCGCTCGCCTCTTTTTCTCCACTATAGGTTTTCGAGTCTAATGAAGCAGAAAATCACATATAACTATGGCGTTTATGCATACCACAGACTTCCTTTTCCTTTTTGGCATTCATAGACAACGCTAAATGGTTTTACCTTTCTGTCACCTTTAGCGGCATAAAATGCTTCATCCTCCACATCGAAATCATTTCTGAGTCTAGCCGCGGGGGACATTCCGGACTAGGTGGCTTGGTCAGTGATCCGCCGTCCAGAACCGTTCAGTCCGTAAATACACAGTAAATATACAATTGTGAACAAACCAAACAGGACTGGCAGCTCATCAGTGAGAGGCTAGAGTGGGGGCTTTATAGTAGCTCATTTGCATATGAATGAAACATTCGCGTGCGGTTGTCTGCGCTGGCTCCAAGCCAATCACCGCGCGCTTTTGTCTCTGTCTGAGAGAGCGCACACAAGCGAAGCTGCTAAATTGAATTATTTTTGTATATATGTAGGTATATTTACATTCCACTTTCACGTTTCTCGTGAGTCTTTTGTGTGTGTGTGTGTGTGTGTGTGTGTGTGTGTGTGTGTGTGTGTGTGTGTGTGCGCGAGTGTGCGAGTGTGAGAGAGAGAGAGAGAGAACGCGCAAGAGAGCGAGACAGATGGTTTATTCTCTTTGGCACTTGTCGGTGGCTGAGTTCCTTCGACTACAGTTCAACTAAGCAACCAATAATAATACGGTCGTGAGAAATATGTTCAAAATTGAGTGCTCACAGAGGTCGAGGGTCGTGCGGGTGTAAGGTAATGCCGTCAGTTGGCAGCTGCACGCTGCAGTCAGGGTTGAATAGAACAGAGCAGGGAGAGGGAGAGGGAGAGGGTGAGGGTGAGGGTGAGGGTGAGGGTGAGCGACAGGTGTCCGACTGGCGCTCGCTGGGCCTCTCTACTGACTACAGAATAGGCAACATTCAACTCATTACTGTTACAAAAATATGCCCTGGTCACGTTTTAGTCTATAATAATAATAATAATAATAAACAAAATGACATTTTGCATGAAGAAAACTAAGCCTGTTTGGTACCCGAAGATTTTTGGGATTGTTACATTATTCATTATTTATTCTGATGTATTTATTTTCATTTATTATTATTATTATTATTATTATTAATCATAATATACAGTATATATAGGCTACACATACACTACCAGTCAAAACTTTTTGAACAGTAAGAATTTTACCGATTATTACTGTTATTTAGCAAGGATGCATTAAATTGATTAATTGATTGATTTTATTTCAGATAAATGCTGTTCTTCTGAACGTTCTATTCATCAAAGAAATCTGAAAAAAAAAATTCTACTCAGCTCTTTTCAACATAACAATAAATGTTTTTTTTGTGAGGGATCGTGTGACTGGAGTAATGATTTACATTTATGCATTTAGCAGACGCTTTTATTCAAAGCAACTTACAGTGCATTCAGGCTATAATTTTTTTTTTTTTATCAGTATATGTGTTCCCTGGGAATTGAACCCACCACCTTTTACACTGCTAACGCAATGCTCTACCACTGAGCCACAGGAACATATGTAACATATGTACGTGTATATGTATATATAAGTGTATATAACAGTTATATACACTGCCAGTCAAAAGTTTTTGAACAGTAAGATTTTTAATGTTGCTAAAATTTTTAATGATGCTAAAAATTCATCTTTGAAATTACAGGAACAAATTACATTTTCAAATATATTCACATAGACAGCAGTTATTTTAAATAGTAAAGATATTTCACAATATTACTGTTTTTGCTGTATTTTGGATCAAATAAATGAAGGCTTGGTGAGCAGAAGAGAATTCTTTAAAAAAACATTAAAAATCTTACTGTTCAAAAACTTTTGACTGGCAGTGTATATAACTGTTATATACACTTATATATACATATACACTTACATATGTTATATACACATACATACATACATACATACACATATATATATATATATATATATATATATATATATATATATATATATATATATATATATATATATATATATATAAAACCAGGACGCATATTATTGGGAAGGTAGTTGCTATATGATATTGTTGTTATGTTCTTTTGACAAGTGCTGCGTTAGTTCTTAGACTGTCCAATTCCAGTTTATATAAAATTCAATCCTGCAGCAATCTTTTATTGGTATGATATTGATTCAGTCTCCCCAAAAAAGTCCCTATAGACTACAATTGTTTATGTTTATGTGTTTACTTTTTTGTACACATTTATATATTTGCATCTGAATAGGTGAGAAAAAGAACAATGCATTACTATGTACGTTGCAAACCATTTCTTTATTAATAACTGTTAAAAACTGTACAAAGAAGTTATAAGGAATCTAATGTGACAGTATTAGTAGCTAAATGTGTTTAATTTAAAAAGAGTTCTAATACTGAAAATTCTGTCATTAAATATTTAATGTTAATTAAATAAATAAAATTATTATTAGGGGCCTTCTACAATGCAGGCTACAGTAACTTTTACTTCAGAGAGGAAGTAGAGAGGGTCTGAAATGGGGACTATTCTGGTCTAGATCCACCTCACACACATGTGCAGTGAAACATATCTATAAGATACATAGTAGAGGAGGGTCTACCACAGTCAGCACAAACTGGGTGTATACAGCTCTGCATTGTGCAGACTGGCGGCATACTTATTCATTTGAAATTCATACAAAGCGGTACATACAGTTGTCCAGGTAAGTCATATGTACTACATTAACATACTTATGGAGACACCATAGTTGTACACTGCCAAATCACATATATTTCACCAGGGCCTCCACATCATTAGAACTGAGAGG
This sequence comes from Spinibarbus caldwelli, assembly GCA_039654775.1. Taxonomy (NCBI): domain Eukaryota; kingdom Metazoa; phylum Chordata; class Actinopteri; order Cypriniformes; family Cyprinidae; genus Spinibarbus; species Spinibarbus caldwelli. Next base: position 25,143,290 of record CM077252.1, on the reverse strand, counting down.
TGTGGGCTCTCCACATCATGTGGCATTCTCATGGGAGTAGAACACTGATTCTGAGACTGGGTGGCCTTCTCATACAAGACAGGAGAAGGAGGGCAGGTTTTTGGACTCTCCAACTCATCAGCATGGTAACCAGTGTAGTCGCTATGATTAGAAGAAATACTTGTCTGGGAGTTTTTGGGTAGCTGAGGGCAGTCCTTAGCCGATCGAGGTAGAGATTTGAGTAAGTGGTTGAGAAGACGGGACCCCAAGGTTTTGTCTATCCAGTCACAGGAAAGTAGTAGGTTGTGAACTTCCTGCATGCACTGGATATACCCAGTACTGTACCTCTGTTGGGCCTCTGCATCCAGAATGGGGTCTGAGCAGAGACAAAAAGATCACAGGAATATATATATATTTTTAAATTGTTAATAATTAAGCATCAACAATGAAATGAGCAAATCAGTGAAATTGGTGTTGCTCTGTTTTGGTGATATTGCTGAACAGTCAAGACTTAATATATGTTATCCTTTCCAGAAAAGGCCAAAGTTCTGATTTGCATTGGGAAATTTCACTTTATTACAATGTAATAAAACAAAACATGGATACTAAAACACTGCTAAATAACAATGGCCATTGCAAAGTTCGTATATAGCCCACTTTGAAAAATGCTATTTACTTACCAGAAACTCTATTGCTCTGGATATTCTGCAAATGTTTCACCGTCATCTCAAGAATATCAGCCTTCTCTAACTTAGACTGCTGTTTTATGATTTAAAAAAAAGGAAAGAAAAAGAAGATCATGATGAGTCTAGTGGTACTAGTACGAGATTAACTGGTTTAAAGACTGTGTGATGAAGATGTGTTGTACGTGCAAGAATTTAATTATATTTTTCAAACAACATTTTAACTTACATCAAGCCTAAAAGCTCCAACTACTGTCTCTCTCAGCTGATCTAGACAGTGATTTATTCTTTCCCTTCTCTTTCTTTCAATGAGGGGTTTCCGCAGCTGAAAAGACCAAAAGTCAGAAAACAAAAGTCTATGCTTTACATAACATGCCTAAGAACACATTACAGTGAAATTATAGAATACCTTTCTCTCCTCTTTGGCGCTGATGTGCTTTTGGCCTGGATTTTGCTGGAGGTTGGTAGCAGTCATCTCCAGTGGCTTCTGAACAGTACAGGCTGAGTTTCACTCACTCCTGTCTGAGTGCTGGGTGTTTCTAAGGCCCTCCGCGCTGTGCACGCCCTATATTTATAGGAGGGACATTAGCATCTCAATGCACAAGCTCTTTGCCTGAGATATTTTCCCACACACTCACTCCTATCACTCACAAATGACAGGTCACCGCCTCTATTCAATGCATGAGCCCCCAAACACACACACACACACACACACACACACACACACACACATAGGCCTACTCAAAGCAAACAACAGATGTCCAGCCTAGAGGCGTTCCGCACACAGAAACTACAGGTTTTGTGTGTCACGTGAAAACCAAGGATGGTTTTCCAAGGTGGCTCGGCATTCCCAGGATCTCATTAGAGTGTTCTGTTACAGTCAACCACCTGAAACCAAATGTGTATTCACGCCCTGTCCTTAATAGACCTAAGTGAAACCAAATCCAATCCCAAAGGTACACAGAGCCAGAAATCTGAAACAAGAGAAATTTTGATTTGCCAAAAAAAACAAAAAACAAACAAAAAAAAAACTACTACTTAACAAACTATAAAATTACAAAATATAAAACACGAGACAACATTAATATATGGTTAAAGAAGTCTTAAGAAGCTTTTAGAAAAGAGTAGTAGGTAGGCTAACTAGGCCATACGTTCCATCACTTCGCCCTCCAGCAGTGAATGTGAGCAGATGTCAGAGTGCTCTCGGCCACGGGCAGATGTCTGTGAATTAATCTCTGATCTGTTTGACTAGAGCCACGCGACTGCCAGCAGAGCATACAGACGTGGGAAACTCCACCAGACAAAACGGCTCATTGATCCACGGCTAATGAGAGTGACCCGATGCGGGGTGGAGGGGGAAGCAAATTGGGGAGTTCCCAGTGCAGTGCTGTAGGCAGGTGCAGTCTGTTTTCTTTCCGCAGTAAGTGTACATTGACTGAGGCAGGTTAACGCAGCAGAAGGTTTGCCATTGCTATTTTTGAATGCTAAATACGATTTGTTACAAGCATTATATCCACACTGTATAAGCAAAGCAAATCTCTTACATTTGAACAATTCTGTTGTATTTTGTAGATCCAGCTTGTATAGTTTTATTGTAAATTACATTTTCATTCATTTCAACAAATTTACTGTAAACACAGTCTTTGGCTGCATTGGCTCCTTGACTTTTTTTTTATTTTTTCACTGAAATGCCCCCCAACTCGGAAACTGGGCTTATGGTGCGTTCAAGTCATGTTGGATAGATCGTATTTACGAGTTGAACGCACATGAACACTACCACAAAGTTATTACGAGTAGGAAACTCAAACTTTTCTTTAAGCCCCGAGTTTCCTAGTTGGGGGTGTGTCTGTGAAAGCAAAGGCGGCATGCTTGTCGAATAGACAACGCCAGATAGGTAGATAGGTAGATAATTCTTTAATTAAGGTAAACTGATGTTTTGTTGGTTATGTGTGATATATTTGTCAAAATGTGTGAGATATTTTCAATAATCAAGATTTTGCATTGTCATGGGAAAAAAAATATTTAGTGCACTTACATGGTCGACTAGTTATGGAATAGCCTACATATCCTGCCACCGCATTGTGTTTAAGTGGTGAAAGACCCGATCATTTAACAAAATTAAACAGGAAAAAGTCCCAGGGCTGGTTGGCATGAATACAATGAAAGGCTGCAATGAAATTTTGTCTGGACATTTTAAGGTTATGCCACCATGACGAAGTGCTCAAGTAGGCCTATATCAAGGTGCAAAAATCATGGCCCCCACACTCGTACTAATACCTGCAGAAACTATATGTTTGGTCCCTGCTACAGGTTTTCAAAATGCATGTGATTCAGGATATATTGCTTTGGTATAGGGGTTAGAAGTGAATGAAGGTGCTCTACCTGTAGGGTTTATTGTGTCTTCAGGTCTAGTTAAGGGGGAGGTTCAGATTTCATTAGGCCTATATCCAGAAGAGGCTGTAATTTTTAGAGAGGAGGCAGGATCTTTTCAACATAATTTTAATAGCATTATTTAATTATTACGTTGATGTGTTTGCTTTCAGTGATAATGACCTAGGCTGCACTGCAGTTATACAGCTTGAGATAACAGTCACTGATGATTTCCCGGTTTATCAGTGTTATCATCTTTCCCCAAGCAAGTATGAAGAGGTGGAGTCATATTATACAACTTTTGGAGCAGGACATTAGTGAGAGTTGTAGCCAGAGGTGTAAAGTCCAGAGGATAAAGAGTAAAAGTCCTGCCATATGTTTATTCCACCCATGAACTCAGCAGCTGATTTCACCAGAGGAGGAACCAAGTCATTCCTTTCAAGTCACAAGCAAGTCTCAAGTCAAATTCCAAGTCCTCAGAGAGTTAAAGTTAATGATATAATTAAGTGACTAATTAAATGATGATTGTGCATTAGTGATGAACACCTGCTGTTATTGAGAATTACAGAGGATCAGATGTTGATGTTTTATTGGTTAAAACTAGGGATGCACGATATTGGATTTTTGCTGATATCCGATATGCTGATATTTTTCAACTCATTTTGGCCGATACCAATATATACAACACCAAGTCTCCTCTGTCAGGGCTCTAGACTGCGACCGTTTTTTGAGAATGTGCCAGTTAAAATTTGACGTGGTCGCATTTGTGCTAGTGCAGTCTGCGTTGCTCCAAAGCTCCTGCTCCATAAAGTGCGTGCTGCCGAGCCGCGGCACATTGTAGCAGGAGTCAGGTTTCACTGATAACGTGGAGAGAGGTGCTTTCAGCGCGAGCGCTTCGGGTGTAGAGCCTGGTTTTGTAGAACTTGCGGACGCGTCGAGTATAAATCAGCAATGGAGAATTTGGTTTTCAAGCTGAAGTAAAAGACCGCTTCTTAAACCAGAGAAGGTGAATATGTTGGCATTCTTGTGGAAAAAAAAAAAAACATTTAAAACCTGTCAGCCAAAGAACACAGCCAAAGAACACAGTTTACAACATGTTTCAGGCAGTTAAAACACATGAGGCAAAACAGCAGTTTCCTTTAAAATTCATTAATAACAAGCTTATTTGCACAAGTTTGCCACAAGACCAACAAAGTTCAATAATTTAGTTGTACATAACAAATCAGTACAACATTGTTTTTCTGTAGATTGACATTATTATCATATATTATCATATATCATTATTAAATATTATCATATTATATACAGCTTTGTGGAATGCACTTATAAGGCAGCTGATAAACAAACAGAATGCAACTTAAGACATTGTGTATGCAATAACTAAATAGGCCCGGCCAAATATCATAGTCCTTAACTGATTCAGGGTCAAAAATGGACAGAAATAGCACTATAATCAATCATCAAATTCAGCATTTTAGAGGCACAATACTGAATTCTAGCTTTTACTTTGCACTTCCTTCCTTTGTTCCTTTCTGTCTCTGTTGTATGTGATCCATTTACATTATACTACATATTTTTCTTCATGACTTCCTTTCTTTTTCAGTCTTACTCATATTTTGTTCTTCACTTCACTCTTTCTTAAGTGCTGTCCTGTCTGTAGGAATGCTACTTCCAGGGTTGTTCTTTCAGATAAGGATCTCCACCAGATCTAGGTCAGGCAGGGGCATCTTCTGTCCTCGACCTTCTAGGCCTTTAGCCTGGCTGAATGGAGATTCTGCACATAAACATGGTGTTCAAAAAATTTATTTTAGTCATACCTATAATTGTAATAAAAATGTCATTGTGTCACTCACAGCACCATACACAAAAACATCAAGACTTGAAACTATATTCCAAATTGTTGGCACAAAAAACTCTGGATTTAATGCAGTAGAAGAAAAGTGCTTTTATTGTGTTTGCTAAGCTTCTAACAATAGATGTTCCACTGTTACATTATATTTTACTTTGTGTTTTTGTGGTCTATATTAACTGGGCAGAGATTCTACAAAAAGCAGCCAGTGTTAATAATTCAACTAAGTTACCCTGCAACTTGATGGATCGCAAGAAATTGTCTTGCGAAAAGAAATTTGGCAGTACCAGTCATTATGGTAAAGGATCACATGATCTAATTTGCAAGGTTACATTGAATTTCAATTTAAAGCTGGCATGAAGGAAAATGCAACCAACTTTTCTTCCCTATTGTGATGTATAACCAATTGAATTGGCTCTTTGACTGAGAAAAAAAAAGTAAGGCAGAACTTGATTTTGTCCATGGCTGGTTCATAGAAAGTGGAAAACTAAATGGATAATTGTTTTATATGAGCGACAGGTTTCTGGAGGGGAGGGATTGAAAATCATCTGGCCATTCACAGAGATGTCATAGCAGAGGGGAGGGGCATGCTAATGTTTTTGATTAAAGATTTTTTACATTATTATGTGAATGGATAAATCATTCACAATAAACACGGGAGGTTCCAACAAAAAAACTCTTTTTATTTCATGGTGATTTGAATCCCTGAGTAGAACTGTGTCCTGCACATGGATGTAGAGATACAGAAGCTACATTGTTACTTGCTTCTCTCTGCCTGTCTCACCTGTCTTTTCTTGTATTTTGGAGGTTGCAGTGCTAAATGTCTTTGGACTCAGTCCTGTTTGACTGCTGCTGTCTCTGCTGGCAGATTTAGAATGAAGGGACAGGAGAGGAGTGGAGGGGAGAGAGAATGATAAAGGAGGTAGAAGAGAGCCAGATGAGGGCAAGGGTAATGTGGAAAAAGAGGAGGAAGGGAGAGAGGAAGTACTGGAGCGGGGAACACATGAAGATGAGGTTATTAATGATGTGTTTGAACCTGCAGAGGCCAAGAAAGGAATACAAGAGGAAGGTAGAGAGGAGGAGAATGATGGAGGAAGAGAGGAAAGTGAGGAGGCAGGGAGAGATGAAGAGACAGAGATCGAAAGAGAGGGCAGAGTGGGAAGGATGTGCTCTGCTTGGTCTTTTCCCAGGAGAACATCTGCAAACGAAAACAAATCATTAAGTAAAACCTCTAGTAGCACAGGTCACATTTCAGTAATGAGTGCCATAAGACATTTACACTTCTGTTTGAAAGTCTGGAATCAGTAAGATTTGTAAGGTTTTTTTGTTTGTTTGTTTTTACGAAATGTCTTATGCTCATCAAGGCTGCATTTATTTGATAAAAAAAACAGTAATATTGTGAAATATTATTACAATTTAAAATAATGGTTTTCTATTTTAATATACTTTAAAATATAATGTATTTCTGTGATGCAAAGCTGAATTTTCAGCAGCCATTACTCAAGTCTTCAGTGTCACATGATTCTTCAGAAATCATTTTAATATGCTGATTTATTATCAATGTTGGAAACAGTCGTGCTGCTTAATATTTATTTTATTTTATTTATTTATTTATTTGAATCTGTGACACTTTTTCAGGATTCTTTGATGAATAAAAAGTTACAAAGAACATTTTCTAACAATATTGTATGTCTTTACTATCACTTTTATCAACTTAACACATCTTGCTAAATAAAAGTTTACATTTCTTTCAAAGAAAGAAAGAAAAAAATTACTGACCCTATTACCCTAAGCTTTTGAACGGTAGTACATTGTTAAAAAAGATTTATATTTTATATTCTATTTATACAGACAAATCTTTAAAATTAAGACTGCATACACAAAGCATGGCAAGACTTAATCAGTAAAGAACAATAGTGGGTGAAAACTGAAAGTGAACTATAGGGATGCATCGAACACTAAAAAGGATTGTGTCCAAACAACAAAGAACTACTGCTGCAAAATGACAGCAAACCTCAATATTTACCTTGAAGACACTGTTTCCACAAATCAACCACAGAGAACAATGCCAACATCCACGAAAGAGCTGTAATTGTTAAGTTAAGAGCTGTAATGTGTTATTATTACAAATCCTGGACAGTTGGAGCACCAAGAACATCTGCCCTGACCAATCACCTGACTTTAATATTTTCAAACCACTGTGGGCAGTTTTAGAGAGAAGACTGAGAAGCAGATTCTCTCTTTCAACATCTCTTAAGCAACTATGTTCTGACAGTTGTAGGAATCTATTCTAAGAATGTTGAAAACTGTATCAAAGGCAAATGGTGGTCAAACACCTTAAAAAAGAAATATCATCCATTTCCCATGTGTTTCAGATTTTGTCCAACCCCTGCTGTGTGTGTATGATACATTATAAAAAAATGAGGCATAAGACTTTAATCAGAATGAGTGTATTTGTATATGTACTACCTTTCCAGTTGTGATGGTCTCTGCGATCAGACTGTGACGACTGACGTGCGTGTAGTCCAGTTGCTATGGAAATGGTGGGCACAGAGCAGGCAGGACGCAGAGGGGCGGGATCTCGACGGGAACGGTGTTGTAGGACTTTAATCATGGCGTCTTTCTCCAGCAACTGAGCATGCAAGTCTTTCATCCTGTGACATGCAGAGCAATTCTTTATTGTTTTTTTGTTTGTTTGTTTGTTTTTTTTTAATCTCAGACACAGTTATCAGGAACAACACAACCTTTTTAAACCTCTGTGCATGGTGTTCGCTGGCATTTTTGATTTAAGTTATAGACTAAAAACTATAAATTTATAGCTATAAGGTGAAGGTGAAAAAAGTATGTTGAAGCAATTCTAAAATATTACTACTTTGCTTACTTTAAGAATTAATTTTATCATATACCACTGGGGTCATGACATAGATCTCATCTTTGATGACATATTAAAAGACTTAATTCTTAAAAAAACTTATATTTTTATACTTTGCCACCGTCCTTCAAACCACTAGGTTTTACTCATTTGTTTTACCCACGAGACTTTTGTAAGGAAGTGAAAATCATTTAAAATCTAACAAAATTTAGTACAATCTCATATTCTTTTATATATTTTACTAAGTATAATAGCATTAAATATGTTCTGTTATGCATGACCATGATTTGTTACTCTGAATGATGTTTTGCCAAAAAGGGAGATAATTGTCATTATTCCCATTATTGCAATGGTTTTAGAATTCTGGATTGTTAAATTTGTTTTAATAATATTCCTGAGTAAACACAATTTAAGATATTTTGGATGAAAACCGGGAGGTTTATGACTGTCCCATTGACTGCCAAGTAATTATCACTGTCGAGGCCCAGAAAAGTATGAAAAGCACGTCAGAATAGTCCATCTGCCATCAGTGGCTGACACAGAATAGCGTATGCTGCTTGCGTCCAGTGGATATTCTCCAAAATGGCGCTACGCTGAACCAGAGGAGACGAATTGTTGAATAAAGTCATTGTTTTGTTTTCTTTGCGCAGAAAAAGTGTTCTCATCGCTTCATTAAATTCAGATTGAACCACTGATCCAAAAAAATCCAGAAAAACACATTTCAAAAAAGTTATAAATTGATTTGCATTTTAATGAGTGAAATAAGTATTTGCTCCCAGGTGTCTTTTATACAGGTAAGGAGCTGAGATTAGGAGCACTCTCTTAAAGGGAGTATTCCTAATCTCAGTTTCTTACCTGTATAAAAGACAACCTGTCCACAGAAGCAATCAGTCAATCAGATTCCAAACTCTCCACCATGGCCAAGACCAAAGAGCTGTCCAAGGATGTCAGGGACAAGACTGTAGACCTACACAAGGCTGGAATGGGCTACAAGACCATCGCCAAGCAGCTTGGTGAGAAGGTGACAACAGTTGGAAGAAACACAAAATAACTGTCAGTCTCCCTCGGACTGGGGCTCCATGCAAGAGCTCATCTTGTGGAGTTTCAATGATCATGAGAACGGTGAGGAATCAGCCCAGAACTACATGGGAGGATCTTGTCAATGATCTCAAGGCAGCTGGGACCATAGTCACCAAGAAAACAATTGGTAACACACTACGCCGTGAAGCACTGAAATTCTGCAGCACCCGCAAGGTTCCCCTGCTCAAGAAAGCACATGTACAGGCCTGTCTGAAGTTTGCCAATGATTCAGAGGAGAACTGGGTGAAAGTGTTGTGGTCAGATGAGACCAAAATCGAGCTCTTTGGCATCAACTCAACTTGCCGTGTTTGGAGGAGGAGGAATGCTGCCTATGACCCCAAGAACACCATCCCCACCGTCAAACATGGAGGTGGAAACATTATGCTTTGGGGGTGTTTTTCTGCTAAGGGGACAGGACAACTCCACTGCATCAAAGGGATGATGGACGGGGCCATGTACCGTCAGGGGCAGGGCGTTGAAGCCAGCCAGGGCATTGAAAACGGGTCATGGATGGGTATTCCAGCATGACAATGACCCAAAACACATGGCCAAGGCAACAAAGGAGTGGCTCAAGAAGAAGCACATTAAGGTCCTGGAGTGGTCTAGCCAGTCTCCAGACCTTAATCCCATAAAAAATCTGTGGAGGGAGCTGAAGGTTCGAGTTGCCAAACGTCAGCCTCGAAAACCTTAATGAATTGGAGAGGATCTGCAAAGAGGAGTGGGACAAAATCTCTCCTGAGATGTTTGCAAACTTGGTGGCCAACTACATGAAACGTCTGACCTCTGTGATTGCCAACAAGGGTTTTGCCACCAAGTACTAAGTCATGTTTTGCGAAGGGGTCAAATACTTATTTGTTTCATTAAAATGCAAATCAATTCATAACTTTTTTGAAATGCGTTTTTCTGGATTTTTTTTTTGTTGTTGTTATTCTGTCTTTCACTGTTAAAATAAACCTACCATTAAAATTATAGACTGATCATTTCTTTGTCAGTGGGCAAACGTACAAAATCAGCAGGGGATCAAATAATTTTTTCCCCCACTGTATGTGCAATATGTGTAATATCTTATTATTATACATTACTGACACTCTATCCTCCAATTTGATACTGTTAAGTGCTTTGACACAATCTGTAATGTTAAAAGCGCTATATAAATAAAGGTGACTTGACTTGACTTGACTCTAGAATCTTACGTTCTGCAAGTGAACGTCGCTTTATTGTACCATCCCAAAGAGGCATAAAATCACTTTCACAGACTTTTAAATTAAATATTCACTCTGGGGGGAATGGCCTGCCCAACACAATCCCAGCAGCTGAATCCTAAGCCATCTTCAAGAATCGGCTAAAAACACATCTCTTCCATCTTTATTTGATCCTCTAACTCTAGCACTCTCTATTCTAATTCTATTCTTAAAAAAAAAAACTTGCCCCTTTTAGACTTGCACTCTATTAATTTACTAACTGCTTGTTTTCTTTAAAAAAATAAACACTAGCTTCTCTATTGCTTTTGTATTCTATTTGTTTTCTTTTTATTTATCATACAATTAACAAAAGCAAAAAAAGGCCTGTAATACTAGCTTGTGCTATTCTTTTTCTATTTTATCAGTTTTTTTATTTATTATAAAAAAAAAAACTTGCTACGTGTACTGTGTTAAGCTAACTGAAACTTGTTATAGCACTTGCGTATCATTGCTCTTTTGTTGATTTTGATTGCTTCCGTTGTCCTCATTTCTAAGTCGCTTTGGATAAAAGTATCTGCTAAATGACTAAATGTAATGTAATGTAATGAGTGAACACCGCCCTGGTGATTGATGTATGCCACCACCGCTGATCCAGGGAGCAATTGCATTTATGTAGCTGCAAGTCAATGTGATGCACGTGTGGCCGGTTTGCCACACCTGGCATGGGACAAGAGCTTTTAGACAGAGCTGAAGCAGCCACTTATGAAGCAACCAACGGCAACAAACAGTTAAAGTTGCAGCCATAAGCCTAAATATTTTCTGATTTTACAGACAGAGAGCTCCCAATTCTAATTGCAGAGAGAGAGAGTTGATTAAAACCTGAGAGCATTCCCATGACAGGTGGGATTGCATAAATATCCAGTCCATTTCTGTTCCTTAAAATGAGATTAGCTGGCTGGATTGCAGCACACTCTTTTTGCATGTTGATTGACAGTCCCAAACACTGCAAGTTTGATGGGCCCAGCACAGCAAAATTCCATCTCAAAGGTCGTGCCATCACTGATAAGATGTAGAGAAGTGAAGTGAATCATCCTCTGTGGAGTGCGTGGTCAGCAGCAAAGGTTTGTGAGGGCTTGGGAGCAGTGGTGTAGTCTACGTGACACAGGTATACGGCATATACCCACTAGCAAAGGTCGAGGATTTCCGTATACCCACTTAAAAAAGCACGAGGATATGTAACAACATCTTTGTGACAGAACTTTCACACGTTCTGTAGTATCTTCAATAAAGATCAGTCTACTACATGTATTGAGTTGAAGTTAACCTTTACTTTCTGTTTACCTCAGATACAGCAACAGACATCAGTAGCGCATGCCTTCAGCATTGAAGCTCTACTTCAACTAACTTGCAAGTAGGAACACAACTCTTGTAATACAATAACGACACCTTGTGGTTACTCCAGCATACTACATTCCCTCCTTCTTAAATTATCAATTGGATTGTCTTGTTCATTACTTAAACATTTTTTCTTTTATAATTAGAGATTATTATTAAATAAAATCACATAACTAAATACCAATGAAATCACTTAAGATCTATAACATTGTATCTCAACATCACATTATAAATCTCTTATTGATTAGGATCTACATATTTTTTTTTTAGAAAGAACTCTTCAACCCTATATCAATTATTTTACCCTGATTCTCTTACAAACTGGTTCTATGCAACATAGTCTTTTAAGTGAGTGGGATAACGTCTCTCTCTCGCAGATCTTCTTGGGTTTGTAGGTTGATTAGTCTCTTTTTCAGCAGCAGTCACTTCTTGAGATCGTCCTTTCTCCAAGGCAGACATCTCCTTCTCTGCAGGTGCATCGACAACATCTGCAGTCGATAATGCAGAAGTGCCTCCGACCTGTTCATTCTCTGCGGGTAGCACAGTCTCGAGCATCTCATCTGTACTACGAGTCCTTATCTGGTCCACATGCCTCTTCACAGTTTGTCCCTGCCCTAGAGCGGTCTTGTATGAAAGAAGTCCTGTACAACTTTCCACTACGGCAGGTATCCATTTTGGTCCTCCGCTGTAGTTTCTCACGTACACTGAATCTCCAACTTCAAAACTTCTGAATTTGCAACTTTTGTCATGGCCTTCTTTTTGTTTCTGCTGTTTTTTCAGAATTTTGGTCTATACATCAGGAAGCAGTAAGTCAAACGTAGATCTCAACTTCCGCGACATTAACATCTGAGCAGGTGACAACCCAGTTGTTGCATGGGAAGTGATTCTATAAGTAAACAAGAATCTTGCTACTCTTGTCTCCACTGTGTCCCCTTTCATCCTTTTCATCCCCTCCTTGAAAGTGTGAACAGCACATTCCACTAGACCGTTTGAAGAAGGATGATAAGGAGCTGACATCACATGTTGAATGCCATTTCTTGTCATGAAGGTTGCAAATTCTTCACTGGTAAAGCATGTTCCATTGTCTGACACTAACATTTTAGGTAATCCGTGTGTACTGGAACACATTCTCAGTTTCTCAATGGTGATTTGGGAAGTAGCATGCGTAGTAGGATAAACTTCCATCCACTTGGAATGAGAATCTACCAGAACTAGAAACATCCTCCCTAAGAAGGGCCCCAGGTAGTCAACATGAAGTCTTTCCCAGGGAGAGCTTGGCCACTCCCACGGGTGCAATGGAGCTTGAGCAGGTGCCTTTTGGAAACTTTAACACACCTCACATTTTTGCACCACTTTCTCCACATCCTGATCCATACCAGGCCACCACATGTATGAACGGGCCAAACCTTTCATTCTTGACATACGGGAATGGGTCTGATGTAACTGTTTCAATACAGCAGCTTGACCTTGTGACGGTATGATGATTCTTGGTCCCCAAATCACACATCCATCTTTGATACTTAGCGAATCTCTCCTATAATAGTACGGTAATAGTGGTGGCTCCACTTCTTCAGGCCAACCCTTTAACATGTACTCATGGACCTTAGAGAGTGTTATGTCATGGGATGTCCACTTCTGAATTTGTACTGCCCTTACAGGTGAGTCATCCATTAAATTCATCATCAGCACTTGATCATTAGTGTCATCCAGTTCTCCCTCCCCTGGCACTGGGAGTCTACTCAGTGCATCAGCATTTTGGTGGTACTTTCCGGGCTTGTACACAATGTTGTACTGATATGCTTGTAACATCACAGCCCACCTTTGCACTCTGGGTGATCCCATTTGCAGAACTGCCTTCGTTTCATTGAACAAATTAATCAAGGGCTTATGATCAGTGCAAATTGTAATTGTACAATACATGACCGTACAAGTACTTATGAAATCTTTGGATGCCAAAAATCACAGCCAGGCCTTCTTTGTCCAACTGTGAATAATGCTTTTCTGCAGCCGTTAATGTTCTTGACATGAACCCCAAAGGTTTCTCCATACTCTCTCCTTTTCTGTGCTGCGAGAGCACGGTACCAACCCCATAGGGTGAGGCATCACAAGCCAGAACTAGTTCTGAATCTGATGAATAATGCACTAGCACATTTGCTGATTTCAGTAGAGTTTTAGATTCCTTGATAGCTTCTTTTTGTGGCATTTTCCATATCCACTGAACATCTTTTCTCAGCAACAGATGTAGGGGGGCTAGGAGTGTTGCCAGATTTGGAAGGAACTTATTATAATAGTTCAGCAACCCCAGGTATGCCTTTAGCTCTGTGACATTCCTTGGTTCCGGTGCTTCATCAATGGCTTTCACTTTAGTTCCTGTAGGATGTAAACCCTGTGCATCTACTCTGTGGCCTAAATATTCCAATTCCTCTGCCAGGAACACACATTTTCTCCGTTTCAGCCGCAAACCAGCTTCTTTCAGCCTTGACAACACTTCATCTAGTGTCTTCAATTGACTGTCTTGGTTTACTCCAGTCACCAATATATCATCCAGATAAACAACTACTCCAGGAATACCTTGCAACAATCCCTCCATTATTCTCTGGAAGATAGCTGGAGCTGAAGCAACTCCGAAGGGGAGACGATTATATGTGAATAACCCTTTGTGAGTATTCACAGTCAAGTATTTCTTAGAGTTCTCATCCATAATGATTTGTTGGTATGCGTGACTCATGTCCAGTTTTGTGAACTGCTTTCCTCCATCCATTAGAGCAAAAAGATCTTCCACTCTTGGTATTGGATATTGTTCCAGTGTTGACACTCTGTTGACTGTAAGTTTGTAGTCGCCGCATAATCTTATACTCCCATCTGGTTTCAAGATAGGAACAACAAGGAGCTGCCCACTCTGAATATTTAACAGGTGAGATGATCTTGTCTCGCAGCAGACGATTAATCTCTTCTTCCACCTTTGTTTTTAAGGCATATGGCACTGATCTAGGTCTGTAAAACTTTGGTGAGGCATCAGTCGGCACATGAAGAGTAGCAGTAGTGCCCCTTAATGTCCCAAGCTCCTCTTTGAACACTTCCTCATGCCTGGAGAGCACCTGTTGGATTGTCATCATCTCCGACTGTACCAGTTTTATCTCACCCCATTGCAGTTGGATTTCTTCCAGCCAGGCTCTGCCTAGTAAGCATGGTCCTGTTCCCTTGACTATGACAAGTGGCATTTCCTTTTCCTGCTGCTGGTATTTTATGTGAACATCTGCCACCCCAACTATCTCTAATGGCTCTCCTGTATACGTTCTCAATTTGATTTTTGAGGGTCTTAGGTTGGGAGCTTTTGAGTCTTTCCTGATGTTATTGAACATTCCTTCGTTCATCAGACTGACACTGCATTCTGTATCAATTTCAAAGTTTACGAGTTTGTTATCAATATGTAACTCCACAGTGAGGGGTTTCACTTTCTTCAATGCATCAGTTTTAACACATGCCAACGTGAATGTTTCTTCAGATTCATCAGTCTCATTATTTTCACTTACATTAAATGCTCAATGTGGACGCACTCCTTTTCCTCTTTTTCCAGTTACCGTGTGTCCACTCTGTTTATTTTTGTTGCGACAGGCCCTAGCGATATGGCCTATTTTCCCGCACACATAACATTTGTCCTTTTTAAATCGGCATTCACTGGCTTTGTTTTTTTTCCCTCCGCTTCTGTAGCAGTCTCTGGTGTCTATTTGTTCACCTGTCTCTCCCTTTTTCCCATGATCAGGTTTCCTCATTTTGAACATGACGCTGTTACATGTCTGTACGCTGGATTTATTCTGCAAGTCGAGCACATTTTTGCTTGCGGCTTCAGTGGCTAGTGCGATTTTAAAAGCAGTCTCAAATGTCAGATTTGTTTCTGAAAGCAAACGTCTCTGAATCCGATCATCATCTATGCCACAAACAAGCCGATCCCTCAGCATTTGATCTAAAGTTGCTCCATAATTACAGTCTTGTGCCAAGCGACGCAACTCCGCAACATACTCTGTCACGGTCTCTGTCTGCTTCTTTGTTCTTGAGTCAAACTTAAATCTCTGAACAATCTCACTTGGCTGGGGATTGAAATGGCTTCTTAGCATCATTACCAGTTGCTGATAATTCTTTCACTTGATTTTACAGGGCTGAGAAGATTTCTCATCACACTGTAAGTTTGTGGTCATACAACACTTATGAGAATAGCTCTTTGCTTACCCTCATCTTCGATTCCATTAGCCACTAAAAATTGCTCCAATACTTCAGAATATTCTTCCCAAGTCTGAGCTTGTGCATCAAATGCTGCTAGTGAGCCAATAGTTCCTGTAGCCATGGTTCCTCGCCCCTCTATCTTTTAGAATCTTCTGTTTCCCTTTTCTCCAGTTATCAGCACATTGCTCCCCTTTTTTTTAATGTTCTCAATCCGTTGTCATCACGGGCTTTCTGCTTCATCCTCATCACCAAAAATGTAGTATCTTCAATAAAGATCAGTCTACTACATGTATTGAGTTGAAGTTAACCTTTACTTTCTGTTTACCTCAGATACAGCAACAGACATCAGTAGCGCATGCCTTCAGCATGAAAGCTCTACTTCAACTAACTTGCAAGTAGGAACACAACACTTGTAATACAATAACGTTGTGGTTACTCCAGGATACTACATGTTCATTCATAAATTCACCCTGTCTGTGTTGCTATTGAACCACTGACTTTTTGAAAATCACGACGTGTTTCTGTTGATGACCAGTGCTATTGTGCAACTCTTTCATTTCAACTGACTAGCTGAGGCCATCCTAAAAATGCACCACTGCTGTGCGTCGCCACGAAAGCTTATCATTTGCACGTGTTTTTATGCCTTGCCCATTTAAACATTCAAAATAGTTTATAAGCATTCAAACACAGGACGCGTAAAAACTCAAATGAGTACTCACGCGCCGAGTTTGGTGCGCACATAGAGAGCAAACGTAAACAATTGATAAAAAAAATCAGATGTGTATTATATTGAATGTATTGTCTCTTAAAGTGATCGCGCCTAATTTACTAGCTGCTGTCGGTGTCCTTAATGTTAATCCAAGAAATTAAATCCGAGAAAATTACTCAGGTCTTTACTGAACTACTTTGCAGTTTAACAATAATTAATCTATATTTAATTTATACAGTGAAGACTATGCAACGCTATTTTATTTTTGATTATTCGGTTTCTGTACCTGGACACCTACAAACTTGAAAAACGTAAACATTGTGTAAATAGCACAAATAAATATAACAAACAAACATATATTAAACTATTTCAAACAGGGCCAACAGGTAGAACCTGCACCGAGGCTCTGCAAACCCCAGCTATGGCCTGGGGAGCAGTGACAGATCAGTCAACTGTCCCAAGCATCTTTCACACAGTCAACAGTATGTTGACTTTCTCAGGCCAACATAACTAGCTAATAACTTCAGTAACTTTAGTGTGCAGATCAATGAATACAGAAGAAGGGGAAAGATAACGCAGGTATGTGTGTGTCTGTGTACAGCAGTTAAACTGAATGCAATGTTTATATATCCACGTTTCAGATGATGAGAGAGTTGAAAACTCCAGGCCAGCCTTGTGGACTGAAGGTCAGGCTAGGGAATTTAAAAATAGGCACTCTTAAATGTGCATTGAAAATTGCCAACTGATAAAACCTGTGCTCCAGGGACCATATTCAGGAAAAAATGTAACTCTTAACAGACTGAGTTAGATGTTTAACACAGTAGAAAATCAGTCCAGTCTCCCCAGCTGTAAATATCCTTGGCTGTCTTGTGTTGCTTATAATAAATTGACATGTTGATATCCAGAGGTGTAAAGTCCAGGGGACAAAGAATAAAAGTCCTGCCATATGATTATTCCACCCATGAACTCAGCAGCTGATTTCACCAGAGGAGGAACCAAGTCATTCCTTTCAAGTCACAAGCAAGTCTCAAGTCAAATCCCAAGTCCTCAAAAAGTTAAAGTTAATGAGATAATTAAGTGACTAATTAAATGATGATTGTGCATTAGTGATGAACACTTGCTGTTATTGAGAATTACAGAGGATCAGATGTTGATGTTTTATTGGTTAAAACGATGCCACCATCATGGAGAACAGTGTTTGCTTTGGTTGGGCTCTTGACCCTTTTAGTAATTCGAAGTAATTTGCTTTTAATTAATTACAATATTGTTTTATAGAAAATGTTTTTGCATTGCTGCATTAAAAGCTTTAGATAGCAGATTTGCCAACATTTTCTGGGTTTAAATCTTTTGAATTAACATCATAAAATGGTTTCACTTCTGTTTATTGACTGACATTAATCTACTACTCAACTGTGAAAAAAGTCCTGTTAAGCAAATACTGCTGTAATGCTGATATATGCTTTGTTGATATCGCATAAGCAGTCTTTCAGAATGCTGTCAGTTGCATGTAGATGCATACTGTACACATTAGTGAGTGGTGCCTATGGGGTGTCGCTTTGGGACAGGTGAGGGAAGGAAAATCACAGTATGCTCACTACAAAAAATATATCTAAATTGAGACCTATGCTCTCAAAGTCAAATGCAGAAATGACAATTCATGCATTTATGACCTCAAGGTTAGATTATTGTAATGCTTTATTGGGTGGTTGTTCTGCACACTTAATAAACAAACTCCAGATGGTCCAAAATGCAGCAGCTCCTTACTAGAACCAGGAAGTCCTTACTAGAACCAGGAAGTATAACCACATTAGTCCGGTTCTGTCAACACTGCACTGGCTCCCTATTATATTTATTATATTTTAGATTTAGTCATTTAGCAGACGCTTTTATCCAAAGGGACTTACAAATGAGGACAACAGAGGCAATCAATTGTAGTATTAAAACAACTAAAACAGATCCAAAACTAAAAGCTAAAACTTTATAAATCCTATATATACACATTTTAAAAAATAAAGAAATTAAATAAAAATGACAAATGCATACAACAAAATTTCAAAACTTAACATTTAAATGAAAACAAAAATAAAGCTAAAAACAATATATTAAAGAACAAAAGGTATGAGTATAATAATGATTCTAACATAACACTAAGCCAAACACCAAAAAAAAAAAAAAACAAACAAACAAAACAAAAAAAAAAACAACAACTACATATATGTGTATGTACAACCACACACACACACACACACACACATACACATATATTAGGGATGCACGATATTATCGGACGGATATCGGAATCGGCCGATAATGGCTGTAAATGTAAATATCGGCATCAGCCCGATATAAAAATTATGCCGATATGTCTTGCCGATAAGAGGAATACCTTAACTCACATATTTCTCAGGGTGTGCTAGTGATTAGATCAAGTCAGCAGAGTAGCTCATTCTTGAAGAAAAGTTTTGTCTGAATGATGATTAGATTGACTGTTTTGGATCACTGCATTTAATCTGCGAAAGTACAGAACGAGGCGGTCGGTGTGTGAGTGTAAACAGTAAAAGCACGTGCAGCGGCGCCGGCGGCAGCCTCCTCCGGGTCCTAATGCCCGCTTAGTAAGGAGTTTTAATCTGTAGGGGGCGCTGTTGGCCTACTTCTAATTAAATCAAAGTAAAATAGCCTATACAAATAACATTTAGACCAGGGTTCCTCAAATCTTACCCTGGAGGTCCAATCCACTGCAGAGTTTAGCTCCAACCCTGATGAAACTCACCTGTCTGTGATTTTCTAATGATCCTGAAGACATTGATTAACATGTTCAGGTGTGTTTGATTAGGGTTACAGCTAAACTCTGCTGGAAAGTGGATCTCGAGGTCCAGATTTGAGGAGCCCTGATTTAGACTGTGTTTGTGATTAAATAAAGCAGTAATTGATGTCATAAAATAATGAGTATGTTTTGATTTAAAGGTCAGAAGCTATAGCTTACATGAAAAAAAAAAAAATCACAAACATGACACTTGTAAATTAAATAATTTTATGTATACTGATTTATTTATTAATGTGTAATATGTTATATTTTTTAAACAAATCATAAGCTCTAAAAGATTTTCAGAATTTTTACAACTGTTTTGCTTTAGACCATCTACAAATGTTAAATCTTAAAATAAAATGTAAAGGTTAACACTGCATTTTTCTGGGTGAAAAAAAAATCCAGCGATTGATACATATTTATTTATAGTTATTTTCAAAGCTTCAATGTACTGTCAAAACAAAAAAAACTTCATTATTGTTGATTTAATTCTAACAAATAGTTCTTGTTAAAAACTAACCAAAATTAAAATATTTTGCTTATTATTTCTGCACAGGCAGGACTCATTCTTCCCACTGGTCGATCTTTTGCGACTAACTTTCTCAGTTGGTCGCACGAGCACATAATTTGGTCATAATTGTTTTTATTTTCCATTTATTTGCTCATTTAACCTACTATATTGAATAAATGTTTGCAGGAATTTCCCTCATTATAAACTTGAAAGCTGCTGGAATGAGTAAAACTATAGCCTATACATGCACAATCCCCCACCGAAATTCAGGACCTGATTAAATATAACTCTATTATACAGAGATTTGTGAAATAAAATTCCATGATTTTTCCAAAAGTTTCCCAGGCCTGTAAATTTCTGGTTTATAAATTCATGGCTTTTTCAGGTTTTCCATGACCGCACGAACCCTAATAAAAGCAACTGATGCAGGCTGTTAATCACTTAAGTTGGTCCACCAAGTGATTGCGCGAATGCTCCGTTACCTCTCCCTCCTCTAATCACATGCCGGATCTGTTACCCTGCTTTGTTCCGGGACCTCACGATTTAAAAATTAAGCACTGGTTATATGGTAACGAAAGTGTTAAACATTCAACGCGTTCTTTTTCATCATCATTATTTGTGATTTAAATTTTGTGAATGGGAGATCCTCTTTTGCTGTGTTATAACCCGGGCTTTGTGCGCTTTCAGTTTCGAGAGACGTGAGGTAAACAGCAAAGATAAAAGACTTGACAAAATAAAAGCAAAAAGAAAAGTAAAACTAAACTGGATGTTGCTGACAGGTTTTAATTATTTTTTTTTTTTCACAAGAATGCCAACATGTTCACCTTCTCTGGTTTAAGAAGCGGTCTTTTACTTTAGCTTGAAAACCAAATCCTCCGTTGTGCTCCGTCCGCTGCGTGCACCTTCGCGCTCGTACTGACGCTGCGATTAAAGGCTGAAGGCTGATTTATACTCCACGCGTCCGCAAGTTCTACAAAACCAGGCTCTACACCCGAAGCACTCGCGCTGAAAGCACCTCTCTCCACATTATTGGTGAAATCTGACTCCTGCTACAATGTGCCGCGGCTGAGCAGGAGCTTTGGAGCAACGCAGACTGCACTAGCACAAATGCGACCATGTCAAATTTTAACTGGCACATTCTCAAAAAACGGTCGCAGTCTAGAGCCCTGACAGAGGAGACTTGGTGTTGTATATATCAGTATCGGTATCGGCCAAAATGAGTTGAAAAATATCGGCATATCGGACATCGGCAAAAATCCAATATCGTGCATCCCTAATATATATATATATATATATATATATATATATACATTTATAAATTCAATATTCTTTCATTTCCATTTAGTTTGTTGAAGTACTAAAATAACTCAAATTAAATAAAACTAAAACTTAATAAAAGACCTATACATACATAAAAAAAATAATAAAATGACAAACATTACTCCAACTTTAACTAAAATTAAAATAGACAACAAATAAAAATCAAACTACATTAGTTTATCAGTAATCTTAAAAAAATAACACTGAGCCAAACACATGCTAAAAAAACAACAACTTACTTACACATAGTAAGAAATGGTTATAAAAACTGAAACCAAAGTGAAACAAGTAGTAGGAAAGAGGAGGAATAAAAAGCGATACTTATATCCTTTGCCTCCCTGCCCGGTGGAGTCGCACAGTAGAGTCGATGGTCTTTGCACTCTTCGGTCTTCACACGAGGGCTGCCGCTACCGTGGTATACTAATCTTTTTTATACCCGTTTGACAAAACGGGAATTGAATTCAGCTGGACACACTTTCCTGTTTATCACAATAAATGGCCAAGTCAGCACAGACACTGACAAGGTACGCAATACAGTACGAGACCAAACGCGATTTCAGCAAGTCTCAACACAGTAAACAAAGCAAGCGTTTCCTAGCAACGGCAACTGCCAAAGTCCTTTTTAAGGAAAGTCCGTTCACTCGGCCGCCATATTTGCAATGCCTCCGGGCAGCTCAGACAAGACCAAGTCCCGTCTAAATCAAGTAGAACGGCTCGCTGAACTCGCGATTAAACAGAGCTGTGAACTGCCCCATGAATGTTGTTTCTTATGCTCATATAGCATTTGAAAAGCTTATTTTTCAGGCTAGACCAGCCAATGCGCATGCGTAGCTCCAACGCGCTTATGACTGCACCGGGCAGCTACTGGTCCAGCCCCAGGTTTCTGTGGGAACCGGAGCTTCTAACGGCCGCTGCAGTGATGCAATGACTTTACCAATCAACAACTGACCATTCACAAAGAGCTTGATTGACAGGCGATCTGACCTGACCAATCAGAAGGCTGCTATCCGCCATCTTGCCCGACAGTTACGGCCGGTCTCCACAGAAATCCATGATAAAACGGGGTAAAAAAGATCTACTGAATTTAAACTTTTTCAATATAACTAAATATAAAAATGTGAGGAAGGTTTTTTTTTTTTTAAGAAAACAAGTAGATCGAATATAGAAAAGAAAGCTAGTGTTAGTTTTTCAAGAAAAGCAAGCAGTTAGAGAATAATTATTAGAATAAGTATTATTATAATTATAATAAATATTATAATTATTAATAATAATTAATATTAATTATTCATAATAATTATTATATTATTATAATTATATAATAATAATTATTATTATTATATAATTATTACAGTACTTGTTTTGCATACCAGAAAATCTGTCATGTCCGGCGCTGTATGCACGGCTTGCAGCGCTTAAGTTAAATACTGAGTGTTAAATAATAAAATATGTTAAAACATGTGCTCTTATCATTCTGTGGACAAAATCCCCTGAACTTCGCCCCAATCGGGAGCTGTATATGCACATGTACGCTCATCTGTTTTCAGTGCAGCTAACCTCGCATCGCTTCATGTCATCTTCCCACTCATTAAACTATGACAGGTCTTTTACTGCAAAAAGACGGTCACTGCGACACTCTAAAGTGATGAAACTATGGCGCTATGTACATTTTTAAAACAAGTTTTATGTTTCATGTTATATTGTCGGCTCAGAAAATATCTAAATACCAATACGCATGTCCAGTAGCCGCAGCTATATCCCTTCCAGCCTTAACCACAAATCAGACAGGAACATTAGATTAACTTTGGTGGACTTAAACTTGAAAAATGGTGTGTTCCACGGTTGAAATAAAACACTTTATGATGTTTATTCATGTTCATTGGGTATTTTAAGTAAATTTGAAAAGATGATCGGTTCACGTGTTTGAACTGAGGCAATACAGTGATCTGTCACGACATTGAAGAGCCACTAATTTATTGTTTTAATTTCTTTAAAAATGACAGTTTAAAAGCTGAGGGTCCTGAGACCTTTTTTCATATCAGAAGTAACCTGCTCTGTCTTCTCTGTCAGTGCGTTGGGTTTCCTCTTTCCTCTGCGATGTATTTTTCACTGCGTGAGAACATGATTTGTAGTGAGAGAGCGGCATTGTTTGTCGGTCATGGCAACAGTAACTAAGGGTGGGCGGGTTTTGCGAATGGTCAATTGGCTCTTTCATTTAGAAGGCGGAACTATCCCGCCATATTGCACATTGCACTTTCTCCCATTCATATACTCTTAAAACAGATGTGTTAAAAACAACACAACCTGTGTTATATTTTAACTAGGGGTGTCAACGTTAACGCGTTAACGCATGTGATTAATCAAAAAAATTTAACGCGTTAATATTTTTTTAACGCAAATTAATCATGTGATAATGCTTGACCCCAACTTCTTCCCGTCATCGCAGCGCAGAAGGTTATCTATCATTGTGTGATGAGGGCACAGTGAACCAGTGTTGCCAGGGTAATGCACAAGTGGGCTATTTTGAAAATACAGTCGCGGGAAAAATTACAGAGCAGCGGGTTGCGGTTTTTTGGGCTATTTTTATAATGTACCGCAACCGCCCAAAGTGTATATAGACAAATAAAAATTAAAATAGATCCTTTTACTAATGTGTATTATAGTTGGAATGTATCCCTGGCAACTTAAGAACAGAGAGGCGGCTGTAAACATCACAAACAACGTGAGTTTCAGCCAGAGCACATGTTAAGGCTTTTACACAGCAGAAATAAACATGACAACAGCCACTATAGATTATACAAGATAATAAACACACGATTACAATAGGATATTTGTATGTGATTTTCTTGTGATGAATGTGTACATCTGAAATGCTAATTTGTGCAGCGATATAAAAGGCTATAAATAGCATATTTCAACTACAGTAAACGACCAAATTCCACATGTGATCGCAAAAGGAGGTTATTACAAACACTCGATGGTGGTTTGAAGTGAGTTCTGAGTAAAAGTGTACTATTAATCTCATAAATTGTCTTATGAAGCATGATGCTAATATTAGCTCTAATGCACCTGCAGAACAGGTCCAATTCTTCTTCATAATGCATTTTGTCATATTATTTCACGTAAGGTCGCAAGAGAATGTTTTGTTGTATTTATTTAGAAATACTTTTGATAATAGTCGGGTAAATGTAAACTGGGATTGAAGCGATGTGGCTTGGTAAACATTTTATTGCCAGTTTAAAGGCTGATAATGGCTGAATAAAAACAAAAGAATAATGATAAAAGAATAATAAGGATTATGTCTCATACCTGGTGGAAGTGTGAAAGGTTCTGTTTCCTTAAACTAGTTTACATTACATTAGTTACATTTCTTTATTTCAACACATTTACAGGTAAATCCTAGTATTTTAAATTTGCGATTAATCGTGATTAATCACAGTCCAGGACTGTGATTAACGCGATTAAATTTTTTAATCGATTGACAGCACTAATTTTAACACACCTGTGTGTCAAGTTAAGGAAAACACATTTTGTGTTAATTTTAACTCAACCAGTGTGTTATTCTTCTTAACACAGGTTGATATTCTTCAAATATTTAAATAGTGCACCTTTAAGAATAGCACATCTATGACACAAATTGTGTTATTTATGACACATTAGTGTGTTAAAAAAAGGGATGTGTTAAAAACAACACAACCTGTGTTATATTTTAACACACCTGTGTGTCTAGTTAAGGACAACACATTTTGTGTTAATTAAATTTTAACACAACCAGTGTGTTATTTTTCTTAACACAGGCAGTGTGTTAAAATTTAACACACTAATGTGTCATAAATCACACGATTTGTGTCATAGATGTGCTATTCTTAACCAGTTAAAATGAATGCAATACAAAAAAGCTATTTTTAATATAATATATATATATAAATATTTATTTATTTATTTATTTATTTATTTATTTAAACTTGACTGCTACATTTACACCGTTAATTTTCACATGTGATTTGAATACTGAACATTAATACTACAAAAAGTAGTTCACAAGCACTGTTAGAATGAACAACATCTACCCCGCTAGAAATGTAAAGTTCTCAGGACGTCCCGCGGTCAATGACGTACAATGACGTTCCCAGAACGTTTCCTGAGATGATCATGATGTGGAGTTCTTTAAAGGGTTGGGCGACGTTATTTGGAGGACCTTCAGGGATTAACACTACTCAAAGACAAAAGTGCTTAATGACAATTAACAGAGGTTTAGATGTTAGTTTCATTTCACAAAACGTCACCATCACTGTGGTCAGTGTTTGCTTTAGTTGGGGTCTTGACCCTTGACTTTATAACATTATTTTTCTCTGGCTGTTATCAATGTGTGTTTGCAAAACACTTTTATTATGACAAAAAAGCGTGAAGAAAACATGATTATTTGGTTTTGGCTGATCTGTTAAGGAAAAAAAAAAAGATTTGTTTAAGTCTGTGATTGTTTTTATGTTTGATTTTAAATTAATTTAGTGTGGTCTTAGTTACATAATTTGTTAGATTTAATAGTAAAAAATGCACAAGGCACTTAGAACATCTGTGCAACTCCGATACAAACATTAATCAAGAATCAGCTTATGAATCTCAATGATGATGACAATAAACAAAAAGCTTCATGTTGCAGTGCATTCTGGGTGCACCAATCAAAACTCATTCATGGCTCCCAGAATGCATTGCAACATGAATAAATTATGCACCTGAATTGTCTCCATATTTCATTTATTCTTATTATTTGTTTTAATTGTTGCTATTTTTGATGTGACTTTATAGTAGCTTGCTTTTTGATGTTCAAAGATGTTTATCTGAATATTTTGTTGATTGTCACCATTGTTGAGAATTATATGCAGATTCTTCATGTCAATGTGTGCCATATACAAAAGCTTTTTGTGCACAATTGTTTAAACACTGTTAAAGTTCAATCTGCACAAACACTTCAAACCAAGCTTTTTTTTCAACAGCGTGAAATGCAGCGGTCAGTGAACCAAGCTGCTACATGGTGATTGCTTCCAGCATCATATTTCTCAAAGTCTTCTTTGCAACATTGTAATTTGTAAACACAAAACTACAGCCATAAAATTAAGCAAAAAAAAAATCACAATTTTGTCAATTTAAAGGTCAAGAGCCCAAATAAAGCAAACACTGACCACATTGATGGTGAAGGTGACATTTTGTGAAATGAAACGCATCTAAGCCTCTGTTAATTCTCATTAAGCACTTTTGTATGACAGAAATAAAGTCAAACTGGTTAGTAATAAGTGAAGCTGGTGATGCTGTTTGTGGAGTTGAGATATTTAATGTTTTATTTCAGTTGATTTCCTCTAAGTCTGTGACTAAGTCAGTTGTAGTTGTGTTTCTGTTCGTTTCTCTCTGTTTTTCTGTTTCTCTTTCCTTCAGTAATTCTGCTTGTTAACATTCTCATTAAGTTCAACTCTGCTTCAGTGTTACATTAACACTCTGTATTGTGGGACCAAACACACTCTGAGCAGTATTAATTCCTGAAGGTTCTCCAAATAACGTCCCCCAACCCTTTAAAAAGCTCCACATCATGACCATCTCGGGAAACGTTCTGGGAACACCAATGACGCTCTAAGAATGCTCCGGGAACATTATATTTCTAGCAGGGAAATCCATTTACCTGACATGGGTGCATCCACGTCATCCACCAATGAAAAGAGAGGCATGAATTTGGTTAACAGCTTGTGGAGTGATGCAGGCAGCAATGTGATTGGATGATAGTTAACACATATTGTGTTGGACATGCTGTGTTGTTTCTCTCTCTCTCTCTTTTTTTACACATGATCAACTTAAAATTACACAAAATGTGTTAAAATGGCCATTACACAAAAAATGTGTTATTATTTAACACATCCTTTTTGAGAGTGTAAGTATAGGAGTGAACTGTCTTTGTATTTCTATAGTCTTTGGCTAAACACTAATAAGACAAGTAAATACACTTACGAGCTGCTTTTAACTTCCGCTGATAAGACTGCTTCTCTCAAAAAGTATTTCTTTACACTGTCTTCTGCTGGCGCTTGAACACACTTTCCTGTTTATCACAACAAACTCTGGCCATTTGTTAATACCTAGAATATCAAAATCAACTGTGGGCGGCAGATCCTTTTCCTATTTAGTGCCCAAACTCTGAAACAATCTACCTAACACTGTTCGGGAGGCAGACACACTCTGTCAGTTTAAATCTAGATTAAAGATCCATCTCTTTAAACTGGCATACACATAACACACTAATACGCTTCTAATATTCAAATCCGTTAAAGGATTGTTAGGCTGCATTAATTAGGTCAACCAGAATCGGGAACACTTCTATGGGATAATTTTTCCATCTAAAGTATTGCGGTCACGGATAAAAAAAATAATAAGCATGAAACCAAAATTTAAAACTGCTAGTAAAAATATATTGCACAAAATTTAAAAATGAAAGCAGATTTTTTTTCAGAATAGCAAACAATGGTCACGAAAGATAAGTGTAAATCAAAAATTTAATAACGCATTTTAAAAAAATAATAAGCATAAATCAAAACTTTAAACACATTTAAAAGTCATATTGCACAAGACTGAAATATTAATGCAAAATTATCCAACTTGCACACAAAATCATGTTTTCCTTAGTTACAGTTTACTGTTTTTTGTGCTCTTAGACATTTTCTGCTCATATTTTTATTTTTTGTATGCTTATGCTGTTTTTCCTTTCGCTCGTTTCCACATTCTGCGCTTGCTTTCCCAAATGTTGCGGTTAGAGTTCCATGTAAATAAGGGCGGGCTCAAGCGTCATCATTGGTCCACTAGTTCTCCTCCTCTAGCCAATCAGTCGAAGAGGGGCGGTGACATCACTCCAGTGCGCCTCATTAGCTGCCGATGCTCAGCGTTCACTTGTACAGGTGAAAATGGATTACTGTCAACTGGAGTAACATCTTTCCATACAGAACACTGTTATATGTGTCCATCTGTCACTGCTGTACGCCTACCTGGCGATCCGTTAACGTTAAATGAGCAATCCTAGCGACCCGTCGCCATTATATTCACCTATATTTATTCACATACGATCACATCGTGAAAGGCAGCACCCACATATTCACCAGTCTCCCAAAGTCACTGTTATACGTGCCTGGCTCGCCTAAGTCAGTTATGCGAATTTCTTCTATTTCGGACAAAATAAAAACAACCTCATTCAGAAAACAGAAACATGATATTAACACTTTTTTTTACTGATTTTGTAGAAGTAGTGCATGATATTTATGTTTCAATCAAAGGTTTATATAATATAGTAGCTGTGACAATTTTAGGACCTTATGAAAACTAGCAAAAGCTTATGTCATTTTCTTCAGTTCATGCATTTCATGGTCAACTTCCTGTTTGATGCATGCCCCGCCCACCTACATGATGTCACACCAATGAGGGCATCCCATTTTAATTATGTGGTCTTATGCTTAGGATTCTGCAAAAAAAGTTTTTATTTTCACTTATTAGGTGAGAAAATAAATTCTGTATAGTTATACTGTCCCATTTTACCTTATGTCCCAATCACCCTTAATTCACCCTATAAAATGATTCACTTTATTCCTCACTGAACAAATCAGCCATTTGAATGAATAATTTAATGACTCACTCTAGATAGTAACTTGCTGCCACCTACTGGCTATTTTACTTTCATATTGTTGTTATATTCAAACTTTATATTTGACATTAATATGACCCTGTTATGAAATTATATATGTAAATAAACAATATCCAAATGAATCATTGTGTAGCCTATATCAAATACACCTGGCCTCTGTAGCTGTCTCCTCTGTAACATTGTCATTTTCACTGATCAGTAGTCAAATCTAGCCTAGTCAATGCAAAAATACTACATCATTTATAATTAATTTATCAATTTACTCATTTAACGTTAACGGATCGCCAGGTAGGCGTACAACAGTGACAGATGGACACATAACATATAACAGATGGACATATAACAGTGTTCTGTATGGAAAGATGTTACTCCAGCTGACAGTAATCCATTTTCATCTGTACAAGTGAACACTGAGCATCGGCAGCTAATGAGGCGCACTGGAGTGACATTGTATAAATTTTAAAATCTTGTTAACTACTTATAAAGCCCTGAATGGCTTAGCTCCTCAGTACTTGAGCTAGCTCTTATCACATTATAGTCCTCCACGTCTGCTGCGTTCTCAAAACTCTGGCCATTTGATAATACCTAGAATATCAAAATCGACTGTGGGCGGCAGATCCTTTTCCTATTTAGCGCCCAAACTCTGGAACAATCTACCTATTACTGTTCGGGAGGCAGAAAACTCTGTCAGTTTAAATCTAGATTAAAGACACATTTCTTTAACCTGGCTTACACATAACACACTAATACACTTCTATTATTCAAATCCGTTAAAGGATTGTTAGGCTGCATTAATTAGATCAACTGGAACCAGGAACACTCCTCATAACACACGATGTACTCATTACATCGTAAGAAGAATGGCATCTACTCTAATATTTGTCTGTTTCTTTCTTATTCTGTTTCTCAGTCCGTGTCCGGATCAGATAGTGGATCGGCGCCGGGAGATGATGTCTGCGACCCTGATCGTTGGCGGAGGCCGGACACCTGGATGAGCCCCAGGGACATATACCCAGTGAAGACCTCGACTTAAATACAATAAAACTAAAAATTAAACAAAATAACTAAAAATATAATAAAATACCTAACTACATAATACTATTATTGTTAGAAATTGCAACAATATAAAAATAGAAATATAATACATTTATACATTTAAAATTTAATTAAAACAATAAGTAAAAAAATAAATAATAATATCCTGGCTAGAGGAGAACTGGCTCCCCGACTGAGCCTGGTTTCTCCCAAGGTTTTTTTCTCCATTCTGTCACAGAGGGAGTTTTGGTTCCTTGCCGCTGTCGCCTCTGGCTTGCTCAGTTGGGGACACTTAATTTCTAACGATTATCGTCAATTTGATTTCATAGATACTATTTAAACTAAACTGAGCTAAACAATGACATCTCTGAATTCAATAATGAAATGCCTTTAACTGAATATTGAGTGTTTAATCTTATTATTATACATTACTGACACTCTATCCTCCAATTTGATACTGTTAAGTGCTTTGACACAATCTCTATTGTTAAAAGCGCTATATAAATAAAGATGACTTGACTGTTAAAAAAAGAAGCTTATTTAGAAGTTTGTTTTTGCAGATTGAATTTTAACAGTGTTTGGATAATTAAAACAATTGTGCACAACAACCTTTTGTTTATGGCACACACTGACATGAAGAATCTGCATATGAATCTCAACAATGGTGACAATCAACAAAATATTCAGATAAACATCTTTGAACATCGCAAAGCAAACTACTATAAAGTCACATCAAAAATAGCAACAATTAAAGCAAATAATAAGAATAAAAGAAAATATTAAGACAATTCAGGTGTATAATTTATTCGTGTTGCAATGCATTCTGGGAGACATGAATGAGTTTTGATCGGTTCACCCAGAATGCACTGCAGCATGAAGCTTTTTGTTTATTGTCACCATCATTGAGATTCAAATGCTGATTCCTGATGAATGTTTGTATCTAAGCTTCACAGATGTTCAAAATGCCTTGTGAAAAATGTTTTTTTTCATTACATTTTATTTTTTTTATCAAATTATGTGATTAAAACACTAAATTAATCTAACATCAAACATAATCACAGATTTACACAATTTTTTTATTTTTCACCAGATCACTGATCAGCCAAAGCCATCTGATCACGGCTTTTTTTTGTCATAATAAAAGGGTCTTGCAAACACAGATCTAAAACAGCCAAAGAAAAACTAATATTATAAAGGCAAAGGTCAAGATGCCCAATTAAAGCAAACACTGACCACAGTGATGGTGATGGTGACGTTTTGTGAAATGAAACTAACATCTAAACCTCTGTTAATTCTCATTAAGCACTTTTGTCCCTAAGTAGTGTTAATCCTTGAAGGTCCTCCAAATAACATCGTCCAACCCTTTAAAGAACTCCACATCATGAGCATCTCGGGAAACGTTCTGGGAACGTCATTGACACCGACAATTGCATTCATTTTAACTAGTTAAGAATAGCACATCTATTACACAAATCGTGTGATTTGTGACACATTAGTGTGTTAAATTTTAACACACTGCCTGTGTTAAGAAAAATAACACTAGTTGTGTTAAAATTGAATTAACACAAAATGTGTTGGCCTTAACTAGACACACAGGTTTGTTGGTTGGTTAACACTTAAGTTACCTACACTCTTAAAACATTTTAAAAACAACACAACCTGTGTTATATTTTAACACACCTGTGTGTCAAGTTAAGGATAAAAAAGGATAAAGTTAAGGATAAAAAAGGGATGTGTTAAAAACAACACAACCTGTTAAAACAACACAGGTTGTGTTGTTTTTAACACATCCCTTTTTTAACACACTAATGTGTCATAAATAACACAATTTGTGTCATAAATGTGCCATTCTTAAAGGTGCACTATTTAAATATCTGAAGAATTTCAACCTGTGTTAAGAAGAATAACACACTGGTTGAGTTAAATTTAACACAGAATGTGTTATCCTTAACTTGACACACAGGTGTGTTAAAATATAACACAGGTTGTGTTGTTTTTAACACATCTGTTTTAAGAGTGTTGGTAACTTAAGTGTTAACCAACCAACAAACAAACAAACATACTGATAAAACTGATAAAAAGAACCAAAGCATCTGTAACTGGAAGACCTGACATCAATTACAAAGACATTTTTTTTCTTTCAATGATTTGAATAATGTCTATTTTGTTGTTTAACCAAGAATTAGAATTTTAGGTAAATATATTAATAAATCTAAGAATTTCTACAAACAATCACATTGACAATACTGTTTATATGTACACATACTGTGTATTTATATGAGCATATGTTTATTAGCATTCACCTTTGTTCCATTTCCTGACAGTGACGACTGCTCTGGATTCTGTTCTCATCCTCATGCAGCCACAGTGAGCTGTTACTGTAACTGCCACTGCGAGAATGCTGAATTATAGTTGTATCTCTGAAAACAAACAAATAAACATACAATAAATCTGTCACTTTTTGGAGAATTAAAAACAAGGTGACAAAAAAAATCACAAAAATGTTAATACTTCTGTTAAAGTCTTAATTATAATTATTAAAAAAAAAAAAAAAAAAAAAAAAAAAAAAATATATATATATATATATATATATATATATATATATATATATATATATATATATATATATTTTTTTTTTTTTTTTTAATAATTATAATATATTTAAATATATATATATATTTGCCGCCTCACGGACATCCCTGTGCCCCCTCTCCGGACCGAGGGGGAAGGTCGGACTTTACTCATAGTATATAATAGTCTAACTGATTGCTTTTAGATGGGCTTTTAGATTGCTTCTAGGATCTGTTTTCTTCGTAATTATAGCATAATGAAATAGATTTGGCAAACAATCCAGTGTATCTGCCCTTCTGCTTTGGAAAGCGTCAAATGATTTTACAATGCATTTTCGCAAAGGTGAACAACGTAGCCAATCACAGACATGTTTGTTAATTTCTACAACGCAATGGCCAATCATGTTCGTAACTTCATTTAAAAAAAAAAAAAATCGTGTGGTCACTTTGTGAGATCGTGATGAATGAGTGACAGTTTTTAATAAATTTAAAGGGAGCTCTGTGCATGCTGTAGGCATATGAATATATTCAGAATTCAAATAAAACTTGTGTTTTTCATGCTTGTAACTAATACACTATATAGATAAAGATAATAATTTCAGAAGCACAGCCACAGAGTGATATGATTCTGCAACCAAGCATGTTCCAAATGCAGGATTTAGGTAAGGAAACTATTATTATTTGTATTGGCTGCCATGCCAAATCATGCACACCTGCTTGCTTTTCTGTGAAAGTATATACTTTAATAACAAATCATTGTAAAACTTTACAATAAGGTTCCATTAGTTAATGTTAGTTAATGTATTAAAGTGTACTAAAGTGCTAGTTAATTATTGTAAAGTGTTACCCAAATAATGAATTTTGAACATTCACTTGAAACTACCCCCCCTCTCTCCCTCTCTCTCGCACCGGTAAGCTCAGCAACACCAAAAGACCCGGAAGACCACGGAAAACAACTGTGGTGGATGACCGAAGAATTCTTTCCCTGGTGAAGAAAACACCCTTCACAACAGTTGACCAGATCAAGAACACTCTCCAGGAGGCAGGTGTATGTGTGTCAAAGTCAACAATCAAGAGAAGACTTCACCAGAGTGAATACAGAGGGTTCACCACAAGATGTAAACAATTGGTGAGCTTATCAAAAACAGGAAGGCCAGATTAGAGTTTGCCAAACGACATCTAAAAAAGCCTTCACAGTTCTGGAACAACATCCTATGGACAGATGAGACCAAGATCAACTTGTACCAGAGTGATGAGAAGAGAAGAGTATGGCGAAGGAAAGGAACTGCTCATGATCCTAAGCATACCACCTCATCAGTGAAGCATGGTGGTGGTAGTATCATGGCGTGGGCATGTATGGCTGCCAGTGGAACTGGTTCTCTTGTATTTATTGATGATGTGACTGCTGACAAAAGCAGCAGGATGAATTCTGAAGTGTTTCGGACAATATTATCTGCTCATATTCAGCCAAATGCTTCAGAACTCATTGGAAGGCGCTTCACAGTGCAGATGGACAATGACCCAAAGCATACTGCAAAAGCAACCAAAGAGTTTTTGAAGGGAAAGAAGTGGACTGTTATGCAATGGCCAAGTCAATCACCTGACCTGAATCCGATTGAGCATGCATTTCACTTGCTGAAGACAAAACTGAAGGGAAAATGCCCCAAGAACAAGCAGGAACTGAAGACGGTTGCAGTAGAGGCCTGGCAGAGCATCACCAGCGATGAAACCCAGCGTCTGGTGATGTCTATGCGTTCCAGACTTCAGGCTGTAATTGACTGCAAAGGATTTGCAACCAAGTATTAAAAAGTGAAAGTTTGATTTATGATTATTATTCTGTCCCATTACTTTTGGTCCCTTAACAAGTGGGAGGCACATATGCAAACTGTTGTACTTCCTACACCGTTCACCTGATTTGGATGTAAATACCCTCAAATTAAAGCTGACAGTCTACAGTTAAAGCACATCTTGTTCATTTCATTTGAAATCCATTGTGGTGGTGTATAGAGCCAAAAATGTTAGAATTGTGTCGATGTCCCAATATTTATGGACCTGACTGTATGTTAGATTCATTATCCACTAAGCTACTGAAAGAGATGCTTCCTGTAATCTCAGAACCTCTTCTCAACAGTATTAACACTCCACTTTCTTTGGGGAAATAGGACCAAATGATTCTAAACAAAAGATGCTAAAGTATAATCCGTCACTTGAAAGTTGTAACGTTGTATCGATCTCTGCACCAAAGAGTCACATTGGCATGTTTTGTAGAACAGATTTTATTCACCTCAGAAATACTGCTAAACTACGACATATGCCATCTGTTTCTGATTCTGAAAAACTAAGTTCTGAAAAAACGAATCTCTGGAATGCTGCAATGCACTACTGAATGTCCTGCTTGCTCTATAAATATGCTCCAGTTGATTCAAAATGCTATAGTGCTTTCTAGAACTAAGAAATTTGATTACATCACATTTTATCTACTCAACACTGACTACCTATTAGATTTTGTATCAATTTTAAAATTCTGCAAATTACTTAAACAGAATTAAATAGCCTAGCTCTGCAGAATTTATGCAGTCTTTCATCGTGATATAATCCATCATGGCCACTATAATCCACAAAATGAGGTAGGCTAGATCTATTTCCAACTTCAATCTTGCTGTTTGTTTCATTGTGACTTTAATTACATAAAAATGGTCTGCTACGTGACACTGTAGCACTGACAAATCCTGTACATAATATAAATAAAATATAGGTGTAAATTTGGAATTTATACCACAGTTATAAATCATTATAACACCCAGCTCTATAAACAATATGTTAAAGAAATAGGCATTACAGACATAACAGTATGACTTTCATTACAGCTGCTTGTAGAAACTGTAAAAGAACATAAGAACAATAAATGCTAACGTTTTAGATGACAACCCGCAACGTACTGCGTAAGTAAACAATTATAGTATACCTATTCAATACCTCCGTGTAGGTATAAGGGAATAATGTGTGAAGTTTGGGGAATAAAGGGGTAATAACCTGTAAAATTACAAATTATTTCTACTGTAAGTATTTTGAAACTAAGGGGTACCTATTCTAATATTACGTGGTATGTAGGCTATACAACAATTTTATATTTGCAAGCGATTTAGCAAAGACATACACTGTGTAGGCCTACTTTTTAAACAAGCTGGTTTATTGTTTCAATCCAAACGCTCTGTTAAGACTGTTGGGTTAGGAAGCTGACTTGATTTGACCCAATTTGGGTTGATATCAGTAATAAGTAACCCAACGGTCCTGGGTTAGGAACAGTGTTGCCAAGTCCGCGGTTTTCCCAGGGAATTTTTACCGGGTAACCCCCCTTGAAACGCGATTGGGCTAGTTGTGAGTAGCAATTGGGCGGGTTTGTTGTGAAAACCTGGCAACCCTGGTTTGGAATGTGGAGGTTCAAACTGTGTGCAACGAAATCCGTGTCTGCGGTGCTTAAGATAGAAACGTGTGCAAAATAGGAAAATATAATCAAAGCGATGTGGAGAGAGATTTTTGAAACTGACTGGAATGTGTTCTTTTAAAACTGGAGGGTTTTGTCTGAGTATGTTCTCACAACATTGAGCGGCGATTGAAACCGGGAACTGTGAACTAGTCAAAATGGTGCTTGAGGACGTGGATCAAAACGGTAAAATCAAAGACGGTAAAATCCTGTCAGTTCGCTATAGTTCTTGATTTTCAGTCTTTATTACTGTGTGTTTATTGACGTGATGGTTTGGCCATAATAGTTTAACTTCGTCAGTGGGTGAAAAACATGAAGAAATTGAACAAAATCTTAAATTTGTTCTTAAACAAGCTTTTCAAAAGAATTTGGTTTAACTGTATAAGCTGTATATGTATGAAGTTGCTTTGCTATTTTCTGAACTGGTGTAATATTTTTTTTTCTTTTATTATCTGTTGCCTGTGTTGTTACTGTTGTCATATTGTGTGTGATTTTAATAAATTTCAAATAATATTTTAATTAAATAAAACAGTCACCATGTTTATTTATATATTACCTGATATGTATGACCTACTGTATAAACAATCGTTTTAGAGCAATTTGTTGTAACCACTTACCCTGTAACTACATGGAATAAGGGGGGAACAAGCACCACTAATTTACAGCCCGCAAATGTTGTATTTACCCTGTAACTACATGGAACAAGGAGGTAACAAAGCACCACTTTAATTTACAGCCCGCAAATGTTGTATTTACCCTGTAACTACATGGAACAAGGAGGTAACAAAGCACCACTTTAATTTACAGCCCGGAAATATTGTATTTACCCTGTAGCTACATGGAACAAGGAGGTAACAAAGCACCATTTTAATTTACAGTCCGCAAATGTTGTATTTACCCTGTAATTACTGTAATTACTGATACTGATTACACACACACAGCTGCAACCTATCAAACACACTATATAAGCCTTGGACATCCTCTTTCGGATCGCCGAGTTTTTGTCTGCGTTTATCACTCTCCTAGCGATAGCAATATTACGGAGCCATTCCGTGTTTCCTGAATTTAGTCTAGTCTGGCCTGTTTTTTGCTTGTGTCACCCGTGTCTTGATTCTAGCTTGGTTTACCTCATCCTGTCTGATCTCTGCCTGCCCTGTAGCTTACAGCCTGTCTTGGAGTTACCCTTTGCCTTGCTGTTTCGGACTGTGTTTGCACCTCGCCTGGACTCTCTTCTGTTTGTGGATTACCCATTCGCCTCGCCCCCTCAGGATTTAGTTCGCCGTCGATCAACCCCACGCTTGGTTTAGTATTACTCTTGTGT
Organism: Spinibarbus caldwelli; assembly: GCA_039654775.1. NCBI lineage: Eukaryota > Metazoa > Chordata > Actinopteri > Cypriniformes > Cyprinidae > Spinibarbus > Spinibarbus caldwelli. Next base: position 25,106,238 of record CM077252.1, on the reverse strand, counting down.
CTCGTCTGTGCCATACCTGGTGTTCGACCCTGCCTGTATTTTGACCATGTCTGTGAATAAATGCGTATGGATCCACATGTCTCTCATCTCAGTCGCTCCGTTACAACTAGTTTTAATTGTTTGATGGCCAAATTAAACCCTCTTTTTTTTTGTTTTGTTTTTTTTGCTATAAAAACATCAGTATACATCCACTGAAATACATATGTTGATAGTTGTGTTGGGAAGTTGCTGAGATCGACAAATAAGCTTTCATAAGGTAAGTTGATTTGTGAATTATAAATCATTGCTGAAACTCATTAACTCATTTCACTAGATGTCCAGTTTTGTTGTTCAGTAATCTCCATCATGTTTCCTTTAATAATAGAATGGTTAAAAATACCTAGACCTATAATAAAATACCAGTATAAAATTATAAAAAGAATCGTCTTTCTAAATCACTCCCAAACATAAGATTATTGTTTAGGCCAGGGGTCGGCAACCTACAGCACGCGTGCCAACAGTGGCAAGCAGAGAGATAATCTCTGGCACGCGAGCAATAGGGAAAACTGCATACTGACGTACATTTTGAGGTAATAACTTCTCATAGTCACACAGCCTGTTAGGAGCTATACATACTATTAAAGTGTGAGAATTAACTTGCGCTAGTCTACGGATGCACGCGACCGCTGCACATAGGTGCTTCAGATCAAAGCCTCAGCGGTCAAACCATAGACATAATAAATACCTAGATGCCTCATTGGCCACTCGGCCGCACATCAATGTCGCCGCCATATTGGTGTGGGCAACTCTTCATAACTCTCATATCGGGACATGAGAAAACATACCGGACTCATCGGCAGTTTGGGGATCTACAGACCACCCCACAGTAATAAAAACAGAGCTCGGGGTATTATCTTTCACAGGTAAGAATGAACAGTTGTTTTTGGTTGTTTTTTGGTCATTTTTAACATTATGTTGACAGCTTTATTAGCCACCAGTGTCAGACAATTAATAGCTAAAGATATTGCTAGTTAGCAGAGACTTTATAAGAAATCAAAGTTTAAATGAATTCTTATTAAGTTTTAACTTATATTGTAGTTTCATAAAGTAAAGTAAATTGTGCTATGAGCACAGTATGTACAGTGAGCACTTTGACAAGACAATGTCAGACTGTCAGGATTAGAGATGGAGTTAAAAGCATCTCTCTTTCATTTCACTACTCATTTACAAAGAGTAAGTTTATCATCACTAGATTATAAGGATTTGATAGCTTATCATAAAACTGTGGACTGATAATATATATTTTTCTTTTTTAGCCAATTGCAAACAGGATAACACAAGCCTCAAAGAAAGCTGAAGAAAACCTGTTTTCTGCATTTCCAAGAGACTATACCTCCACAGCCTTGCATTTGTATTAGTTAAAGCCCAGAACAGCCCTGAATGAATGGCCAGAATGACCCTGATCATATTCAAACCACGCTCTCTCTCTGTCTCTCAGTCTCTGCCAGGGTCAGATATTAACTTTTCCATCGTGGGGCAATATTTTCCCCCAGAATAGACTTCCAGCAGCAATATTATGTAATATAATTACCTTATTAAATGTTTCTGTCGTTTTTGTCAAATATTTAAATATAACCAGTTTCTTCAATCACAATACTATAGACTACATTTAAAATTATTTACACAGTCTGTTTAATGCTGATCATGTACTGTATGTGTATTTACACAAAAACTGTGTAATGTAAGTAGCCTAGAAAGGAAAAACACAGGAACTTAGTAAGTGAAGCTGCAATATCATGACAAAATCATTGTTGATTATTGTTCTTGATGTTGTAATAATGATTATTAATTTTGATTAAAAGAAAGTTTAATGTGTGTGTGTGGGGGGGAGGCATCTCATATTCTGGTCTGTGTTAAACATAACTATACTTTTTGTCAAGCTTTTTCAAGTTGTTTACCACAGACCTTATTTTACTCATTAATTAAAAAAAAAAAAAAAAAAAAAAAAAAACATTATAGAATACAGGAAAATCTTGAGGGAAGCAGTGGAGAATTAGTCTTTATTAGTCAGGTTTTGATGTCACAGCTAAACCACTCTATTCCCAGGGAAAGCTAGAACTGAAAACTGAAATAAAATGTCCTTGAGCTAATTCAGAGAATTATATATATATATATAATCAATCAATCTCAGCTCATATATTTTATGTTTTACTCAAGGAACACATTAATTAAACACAATTTGGAATTGACAACCATCAATTTTTGCTTGTCTTTAGTTGTGTCTTGCTTTGTTTAATAATTATTACACAAATACTATTATAAAACTGTAGTTTTCACCATTATTTAATTTACTTTATAATGTTCTATTTATTCTTCATTACTGTCTTTTCTGTATTATTCCACCTTTGATATTACACATTCTACTTGCTATTATTCATCTATTCTTATTCATTTATTATGATATTGTACATATAATTGCTGCTATTATAAATCTATTATATCACTTATGTTATAGTACTGTTGTACTTGCTATTTTATTATATTATTCACTTTACTACAATTTGTACTACATATACTTTTTAATATTATATATCAGTTTTACTATAATTTTACTGTGCACTGTATCGGTGCATAATATTTTACCACTGTAACTGTAAGTTTTACTGAATCCATAAAGGATTATCAGTTAGATTTGTTAATGTTTGTTGTGGAGTTTATATCTGTATATAGTGCTATGAAAATAGGAAGTAGACTACAAGTCTGTCACTTTTTGATTTGTATTCGCTGATTTTATTCCATTTTCTCTATTATGGTAAATTATTAGTACTTAAAGATGTATTATTTCGATTTTTTTCCCGCAGTATTTTAAAGGGAATGAGCTGTTCTGACCTGAAGCACGAGAAAAGCTCAAATGTTGGGGTTGAAAACAGAGAAAGCAATGAAAAAACGTAATTTCGTTTACTGTACATTAAAATTACATTACATGTATATATCACAGCTATACTACGTTAATATTGGAATTGTTATGTTAACAAAAATAGCAACCAAATCAACACGAGTGAGTGTGAGCTTTCACAATTTCTTACGAAAATTAATAATTTTCCAAGCCTAACTAAATAACTGGAGGCAGAGTTATTTTTAACTCCATGTAGATCACAAAGCACTGAAATCGGTTGATAAACGTAAACGTTATCCTGTTTTTATCCAGAAAAACCGCTGCTCCCCCGTTTACCTCCATTTGTTTTTAAAGCAGTCTTGCCCGCGCAAACATGGCGGACTCGTTGACGTATAGCAGCAACAGTTCAAAGCGACCAATGAGGCGTCTAGGTATTTATTATGTCTATGGGTCCAACAGCGCTCGTCAATGTCAAAATGACTAAAATGGCCAATCAAATCAAAGTAGGCGGGGTTTACCATTCACAGATGCTGAGCGCGACGCATCAGTTTAAGGCTGAAAGAGACGAGGTAAGATGAAGCTGCAAATCATTTAATATTAGCCAACTGTTTTACAATAGAAATGTTAAATGACGGACAGCTATATCCAGGCATGCAAACTACTCAAATTTTTTTCTAAAATATTGCCATTTTGAGAGAGAGAGAGAGAGAGAGACAGAGAGAGAGAGAGAGAGAGAGAGAGAGATGTGTGTGAATTGTCTACGTCTGTCTGTCTCTACAAACAATGAAGCTGAGTTTAGTTACTTAAAGGTGCAATAGGAGATCTTGGAAAATGCTAACTTTAGCCTGATAGCACTGAAAGCGAACGTCCCACCCTCCCTGCAATCGCCAAAGCCACGCCCCCTGAACGCACATACACTCACAGACCAGAATACCAGAGAAAACATTATATTACTACAATAGGCTACATCAACGGCTCCCAATTACAGTCCTCGCGCCCTCCCTGCTCTGCACATTTCATATGTATATAAGTGCCCTGCGAAGTGGACATCACCAAATATTCCGCCATGATTCCAGTTCAAAGCGAGCGTATATGTTCCATACAAAGGGCATTAAAGTGTGTGAGATGTGAATTTAAATTGTATTTATTTACAGAGGTATATTATGTCACACTTCTCTAGTAAGTTTCGTCTGTGTGTAAGACGCTGCGCAGCGCAAATCCATTAGTGAATGTTCCGAAGTGAAATAAACTTCAACGTATTTCCCCTGCTCTGGGAGTAGGGAGCAGTGAACACTGTGTAGGGAGCATATCAATCGGAACACAGTTCATGCACGTAGCTCTCTTCTAACGAGCTGGTTATCTGAATCAGGTGTGTTAACTAAACGAGACATGTATGGCAAGCCGTTTTAGCATTTAAAACTGTGTTTTGACTATCCATAAATATAATTTCAGATAGTCACAATTGTAATTCGGATAGTCATAATTATAATTCGACTAGTCACAATGACAATTAGAGATATCTGCAATTGTAATTGCACTAGTAAGAAATCGAATTAGAGATATCTCTAAATACTTTATGACTAGTCAAAACTCAATTTAAGATATCTGTAATGACTTTAGAGATATCTTCAATAGACGCGTCATACATCCGCAAATGTAATTAGAGATATCTCTAATTCAATTTCGACTAGTCACAATTATAGTTTAAGATATCTGAATTACAATTGCTCCTAGTGGAATTGTCGTTGTGTGACGTCAGAATAAATTTACTCAGCTCCTCCCCGCCTACTCTGCTGACTGCTAACAACATAATAAAAGTCTGCTTTTGTTGTCACGGAGAGATAAGATACTGGATGAAGTGCTTCATGGATTATTAAATAAATCTGGATGCAGCCTTATGTGGTAAAAGGTCTCCAGTGTGCATGTATGTATAGCGCTGTGATTTTAAATGTTGCAAAACGGACCAAATGCAGTGTAATGTTCAATAAAGGCAGAAAACTGCAAACCGCTCGTGTGAATTCGTTTACGAAGTGTCTATTTACACTAAGTGCAAATAGCCCGCCTTGTTACAGTGCCCAGCCACCAACGTGTGATTGGGATAGTCAAGACTGCAAAACGTTGCTTCATCAGCATCACGTTTAGTGGAGTAGTGGTTATAGTGTGTGCTTTTTGACGCGATCGACCCGAGTTCGTGTCCGCCTTTTGCCGAACATTCTCTCTACCTTTTCAAATCTCATATCTTATCGGAAAGGCATTTCTTTTCAATAAAAATTAAGGACATAATTCAAAAGTTGAAAAGAAATATTGGGTAGGGTTATAGGTGTAAGGAGGGCTTTGTTGTCCCAAGGTGGCATCCATTTAAAAATTTGAATTCTAATTATAATTTACATTCAATACGTTATTATTGCCTACTGTTTTATAATGTACTACAATACTGAGGTGCAGATAATTGCCACTATTTGAAATAAGTAGTAGAAATAGCAGAAAATCTTGCTATTTTAACATAGTGTACATATAATCTATAGCTATTTGCACTTAGTGTAAATAGAATCTAATTACTATTTACACTTAGTGTAAATAGCATCTATTGCTATTTGCACTTAGTGTAAATATAATTTAATTACTATTTACATTGGCGCTGATCACTGAACACAGCAGAATATCATCATCATGGATCTCTTGCTATAATACAATACAATACTCCCACCTTGTGGGCTATTTCATATGGAAGCTCGTTTCCGCCACTAACTAACTAACTAACTAACTAACTAACTAAATAAATAAATAAATAGCAACTTTTTATCTCACAATTATAAAATTTATAACTCGCATTGTTTATATCTCGAAATTCTGAGAAAAAAGTCAGAATGAATGGTAAGATAAAAATCTGCAAATTACCTTTATTTTTCATTCCATGGTGGAAACAAGCTGCCATATGACACAAGTGAACCTGAATTCATACACAACGTAATGTAACATACTAATAAATGTCATCAATGCCATATAAACTTTTATTAAATTGTAATCTTTTTTAAAATCAGCCTTCACCTTTTTTGACTGCATCTGATTATGAGGGATTGTTCTTGTCCGTAATGCATTTATTTGTACTATTTTTCATGTTTTTTTTTTTGTTTTTTTTTTTTTTTTTTTGTATAATTCCATTATTTTTCATTATGTCTAAATAATAAATAAATTCAGATGAGCAGTTTGTGGTTTTCTGCCTTTATTGAACATTACACAGAATTTGGTCCGTTTTGCAGCGAAACAAGCTGCCATAATGACACCAGTGAACCTGAGTTCATACACAAAGTAACGTATGTCATCAATTTCAGTTAAACTTTTATTAAATCAGCCTTCACCTTTCTTGACTGCATCTGATTTACTACTAATATTTTTTTTTTTTTTTTTTGTATAATTCCATTGTTTTTCATTATGTCTAAATATATAATAAATAAATGGCAGTGGCTATTTGCACTAAGTGTAAATAGCTATAGATTCTATATACACTATGTTAAAAAGATTTTCTGCTATTTCTACTACTTATTTCAAATAGTGGCAATTATCTGCACCTCAGTATTGTAGTACATTATAAAACAGTAGGCAATAATAACGTATTGAGTGTGATTTATAATTTGAATTCAAATTTTTAAATGGATGCTACCTTATTAGGACAATAAAGCCCTCCCTACACCTACCCTAACCCTACCCATTTTTCTTTTAAACTTTTGTATTATGTCCTTAATTTTTATTGAAAAGAAATGCCTTTCCGAAACGATATGAGATTTGAAAAGGGAGAAAAAAAGTTCGCAAAAGGCGGTCGCGAACTCGGGTCGATCGCGTCAAAAAGCAAATGCTATAACCGCTACTCTACTACCAGCGATATTGATGGGGCGTCGTTTTGCAGTGTTGACAATCCCAAGCACACGTTGGTGGGCGGATAGTGTAAATAGTCTCTGCCAACAAGGCGAACTATTTGCACTTAGTGTACATAGACACTCCGATTCTTTTAACATTATATCAAATGTTGCGGCGGCTGACACGAGGCTTATACATGTGTTCGTTTGGAAAGGCTAACAAAATTTAATCCACAGCACACACATCTCAACATTACCATATAAAACAGGACAAAAGCCTATTTAAGTCCTCTCTGTATAGCCTACCACTTTTACACATGCTCTAGCAACATTTTTATTTCCATACTTTTCAATTACTTCTGTATAAAACACTTTAAAATCACCCAGAGACGCAGGACTTTTATTATACAACTCTTAGACAAAACAGCAGATGACAACAGTTTCCAAGCTACGATTGGTTAAATAAAATGTTTAAGGTGGGGCTCAGCAAAGGTGTATTTGCACGCACATTGTAGATATCTCTAAAGGAATTTTGACTAGTCAGATTGTTAATTGCAGATATCTGCATTGCAATTTCGCCTAGTCACAAAGCTTAATGCAGATATCTCCAAATAAGTTCTTCCTAGTCACAAATCTGATTGAGATATCCGTAATTGAATTGCAGATATCTTTAAATGGGTTTCGACTAGTCGTAATTCCAATTGAAGATATCTTTAAATATGATTTGCCTAGTCAAAATTCCAATTCAAGATATCTACAATTGTAATTTGACTAGTCATAAATGAATTGCAGATATCTTCAAATGTATTTCAGATATCTTTAAAAATTTTGAATTAGAGATATCTCTAATTGTATTTTGACTAGTCGAATCATATTTAAAGATATCTCGAATTGGGATTACGACTAGTCAAAACTCATTTGAAGATATCTTGAATTGGAATTACGACTAGTCAAAACTCATTTGAAGATATCTGGAAATATTTTTCAATGGAAGTCAATGGAAGATTATGACTAGTCGTAATTGCATTGTAGATATCTGGAATGTGTATTATGACTAGTCATAATTGCAATATAGATATCTGGAATTACAATTGTGACTATCCAAAATTATATTTATGGATAGTCAAAAAAATGTTTTAAATGCTAAAACGGCTTGCCATAGACATGCAAAATATGCAGAGCGGGGAGCGCGAGGACTGGAATTGGGAAGCGCTGGGCTACATCATGTGTCATTCACCGGTGAGAAAACTTTATAGCACAGTTAGTAAAAGTACTACAATACCAGTAAGGAAGATCGGGTTGTTGATGTTTGCCTGCCATTCTCTCGCTCTGTCTGCATGAACGCGCTGATGACGTAACCTGTCTACGCGAATAGGGTGCGCAGAGGTATGCAAATACATACGTTGACAGGCAGGTAGGAAAGACAATTAAAACGCTTGGACCCAGTGTTTTGATTGAACGAACATTTCTTGGTCCTACACCTTCCACAGAATATATAAATACAGATAAATACATTTAGACCACTTAACTTAATGATTGCTATCAGGATGTGAAGAGACTTTCAACCAGAATAACAAAAAATGTTTCTGAAGACAATCACCTATGACACCTTTAAAAGACAGCGATTTTACACCCCTCATTGCTGAGAAATATAATGTAGCAATTCAGTATCGATTAATAAAAGTCGTGTGGCAGCACTACAAGAAGATTATGAGCTTCTGAATGTTACTTTTTGCACAGCGCGATATCCGATCTAACAGGGCCGTGCATCAATTAAAGCAGCGCATATACACTGTAAAACATTTCACCTGCTGCCTTAAAAATTGTGAGTTAACTCAACTTAAAGATACTCTTTGTTTCAACTCAAGTTATGTTTTACAATTTATTAAACTAATGGTCATTTGTTGTTTCAACTTGATGCTCTGAGTTAAAACAACTTACTATATTACATTATCAGTTCAAGAAAACTCTAATAAGCTCATAATAACACGTAACTGGTCTGCTCAAAAGAATATAAAAATGTTATTGAAATAAGTTCAAGCAATGTTGTACAAGCTTTAACACTGGTTTGAGAATACAAATTATTGTTAGGAAAATAGATTTTAAAAAGCCATTTAAGAACACAAGTGCTTAAACATCCATTTCATCAAAACATCAAAGTTTCTCAGAGGTGGAAAGTCCAGGGATCAGAAAGTAAAAGTCCTGCCATATGTTTATTCCACCCATGAACTCAGCCAGCTGATTTCACCAGAGGAGAAACCAAGTCATTTCTTTCATGTCACAAGCAAGTCTAGAGTCAAATCCCAAGTCCTCAAATAGTTAAAGTTAATGAGATAATTAGGTGACTAATTAAATGATGATTGTGCATTAGTGATGAACACCTGCTGTTATTGAGAATTACAGAGGATCAGATGTTGATGTTTTATTGGTTAAAATGATGCGACCATCATGGAGATCAGTGTTTGCTTTAGTTGGGCTCTTGACCCTTGATTTCCTGCTTCTTTGTAGCAATGTATGTGGTGTTGTAAACTGGAGAAATCAGTGCTATACAGTGAGCAGCTATTAGCTGTTTTTATTTGAGGAGTTAGTCATAGTGAGCTGTCCTGATTACATTCAAATAACTTTTTTTTTTTTTTTCTTTTGCTTTTTTCATTTATGTGTTTAGGTTTTGCATAACCAACCCTGTGAAACTACCGCATGCAAACAAAGTGTTTCTCTAATAGTCATAGTAAATGAATTTTAAATCTATGTAATATATATACAAACTTCAAACTCCTGCATTATTTACATTCACACAGACATCAAGAACCAGCATATGAATTTCAACAATGGTGACTATCAATAAAATGCTTCATGCTGCAATGCATGCTGGATAACACCATAGTAAAAACTTCCATCATGCACTGCAGTATGAATAATTATTGTCACCACTGTTGAGGATTGTATGATAAGTGTTCATGTCTAAAAGCCTGAGCTGATAGTTTTTTTTTCCCCCAATATTGAAGCATTACGGTGGCATTTGTTTAATAGGTTTTTTTTTTTTTTTCAGTTTAGTAGTAGCTGAATGTCAATCAATAAACCATGATGGTCATTCAAATGAGTTATAAAACAGAAAGTGTAAGCTCATCTACTACTTTAAGGTTTGATTCAGCAACACACAAATGTTTGCTGTGAAACAATATTGCATACAATGTTAGTTAAAAGGCTCAAGAGCCCAACTAAAGCAAACACTGACCACAATTATGGTGGCAATGTGTTTTATTTGTTTGTTTGTTTTTTCCAGTTGATTCCATCCAAGGCTGTGGCTGAAGTCAGTTGTAGTTTTTGTGTTTCTCTTTTCTTCAATGATGCAGCTTGTTAACAGCAGGTGTTCATCACTAATGCACCATCATCATTTAATTAGTCACTTAATTATCTCATTAACTTTAACTATTTGAGAACTTGGGATTTGACTTGAGACTTGCTTGTGACTTGAAAGGAATGACTTGGTTTCTCCTCTGGTGAAATCAGCTGCTGAGTTCATGGGTGGAATAAACATATGGCAGAACTTTTACTTTCTGACCCCTGGATTTTACACCTCTGCTGATAATGTAATATAGTAAGTTGTTTTAACATTGGCACAGTGGTTAACCAGAAAAATAAAAAATGGAACGTCATGCCGAAAAGGTTGCGACCCCTGGTTTAGGTCATACATACCACGTAATATTAGAATAGGTATCCCTTAGTTTCAAAATACTTACAGTATAAATGATTTGTAATTTTACAGGTTGTTACCCTTTATTCCCTAAACGTCGCCATATTATTCCCCTATACCTACACAGAGGTACACTCTAATTACAAAAAAGTTACGCTGTAACTTCAGTTTACTTACGCAGTTCTTTGAAGGTTGCATATCTGGTTGTTACCCCCTTATTACCCAGACGTAACACATTGTTCCCTTATACCTACACGTACGTTCTTTATAGGTACACTATAATTACAGAAACGTACACTGTGAATTCGGTATACTTACGTAATTCTTTGCGGGTTGTATTCTAAAACGTTACCCAATAAATCAACATAAAAAATTTATTTAATTGGCTTTCACTAAACCTCTCTTGATGTAGCAATAAATTGTAGCCAGTGTTGCCAGACGTACAATGATTATCGTATTTGTACAATAATTTTGACCTCTGTACGATGTACGATCAATAATGGAAAAAAATTCCATAATGTACCATAAATTCAGAATTTTGTGACACTTCAAATGATGGTAATTGTAATCATAGGGCTTCTATACTCATACACGAAATTGGCTCATTACAGACATTGTAAATGCACTTGTGCACACGAGTAAAGGCCCGTTTACACCAAAGACGATAACTATAAAGATAACGATATTAGCGTCCACACCAGCGAACGATATCGTCTGTTTATTCTAAGCGCATGCTCGTCTGCCGCTTTAAATTCTTGAACGTTACAGCAGGATGGATTCTGATTGGGTGTCAATGTTTGTATTGTTCATCAGCTGGAAAAAATCGTTCTGAAAGTGATCCCAATGATATTGTTTCTCTGTGCCTTTATCGTTATAGTTGTGGTGGGGACTCTGCTATTCTTTAATATTGAGAACGATTTTTAGAACTATATCTTTATCGTTATCTTTATAGTTATCGTGCCCTACTTTCAAGCCAAGGAGCACCATCTTGCGGTCCATGACGGCAAGAACCCCCTCAACATCTTGTAACACACAGGCTTATAGATAAATAGCTGTATTCTGTACATTTGACTCGTGTACGATAATTTTCTTCCACATACGATCATTTTGAGCTTCTAGTACGATACTTGGACATTTTCAATCTGGCAACACTGATTGTAGCTTAAATGTTAATATTGTTTTTGGTTTTGATTAAATCTTTTATTAGTCAAAGTCAAGTCATTAAGTATTTATGTTATGTAGTCATTATGTTATGTAGTGATTTATACAATACAGATGGTTTCAAAGCAACTTCACAGTAATACAAAGGTAAAATAGAATCATTGATGCAAGTTTCATCAAATATGTTAACATTACATTTCACGTGTGTTTAATTTAGTTCCAACCAAACAGGTGTAGAATCAGTATTAGTGTAATGTAGATTCAGTGACATTCCTATTGATTTTTTGAATTTTTGTTGTTGAAATTTCAACATTTTCACCATATGATGAACCAATGTCACATTGTAACACTAACTCAACAACATTTATTTTTAATGTTGATTCAACAAAGTGATGCAACATCGCAGTGTTCCATTGATTTTGGTTAAAATTTCAACATTGTTTTAACATTAACAAAACATGCAAGAGTGATGCTGAACCAACATCACCTTAGAATGGTAATTTAATGTTTGACTTAGAATTGTTTTAATGGTTGCTTGCTATCTGGGAATTGTCAAAACTAAGCATTTAAAATGTAATTACTGGGACAGGGATATTTATATACTTATAACTGGGGAATCCTACAAAATTAAGAAAACTAAGTAATGGCATTTGGCATATCCACAGTGAGAAAAAAAAAAAAAACACTCCCAAAACACTCGCACACACTCATACTCCAAAAACAAATTAATAAAAATTCTCCAGCTTGCTTCCTAATATAGCTGTCTAATAAGCCTGGAAATACGTGTATTACGAATATTGTTGACTCTGACAAATTGCTTTGTTCCTCGTTTCTATGTTTTGTGAATTATCAGTCAATATCCTTTTTTGACTCTTTGCATTGAGGCAGCTTGACAAACTAAGATGAGCATGATGATATCTGCACAGTAAAATCCTGAGTGTTAAATTAACACTGCATATATGGTCCCACTCTAAAAGAGTGTTGAAGTAACACTGAAGCAGTGTTAAAGTTAATGAGATAATTATGTGATTAATTAAGTGCTGATTGAGCATTAGTGATGAACAGCTGATGTTAACAAGCAGAATCAATGAAGAAAAGAGAAACACAAGAACTACAACTGACTTCAGCCACAGCCTTAGATGAAATCAACTGAAATAAAAGAAAACATTAAATCTCTCAAGATTTCAGTAGAAGATAATCATCTCCACAAACAGCATCACCAACTTCACGCATTAAGAACCAGTTTGACTTTTTTTTTTTTTTTTGTCATGTGTCTAAAAATTTCTTATTTAGAATTAAAAGAGGTTTAGACGTTACTGTTTATTGAAAAGAATAAAATTTGAAGTCACCGTTGTGGAGATAAGTGCTTGCTTTTAGTTGGGCTCTTGACCCTTGAGTTTTTAATGTTAGTTTTTCTCTGACTGCTGTAACTGTGTTTATGAAGCAGATTTATTATGCAAGAAAAACCAAGAGAAAATGTGATCAGGTTATATTGGCCATTTTTTTTGCATTTTATGATGTAGTTGTCATGTACAGCCTGGTTCACTGATGTCGTCAGTGATCACCACTGTATTTTAATGAAAAAACATGATGAATTTTAAAAACACTTTGCACACTAGTTTAGAGCATCTGTACTGTTCAAACATCAAGAATCAGCGTATGAATCTCAACAATGGTGACGATCATCAGACAGAATCATGTTGCATTGCATTCTGGGTGCACCAATCAAAACTCATCCATGCCTCCCATCATGCATTGTGACATGAATAAATTATGCAGCTGCGTTGTCTTAGTATTTGCTTTTATTCTTACTATTTGCTTTTATTTTTGTTGACTTTTTACTGTCTTGTTTTGTGATGTTCAAAAATCATATAAAAAAAATCAGAATATTTTGTCACCATTGCTGAGGTTCACATGCTGATTCTTCATGTCTATGAGTGCCAGAGTTAAAACCTCATTATGAACCATGTTGACAGAAGTAGTTTAAAAAAAATTCTCACGTTGTCATATAGAAATCATAAAAGCACTATAGATTTACATAAAATGCAAATACAGGCTCAGACAAATGAAATTAAATTATCATAAGCTTCTTGTTATCATATATGTGCTTTAGAAACACAATTGTAACACCCAAAAAAATTCCTGTTTAAAAGTCAAGAGCCAAGGGGCAACTAAAACAAACACTATTCACCAAAACGGTAAGTTGAGAAAAAAAAAATAAAACAATCTAAACCTTAATTCTCAGTAAAGAACTTCTGTTTTAGATACTCCAGAAATAAAGTCAAACTAGTTAGTAATGCATGAAGCCGGTGATGTTGTTTGTGGAGTTGTTTAATTAACTTCTACTGAAATCTTGAGATATTTAATGTCTTTTATTTACGTTGATTTCATCTAAGGCTGTGGCTGAAGTCAGTTGTAGCTCTTATGTTGCTCTTTTCTTCAATGATTCTGCTTGTTAACTGCGTGTTCATCACTAATGCTCAATAAGCACTTAATTAATCACATAATTATCTCATTAACTTTAACACTGCTTCAGTGTTACTTTAACACTCTTTTAGAGTGAGACCATACAGATACATGTCAATGAATTAGAATGTCGTGGAAAAGTTAATTTATTTCAGTAATTCAACTCAAATTGTGAAACTCGTGTATTAAATAAATTCAGTGCACACAGACTGAAGTAGTTTAAGTCTTTGGTTCTTTTAATTGTGATGATTTTGGCTCACATTTAGCAAAAACCCACCAATTCACTATCTCAACAAATTAGAATACTTCATAAGAACAATAAAAAAAACATTTTTAGTGAATTGTTGGCCTTTTGGAAAGTATGTTCATTTACTGTATATGTACTCAATACTTGATAGGGGCTCCTTTTGCTTTAATTACTGCCTCAATTCGGCGTGGCACTGCTGAGGTGGTATGGAAGCCCAGGTTTCTTTGACAGTGGCCTTCAGCTCATCTGCATTGTTGGGTCTGGTGTCTCTCATCTTCCTCTTGACAATACCCCATAGATTCTCTATGAGGTTCAGGTCTGGTGAGTTTGCAGGGCCAGTCAAGCACACCAACACCATGGTCATTTAACCAACTTTTGGTGGTTTTGGCAGTGTGGGCAGGTGCCAAGTCCTGCTGGAAAATGAAATCAGCATCTCCATAATTCTCCCCATTTCTTCCTTCCAGTCAACTTTTCACTTAATATGCTTTGATACAGCACTCTGTGTACAGCCAACCATTCAGTAATGACCTTCTGTGACTTACCCTCTTTGTGGAGGGTGTCAATGATTGTCTTCTGGACAACTGTCAGATCAGCAGTCTTCCCATGATTGTATAGGCTATTGTGTAACCGTTTTGAAGGTTCAGGAAACCTTTGCAGATGTTTTGAGTTGATTAGCTGATTGGCATGTCATCATATTCAAATTTGTTGAGCTAGTGAATTGGTGGGTTTTGTTAAATGTAAGCCAAAATCATCACAATTAAAAAAATCAAAGACTTAAACTATTTCAGTCTGTGTGCATTGAATTTATTTAATACACAAGTTTCACAATTTGAGTTGAGTTAGTGAAATAAATGAACTTTTCCACGACATTCTAATTCATTGAGATGCACCTGTATATGCTCCAAGCAGTGTTAATTTAACACTCAGGATTTTACTGTGTATGTCACAGAATCATCTAACTGACTGACAGTATACACAGCAAATGAAAAGAGAAAGAAATTGGTCTCTCTGAGAAGGTCTTAACTGGCTCCGGAGGGCTATTACCAAGGCAATCTCTTTTCTCAAACATTGAGATAAATTGACTTTCCTTGACAGCTGGAGTTTGAAATGCAGTGCTTGCATTATGAAATGTGCACTGCTGAAATATTCCTTGGCATTTTGGAGACAGGACAAAATGAAATAGCACATACATATGTGCATACAAGTTGTCAGGGGATTATGATGAACATTTCATACATCTGTTTTCAGGGTTGTATTGTAAGTCAAGGATATACTTTATAGGTAAACAGATGAAACACACTGAAAACAATGTGAGATGATGAGAGCATAGAACCTTGCTTTCAAACATTGATTTGGTCATCTTTCGCCTTCTCACTGGGGGCTTTGAGACAGGATTTTCTTTAAAAGTGCAAATAACAATTGACTTCACTATATATTTCTACGGGTAAATGTTCATGTGTGTGCACTGACCTCTGTGCTGCGGCTGTAGCTGCGGCCTCCATGGCAAACTGTCTCATTGCACTCTCTTCTAAGTACTTCTGTTCCCAGCGTGTCATATCAGCCTCCAATCCCAGAATCCTTTCCTCTCTCTCCCTTAGTAGATCCAGTAGTGCAGGAGCACTAGACTCACATACACTAAGGGAAACACCTACACCAGCACGCTACACATAGGGAGAAACAGTGGTTATGAGTATATTGGGCTGGATAATTGCTTTTCATCATATAGATTCATTGTTGTTGAAAAATCCCTTTAATGGCAAATATGTAATGTCACTGGATTGAGCATTATCTAATTTATTATTACATAAACAGATCTATGCAAGCCTATGCATGTCAATGTTAAGGAGCACTCTGACCTGATACACAACAAAATCCCCAGTGTCAAATTAACACTGTTGGGTGTCTAAATGTGTCCACACTATAGAATGTAAAAGTAACACTGAAGTGGTGTTGAAGTGAATGAGATAATTAAGTTATTAATTAAGTGATGATTGAGCATTAGTGTTGAACACCTGCTGTTAACAAGCACAATCACTGAAGAGAAACAACAAGAACAGAAAAAAGGGAAACACAACAACTACAACTGACTTCCAGTTACAGCCTTAGATGAAATTAACTGAAATAAAACACATTAAATCTCTCAAGATCTCAGCAGAGGAGGATTAAACAACTCCACAAACAGCTTTACCAGGTTCACTCTTTACTAACCACTTTGACATTATTTCTGTCATACAAAAGTTCTTATTGATAATTAAGGGAGGTTTATTTTCATATTTTATTGAATTTCATTTAAAGGTGTGTTTGCTTTAGTTGGGCTCTTTACCCTTGACTTTTTAATATTAACTTTTCTCTGGCTGCTGTAATTCTGTGTTTGTAAAATACATTGTTATAGCAAAGAAAACCAGGAGAACATGAGGTGAGAACATCAGGTGATGTTGGCTGTTTGATACTGAGAAAATAATCATGAAGCGGCTTGATTCACTGATTGTCACATTTTACATTGCTGATTATTGTAGCCTTTTGTTTCTACAGATTGTATTTAACCATCTGAACGATTTTATAAAGACGTCATGCAGAAATTTTTTTTATTTATGGCACACATAGACATGAAGAATCTGCACATGAATGTCAACAATGGTGAAAATCAACAAAATATTCAGATAATATTCAGAATTTTGAACATAACAAAACAAGCTACTAAAAAGTCACAACAACAAATAGCAAAAATTAAAGCAAATAGTAAGAATAAAAGGAAATACTAAGACAATTCAGGTGCATAATTTATTCGTGTTGCAATGCATTCTGGGAGCCATGGATGAGTTTTGATTGTTGCACCCAAAATGCACTGCAGCATGAAGCTTCTTGTTTATTCTCACCATTGTTAAGATTCTTGATGAATGTTTGCATCTTAGTTAGACAGCTGTTTAAAACTTCTAGTGTATAAAATGTTTTTAAAGTTTATCAACTTATCTGATTAAACCATTATTTTTATCAGCAATATTGAATTAATTTTTACGTAACTCAGAGTCAGGCCACTACACTACAAATAAATCATTATTAATAACCTGCCAACATCACCAGATTATTATTTTTTTATGGCTTTTTGCTTATTAAATGTGTTTTATAAACACAGAGTTACAGCAGTCAGAGAAAAACAAATGTTAGAAAGGGCCAAGAGCCCAACAAGCAAACACTGATCACATTAATGGTGACTTTAAACGAAACATTCAACATCTAAACCTCTGTTCTCAATAAAAACTTTTTTAGACATATTTCAGAAATAAAATAAAACTGGTTAGTACTGAGTGAAGCTGGTGATGCTGTTTGTGGAGTTGTTTAATCCTCTGCTGAGATTTAATGTGTTTTATTTCAGTTCACTTCATCTAAGGCTGTGACTGGAAGTCAGTTGTAGTTGTGTTTCTCTTTTTTCTGTTCTTGTTGTTTCTCTTCAGTGACTGTGCTTATTAACAGCAGGTGTTCATCACTAATGCTCAATCATCACTTAATAACTTATCTCATTCACTTCAACACTGCTTCACTGTTAATTTTAACACTCTGTAGTGTGGACACATATAAACACCCAGCAGTGTTAATTTGACAGTGTTAATTTAAGGGATTTTGCTGTGTAGCAGTTAGCATGCAGCTGGAAAATCTACTGTGGGAGTTCTCTAGTAGTTAAGAGATGAAGTGAGATGGATGACAAGGCATTAAAGGATAATTTTGCAATAACAGACAATGCACCTATTTTGGAGAACACACTGATGTCAGTGTACTATTTGTTAAATAATGCAACTTGGGTTACTTAGGATAAATACCCAAGATCATATCTGCTCAAAAATTAAATGCAGAAACTACTGTAAACTACTCTCTTTTTTGCTTTCTTGTTTCTATTAATGGAGACGAGGGCGGAACAATTTTGGGGAAAAAATCTAATTGTGATTTTTCTGATAAGCACTTCAGGTTTTCTGTGCTTGTTTGTAATGCATAATTTTGTACTGTAAAAAAAAAATGATGTGCTTGATGTTTACTGACTAGTGTCAGGATTCTGTCACTTCGATCTAGTTTATTCATGTTTTTGTGACAGAGCCCTGACATTCCCGTCATGTTGTTGTTTTCATGTGAGTGCTCGGCTTTGAGTGTGCTCTCGTCTGCATGTCCTGTTTCCTTGTTTCATGTTGGAGCGTGGTGTTTATGTCTGTGTGTGTCTAAATAACACTGAATTTGAATTACTGCAGACAGAACTATAACACAAGACGTCAAGGGGGCAAGAGCACAACTAAAGCAAACGCTGATCTCCATGATGGTGGCATCATTTTAGTCAATAAAACATCAACATCTGATCCTCTGTAATTCTCAATAACAGCAGGTGTTCATCATTAATGCACAATCATCATTTAATTAGTCACTTAATTATCTCATTAACTTTAACTTTTTGAGGACTTGGGATTTGACTAGAGACTTGCTTGTGACTTGAAAGGAATGACTTGGTTCCTCCTCTGGTGAAATCAGCTGCCGAGTTCATGGGTGGAATAAACATATGGTAGGACTTTTACTTTCTGATCCCTGGACTTTACACCTCTGTCTGTAATATATCTGCTTGTTTTACACTCTTTGGCTACCAGGTGGTATTGTGAGCAAATGAAGCCTCCAGAAATTAACCCTTTTGTGAACCAAGCTTAAAGCTTCATGAAGCTTCATCTCGCCATCACTATTCAGGATCATTAGAAAATCACAGACAGGTGAGTTTGATCAGGATTGAAGCAAAACTCTGCAGTGGTTTGGACCTCCAGGGTAAGATTTGAGGAACCCTGGTCTAGGTCATGTACAAAAAGGATGTGTTAAATAATAACACATTTTTTGTGTTATGGCCATTTTAACACATTTTGTGTAATTTTAAGTTGATCGTGTAAAAAGAAAGAGAGAGAGAGAAACAACACAGTGTGTCCAACACAATATGTTATCAGGTGCATTCAAAGGGGGCAGTCGTGGCCTAATGGTTAGAGCAGGGGTCACCAAGTTCGGTCCTGGAGGGCCGGTGTCCTGCAGAGTTTAGGTCCAACCCTAATCAAACACACCTGAAGCAGCTAATCAGGGTCTTACCAGGTATACTTGAAACTTCCAGGCAGGTGCGTTGAGGCAAGTTGGAGCTAAACTCTGCAGGACACCGGCCCTCCAGGATCTAGTTTGATGACCCCTGGGTTAGAGAGTCGGACTTGTAACCCAAAAGGTTGCAGGTTCGAGTCTCAGGTCCGGTAGGGATTGTCAGTGGGGGGAGTGAATAACCAGCATTCTTTCCATCCTCAATACCATGACTGAGGTGAGACCCTTGAACAAGGCACCGAGCCCCCAACTGCTCCCTGGGCGCTGCAGCATTGGCTGCTCACTGCTACTGGTGTGTCTTCACGGTGTGCGTGCTGCGCGTTGTGCACATGGATGGGTTAAATACAGAGCACAAATTCCGAGTATGGGTGACCATACTTACCCACAAATCACTTGGGATTTTTATTTATTTATTTAATTTTTTTTTTAAAGAATCACATTGCTGCCTGCATCACTCTACAAACTGTTAACCAAATTCATGCCTATTTTTTTCATTGGTGGATGTACTCATATGTCAGGTAAATGGATTTCCCCACTGGAAATGTAGTGTTCCCAGAGCATTCTCGGAGCATACCGCTGGTGTCAATGGTGTTCCCAGAACATTTCCCGAGATGGTCATGATGTGGAGCGCTTTAAAGGGTTGGGGAACATTATTTGGAGAACCTTCAGGGATTAACACTGCTCAGAGTGTGTTTGGTCCCACAATACAGAGTGTTAAAGTAACACTGAAGCAGAGTTGAACTTTATGAGAATGTTAAGCAGAATAACTGAAGGAAAGAGAAACAGAAAACCAGAGAGAAACGAACAGAAACACAACTACAACTAACTTACTCACAGACTTAGAGGAAATCAACTTAAATAAAACACATTAAATATCTCAACTCCACAAACAGCATCACCAGTTTCACTTATTACTAACCAGTTTGACTTTATTTCTGTCATACAAAAGTGCTTAATGAGAATTAACAGTTTTAGATGCGTTTCATTTCACAAAAGGTCACCATCACCATCAATAGGTGCGTTTCCATTACAGATTTGTGCAAAATTTTGGCGATATTATATAAATGTCGATAAAAATGTATTTCGAAATGATGGCGTTTCCATTAACCAATGTTATGCGACTAAAACGTAACCTTTTGCCTCTCGCGATAAGTCATGGCAACGGATTTTGGTGAGATTTGACGGATTTGGATGTATTTATTCAAAGGAGGCGTAAGCGTGTATCTTTATAGAAGCACCACGGAGAGCCACTTCAGAAACACGCGTGGCGTGGCTGGAATAAACCCGTGCATTGACTAGAGTGGCCGCAGTCAGCTTCAGTGGCCGTATCAGAGCCACACTGCACCGCAGACGTGTGCAGTGTAAATTGTCTAAGCATTAATGGCAGGGAAAGCCCCTTATATTCAAGAGCGACCACGTATGAAATGTTTCTCGGAGGTTATAGTACACTGAAGAATGATTATATGACTTTTTACATACGCCATGTGACCTGTAAATGCGAAAAAAAAAAAAAAACCTTTCCATTGCAGTTTTGTGAAATATTCCTTTTTCGAATTGCCTGAAAAACCACCTCATACGAGTGTAAAAACTTTTTTGCGATATATGGGAGTTTTTATGAAATTGACGCGTTTCCATTAGACGTATTTTCAATTCGCAATTTTAATTTGCGCAATTTGAGGAGTAATGGAAAAGTGCTTAATGTGGTCAGTGTTTGCCTTAATTGGGCTCTTGACCTTTTATAACATTGCTTTTCTCTGGCTGTCGCAAATATGTGTTTTATTATAACACTTTTATTATAACAAAAACAAAACCAAAAAAAAAAAGCCAGAAAAAAAAATGATTAGTTGGTTTTGGCTAAACAGTGATCTGTTTAATAAAAAACAATAATAATGATTGGTTTAAATTTGTGGTTATGTTTGATGTTGAATTAATTTAGTGTTGTTTTGTGATTAAAACAGCATTAAACTTGTTGGATTTAACAATATTAAAAAAAAAAAAAAAACATCTCACACAAGGCATTTTGAACATCTGTTTTGATCAACTCAGAGACAAACATTCATCAAGAATCAGCATATGAATCAATGATGGTGACAATAAACAAAACGCTTCATGCTGCAGTGCATTCTGGGTGCACCAATCAAAACTCATTCATGGCTCCCAGAATGAATTGCAACATGAATAAATTATGCACCTGAATTGTCTTAGTATTTATTTATTTATTTATTTTTGCTTTAATTGTTGCTATTTTTGATGTGACTTTATAGTAGCTTGCTTTGTGATGTTCAAAGATGTTTACCCGAATAGTTTATGTTTTACAGTGATATGAATGGCAGCAATACCGGCATATTTAAGAATAGTGTAAGCAGCCCTATACACCCACATGAAAGCATTTACATTTACGCATTTAGCAGAATCTTTTATCCAAAGCGACTTACATAGCATTCAAGTTACAGTTTTTACATTTTATCAGCTCTTGCTTTCCCTGGGAATCGAACCTATGATCTTGGCATTGCTAGCGCCATGCTCTACTATTTGAGCCACAGGAAAGCAGCAGCGCAACTGGTGTGTATCATAGCAAAGGCAACATACATGAATTCCATGAGTGGAGAACGGGAGCGTCGGAGTTTATGGCGGTTAGAAGAAATCTCTAGCATTAATTCTGATCATGGCTTGTCTTGAAAAACGGAGACAGTTTGACGTTCATCGTAGGAGAAGTCACACTGCAGGACTGTGCACCAAATCTGACACTGCCAGAATTTCGTCGGAGGTAAAATTTGATCGCACCGGCCATTAATTGGCTGTCGGTGAACATGTCAAACCAGTGATCAAAGACTACAGATTTTAGCCTGGGATTATAGGAATCTTTTAGGATTTTCAAAATTTGTCTCAGACGACCAAATCATGGCCAAAATCGCACAGTGTGAGCTGGGCTTAACAGTAGGTCATGCTTATGGAACAGCAGTAATAGTGTTTCCTTGGTTAGTGTTGCCAACTACAATACCGATTGTTCCAAAGGAGCTTCACAGTAATAAACAGGAAAATATTAATGTTGCAAAATTCATTCATTATGAAAAAACTTTAATTTCAGCTGGACACCAGCTCTACAAAAGTCAGTTCTATGTTGATTCAGTTCTGTTTAATAAAAGTGTAGGTTACCAAGTTCATTAGTTATGAAACAACATCAGAGGCAGCTCCACAGAAATCAACAGTGTAATTATTCAGCTCAGTTTATTTCAGTTTTGATTCAGTTTAGTTCTCCTCTGGCCACAGTCACTTTTGATTTGCTCACCAGGGGCTTTGGGAATTTAAGGCACAATTTTCTATAAATCTGATTAAAAATAGAATATAGATTGTGGCAAGAACTATAAAACAAAAAGAAATGAAAACAAACCAAAAATGTTTCCAGTTGTATAAACCCTAAAATTTACGTGTTGGTACTCCAAGGTTTCAAGCACTGACCTGTTGCATTCTCAATGATTCCAGTTCTCTCTCCAGGCGAGTGCGTAGACGTCGTTCCAGTTGCTCACGTTTCTCACATGCGACCTGGAGTTGTGCTAGTGCCTGCTGCAACCGCTCCACCCGCTCCACATACTTCTGCTTTTTACTCAACTACAGCACACAGACAGACAGAAGATAGATTTACTTGAGATGACTGACACTGTTTAGTGGGTGTTTTATATCAGGTCACTCCTTAATCCAAATCATCAACATAAATTAATAATAACTATTTAATTAATTAAATTAATAATTATTTAATAATCCTTATGTATGTGGCCTTACAATCAGTATGTGGCTGGATTGTAAAGATAGGAGATTAAAAGTTTAATTGATCTATTGCTATGGGCCCATTCAGTATTATAAAACACAAACTCTGTCCAGGGATAGCACACAAATAATGGTTCTTAACTGTAGCCTAAAATCTGCCCCAGGTGATGTAAACTCCTGTGGATATCAGACCGTCCATGTCATTTTATTTGTATAGCACTTTTCATAAGACACACAAAGATGAGACCCAGATAGCAAGAGAGCAGGTGAAAACCATTGAATCAATGTTAAAAAATAGTTGATTTGTCAATGTTAATGGCATTGATTTAATATCACTTTTGCACCCGCAATTAATGTTGAAAAAATGTTGAAATTTCAACAAACTACCATTATTGTAATCAGTGTTTGCGTTAGTTGGGCTATTGACTTGCTTTTCATTAAGTTTATTCTCTTTCAGTGTTTACAATAGTGTTTCAATATAAATACTTATGCATTAATAAAAAAAGAGATGTTTTAAGTTGGAGTATTGATTACTTTTTATGATGGGGTGTCAAGCTGTAGTAAAGTTGAGAAATGATACTAAAAAAATTTTAATTACTAATGTAAATATTCTGTTTCATAAATGAAAAGATACTGTGGCAAAATATACAAAAAGATTTAGACATCAACACTCATCAATCAAACCGCAACAATCATCAAACTAACTTAGATAAACAGATCAACTGCAATGCATGCAACATGCAATGCAAGTCATGAATGAGTTTTGTACTATGTTGATAGTATGCATTTCAGCATAAAATTTTCTTTTGTTGATTGTCACCAATGTTGAGTTTCATATGCTGATTCTTGATGTCTAATTGAGTCAGCAATTTAATATTTTTTTCCCCCACACATTATTTGCACATAAAAAACACACTTGTGAGCAATTCTCTAAATAACCTCACACATGCGCATGAATAATGTGATTATTTCCAATAATCATAGTAAGAACTTAATCGCATTATGATGTTTATATGTCAAGAGCAAAACTCTTCACTTCCGTTTACATGCAGTTCCCATTATTCTTCTTATTCGTTAAGAATTTTGGTTATTTTTTACTGCTATTATTCACATACCCCACTACACAGCGCAAATGATGTACTCAGAAAGAGCAGGTGTGTTACTGGCCGCTGTTTTTATTTTTTGTCTAATGCAAAACACATTTGTATGGTTGTTGTATTCCATGTCTTTTCGGCACCACAGAAATGTGATGGCAATTTGTTTGCCTATGCTGCCGTCGTGTTCTACTCGCCGTTTCTGGATGAGGGTAAGGAACAGAGACTGGTGGCGGCGAGTTGTGTTTTCCCCAGAAATGCGATGCTTTCTTCCCCTCCATCGTTTCTAATCTCCGTATGATTACAGGTGCATGTCACGTCATTAATGTATGTCACGAGCACATGCACACTTTGGTCAGGACGGCAATACTGCAATTAAGGTGTTTACATGCCTGTATATTTTGATTAAAATTGGCATACGCCACCTATGTTAATACGATTATGCTTGCTGCAATTATGAGTTTAATCGCATTTAGATCAAAGTATTGCGTTTACATGAGGTAAAGTTTAACCGCAATATTGTCAAAATCTCATCATAATCGCATTAAGAGAGTTCATGTAAACACAAAGTTTACAATCACCATCCTCTGATCCCAATGAATCTTAGTTTTCTTTGCCTCAGCAAATGTATTTTAACGCAATGTTACACATGACAATGAACCCCTATCACTAAAGTACAAAGAGTCAAGACTCTAACTAAAACACTGATCACAATAATGGTGGTTTGTTGAAATGTCAACATTTTTTTCAACATTAATTGCAGGTGCAAATGTTATATTAATTCAATGCCATTAACGCTGACTATTTTTAACATTGATTCAATGGTTGCTTGCTATCAGGGGATGCAGGATTTATGACGTGAACAGTGTAACAGACCTTCTCACTTTATATTTTTCCTATTCATTCTCAATTACACCCCACCAAATGCATGACACATATAGGGAGTTTATTAAAACTTACTGGGCTCATGGTAGACAAGAGAAATGCTACTTCCTTCTAAACTTTAACCACTGGTGTCATTGTTGGACAGTGTCATTTTTTTTAAATGAATGATTTATACACTGTTCAATGTCACATTTTATAAGATTTGCTTTGTTTTATTTTTGTACTGTGGATTAATTTCTCAATAAATATTCTCTAAAATAGAAAGATGAGTTTTAAGGGATAAAATAAGTGACTGTAGTGGGACTTTAAACCTGCAAATGACACACAGCTCATACTGCAATTTCATATCCGTAAGTTACCAAAACCATATATTTGCTAGATATGCATTTCTAATCATTTTAATCAATGCTAGTTTCGTTCAGTTTCTGAAAAACGTAATGGTGATGAAAGCAATGGCGAAATTAATATTTACTTAAAAGAGTACCAACAATCCATTAGGGTAATCCTTAAGACTCACCTCTTCCTCTAGTTTAAGGACTTTACTCTGAGTATTATTTAAAGCCTGCTCTAAGATCTCAATGTGTCGTTGCTGATCCTCATTGGCTGATCGGAGATTGGCTGCGTCTATCTCTAATTTTTCCAGATCTTTCAGGCTTTCTCTCCCTGAGGAAAAAAAATTACGAAATAAAAAGGTGTTTTAGAGAACTTAAAGGTGCACTGTGAAACTTTGTTTTTGTGTGTTTTTTTCTTCTTTTTTTTTTTTGGATGAAGTTGCCAATTACACAAAGCTGCAGTGGCTAGGTAAGTTTAAGTTTAGGTTGAGCAAACTTTTTTTTGTATGCCAATTTCTTAATCTTTAGAAGAGAAGTTGATTTGCTGCAGATGTCACACTTTTCAGGTGCACGCATTTCATAGTTAGACAAACTCTGAATCAAAACCCAAGTAGACAGAAATGTTTTTTGCAAGCATTGTGATCCCACCAAACCTGATCCAAATTAGGTTGGAATATGGTTATGTCAGCTTTATATTGTCTTCAACTCTCAAAAAGGATGTGTTAAATAATAACACATTTTTGTGTTATGGCCATTTTAACACATTTTGTGTAATTTTAAGTTGATCATGTGTAAAAAGAAAGAGAGAGAGAGAAGCAACAGTGTGTCCAACACAATATGTGTTAACTATCTTCCAATCACATTGCTGCCTGCATCACTCCACAAGCAGTTAACCAAATACATGCCTCTTTTTCATTGGTGGATGACGTGGATGCACTCATGTCAGGTAAATGGATTTCGCTGCTAGAAATGTAATGTTCCCAGAGCATTCTCAGAGCAACCCACCGATGTCAATGGTGTTCCCAGAACGTTTCCTAAGATGCTCATGATGTGGAGCTCTTTAAAGGGTTGGGGGACGTTATTTGGAGGACCTTCAGGGATTAACATTACTCAGAGTGTATTTGGTCCCACAATACACCCCCGGTTTCACAGACAAGGCTTAAGCCTAGTCCTAGACTAAAATGTAAGTCTGAGCTGTTTCAACTGAAAGAAACTTGCACTGACTGATCTTAACATATATCTGTGCCTTTGTTTTGTCTCAGGATGCATACCAGTAATGTTTTTTCCTAAGCACGTTTATAAAAATTACTTAAATGTCCTAACTGAACTATGATCTAATCCTGGCTTAGTCTAAGCCCTGTCTGTGAAACCGGGCCACAGAGTGTTAAAATAACACTGAAGCAGAGTTGAACTTAATGAGAATATTAACAAGCAGAATTACTGAAGGAAAGAGAAACAGAAAAACAGTGAGAGACAAACAGAAACACAACTACAACTGACTTAGTCACAGATTTAGAGGAAATCAACTGAAATAAAACACATTAAATATCTCAAGGATTAAACCACTCCACAAACAGCATCACCAGCTTCACTTATTACTAACCAGTTTGACTTTGTCATACAAAAGTGCTTAATGAGAATTAACAGAGGTTTATATGTTTCATTTCACAAATTTCACCATCACTGTGGTCAGTGTTTGCTTTAGTTGGGCTCTTGACCCTTAAATTTACAAAATTATGATTTTTTTTTTTTTTTTTTGCTGTAGTTTTGTGTTTACTAATTAAAACACTAATTAAAATTTGGAGAAACTATGATGCTGGAAGCGATCATCATGTAGCAGCTTGGTTCACTGATTGTTGCATTTAGAAGTTTGTTTTTGCAGACTGAATTTTAACAGTGTTTGGACAGTTAAAACAATTGTGCACAAAATCTTTTTTCTTTATGGCACACATTGACATGAAAAATCTGCATATGAATCTCAACAATGGTGACAATAAACAAAATATTCAAATAAACATCTTTGAACATCACAAAGCAAGCTACTATAAAGTCACATCAAAAATAGCAACAATTAAAGCAAATAATAAGAATAAAAGAAAATACTAAGACAATTCAGGTGCATAATTTATTCATGTTGCAATGCATTCTGGGAGCCATGAATGAGTTTTGATTGGTGCACACAGAATGCACAGCAGCATGAAGCTTTTTGTTTATTGTCACCATCATTGAGATTCATATGCTGATTCTTGATGAATGTTTGTAGCTGAGTTGCATAGACATTTAAAATGCTTTATAAAAAGTGTTTTTTTTAATGCATTGAATTATGTGATTGAAACACCACTAAATTAATTTTACATCAAACATAAAAACAGATTAATTTTTTTTTTTTTTTAACCAAATCACTGATCAGCCAAAACCAACTGATCATGTTTTATTCTGGCTTTTTTTTTTTTTTTTGTCAAAATAAAAGTGATTTACAAGCAAAGATTTACAACAGCCAGAGAAAAGCTAATATAAAATCAAGGATCAAGAGCCCAACTAAAGCAAACACTGACCACAGTGATGGTGACATTTCGTGAAATGAAACTAACATCTAAACCTCTGTTAATTCTCATTAAGCACTTTTGTCTTTGAGTAGTGTTAATCCCTGAAGGTCCTCCAAATAACGTCGCCCAACCCTTTAAAGAACTCCACATCATGATCATCTCGGGAAACATTCTGGGAACGTCACTGACACCGGCGGGACGTCCTGAGAACTTTACATTTCTAGCGGGATAGATGTTCATTCTAACAGTGCTTGTGAACTACTTTTTGTATTATTAATGTTCAGTATTCAAATCACATGTGAAAATTGACTTGGTGTAAATGTAGCAGTCAAGTTTTAATAAATATATATATATATATATATATTTAAAAAATAGCTTTTTTGTATTGCATTCATTTTAACTGGTTAAGAACAGCACATCTATGACACAAATCTTGTGATTTATGACACATTAGTGTGTTCAATTTTAACGCACTGCATGTGTTAAGAAAAATAACACACTGGTTGTGTTAGAATTGAATTAACACTAAATGTGTTGTCCTTAACTAGACACACAGGTGTGTTAAAACTTAACACAGGTTGTGTTGTTTTTAACACATCCCTTTTTTTAACACACTAATGTGTCATACAATTTGTGTCATAGATGTGGTATTCTTAAAGGTGCACTATTTCAATATTTGAAGAATATCAACCTGTGTTAAGAAGAATAACACATTGGTTGAGTTCAAATTAACACAAAATTAACACAAAATGTGTTGTCCTTAACTTGACACACAGGTGTGTAATATATCACAGGTTGTGTTGTTTTTAACACATCTGTTTTAAGAGTGTAGCTTTGTGTGACAGGCCAGAGTTGTACTTAGCATTGCTCTACTGTGGAAATCTGATGGTTTATGGTACAACTGTGCTTGCCTGTGAGCACGTGTCATTCTACATCAAGACTGGCAGAAAAAAGAAAGTCCTATTAGGCATGAGCATGACATCAGTAAAGATGAATAATGTTAACCTGAAATTTGTAAAATATAAAACATGAAACAGTTTTGAAAACGTTTTTTTTTTTTTTTTTATGTACTTGCTCAATAATGGAATTTTAATTATACCCAGAGAGACTGAGAGAGATAGAGATAGAGATTTGAATGCAAGAGAGGAAGAGGTACATGACAGGAAGGAAGGGAAGCAGGAAATGGTTTGGGTTGAGTAGCTAGACACATATTTTTAACAGTGAACAGACTCAGCAAAAAGTGAACATATTTGTTTGATGATATGCAATAAGTAAAATCCCACTCTGTGAAAGATACAAGTGTCCGTCATCTTGTCCCTTCAGCTCCTGACTGGCTAGCTGTTGATTGGCTGTTTCCAAATGGTCTGAAAAACACATGAAAAAAGATATGCCACAGGACCCAAGAACAACTAAAGTAAGCTAAATCAACAAACAAACAAATACAATACTATAACTACCAACTCACAAAGTTCAGTAATAAAATTTGGTCAAATTTGTATAAACCACAGGTTCTAATCAAAGCATGGGTATTTTAAACAATCTCACCTCTCAAGTCTCTGTTAAAATCATGAAGACGCCTGATCTCCGCCTCTAGCTTATTTCTCATGGTTTTTTCCAGAGCATCCCGTTTAGATGAGCTCTTCACTAAACTCTCATATGCCTCTGACAGGCGCACAGTCTCTGCCTCCAACTGGAAATACAGCATAAACAAGCATGCAAATGTCCTCCTGTCAGCGTGCTGTATTACAGTCATACTGGGCAGCATCGCAACATTATTTCATCACCACAGCACCACGTTCCCATTATAGTTTTTTTCCCCATTATTCACTACTTCCTGTCACATGTGTAATAATTACACTGTAATTTTTAATATTACTTTGGATAATTCAATATTAGTTTGTATTATAAGAGCACTTTCAAGTAAATAGCCTGTAATAATGAGCAGTTTTGATTATCAGAACCCCAAATTCAGTTTCTTCTTTGCTTCTATTATAGACAGACAGGTGGACAGACAAACAGACAAGTACCCGCTGTAGTTTGCTGGCCTTCTCAGTTTGCTTGTGAAGTTCTTGTCTAAGGCTTTGGTTCTCTTCTTTTAGCATCTCCAGCATCTGCTTGCCATGGCTTACCATGGCAAATGTTTCCCCTGGGAAAGGCTGTCCAAAAGGGGCCACACAAGAAAACAGCCCCTGGGTCACAGATCCAGTCTGAGCTGGAGGAAATGCCAGGGACTGAGATAGGGATATAGCCTGATATTGTTGCTGAGAAGCCTGTGAGGGCAGGATACAAGTCTCAGAAGTCATGGAACTGGTCTGTGTTTGGTGCTGTGATGTAGACAAAGGGCATTGTCTAAAATACAGAAAGACAGCAAGTGAAATGTGAGAAAGAGAATATGTTAACACCTGTTCATTAAATGCGTATAGGTGAAGTGTGTACACTTTTCGAATTTAAAATATTTTATCATATACATGTTCAATAGACAGGAGTTAATTTAATGCAGAGACAACTATAAACAAGTCACTAGTATGTTGGCTTACAGAATAAACACTGAGCAACCTTAAAAACATTGTTTGTTTTAACGGTCCAACATATCAGTGTTTGGCTCAGCCAATGATATGTAATAATCCTGTACCCATAATAAGCTGTTTAGGGGAAATTTGGAAACCATTATTTTTGCAATTCCAATTGGTGCTGCTAGTAGTGCAGAATTTACACAGTTCACCAAAATTTCTGTTTCCGTTACCTTGGTAGATTTCTAAGTGGCACTGTCTCCAACATGGCTGCTGTCAAGGTATCACTGTTGAAGTCGCCATGTTCCAGAGAATCTGAGTTGGGGTGTAATGTAGGCGAAACCATAGTCTGTACCTTGAACTTAAAGGGATATTCTGGGGGAGGACCCCTTTGATCCAAAGTCCATTGTGGAGAGTTTAAGAGTGGCGGTGGAAGTTGTAGGGTACTCATGGAGGTCTTACTAGTTAATGAGAGAGAATCTGCTGTATTATCAGCCCCACAAAGAGTAGTGCCTCCAGTGCAAGGTGAATTGGATAGTCCTACACTTTGCTTAGCTCCACTGCATTCTACACTGGGTTGCATGATCCTTTCACTTAGAGAGCGAACATGACCCTGTTTCAACTCTGCCAGACCTTCATCACAAAGAAATGTACCACCAGTGCCCCCTTGCTGGACCCATGATTGACTCTCCAAAAGAGCCTTCATGGGAACCGCTGAGAGAGAGGTGTAAGAAGATGAAAGAGAAGGAGGGGAAGAAAGTGAGTGTGTGTTAGAAAGTGATGGCAGACAGGAATGTGAGCTTGCAGGACTGTCAGACATTGTTGACAACTGTTGCATCTGCTGAAACGAGTTGTGTTGCGGCTGACTTTGTTGGACAATGTTTTTATTGCCCTCTTTGTGAAAGTCCTGGTCCTGATTTTGTTGAAAATTCTTTGACAGGTCATCTGGATTTTGAATACTCTGATGGTTGTGGCCAGGGATTTGGGACTGAGGGTCTGTCGGACTTTGCTGCCCTCTGTAAAGCTGATACTGGATTTTAGCCTCCTCGTATGATGGAAGCTCCAGGGTGTCAAACCCCGGTGAAGTCTGGGCTGCTTGGACTGCTCTACCTGCACCCTCGCTCACACCATCAGTTTTTTCCATGGAGCTGCTGTCCACTTGATGCTCCTGACCTTGAGGTTCCTGTCGAGACTGAGACTGCAGGCCCATAAGCTGATATGAATAGGCTACTTGACCCTCCTTTTGAAGGAGTAGGTTTTCTGTAGATATGGGGTTGCTTGGCATCTGAGAGCTGTCGTTTTCTACCCCTCCTCTGATTCCACTTGTTCCATATCTGAGATGTTCTTGCATAAGCCTGTGAAGCACGTTTCCAGATGCACTCTCCTCAGAACCATGCATGTCTGCTGCTGCACGGGTAGGCAAAAGGTAGCACGGATATGTTCAGAGTAATTGGATGATGTTATCTGTAAAAGAAAAGAGATAAATAACTATTCCAATAGAGCAGGAGTGGTGAACATGGGTCCTGGAGAGCCGCAGCCCTGCAGAGTTTTGCTTCAACCCTAATCAAACACACCTGAACAAGCTAATCAAGTTCTGAAGGGTTACTAGGAAGCTACAGGCAGGTGAGTTTTTATTAGGGTTGGAGCTGAACTCTGCAGGGCTGCAGCTCTCCAGGACTGGAGTTCGCCACCCCTGAAATAGAGCTACAAAAACATCAAGAATATGATCAAGATTTACTTCTGACTTTTAAAAGATAATACATTTAAAATAAAATTATCATACTTATAGACAGGTACATGACTAAGCCCTGAAAACTGGGCTATAGTCCTGCATGTGTTTTAGTACACATTTCAAACACAAATTTCAAAACATTTTCAAGCAGTTTCAAATTTAAAACACCCATCTGAATTTTGCAGCGCACCCCACTCCATGTGGAGCATTTTGTATGCATCATTTTATTATACTGGTAGACTCAGTGTTGTCAGCTGCTTTCAATTGAAAGTAGCTAAATGTCAATAGATGACATCATAATGGCAAATTCACTGATCTATATAAAGATTAATATAGATCAGTGGGCAAGATGAGAACTTAGATAAGGTTTGTCCAAGAAGTTGCTATATTTGTCCCTAAACTTTTGAAAAAAAAAAAAAAAGTCTCAAAAGGGGTGGGGAAGTCGCTAAATCTAGCTTCAAAATCGCTAAATTGGCAACACTGGGTAGACTTGTTCAAAGATTGTTCTTTGAAGGGTCTTTTTTACACATAGTAGCAAGGCAAGGCAAGTTTATTTATATAGCACATTTCATACACAGTGGTAATTCAAAGTGCTTTACATAAAAGGAAGAAAAATAGTCATTAAAAAAAAATAATAACCACAATAATAAAAACAAGGAATTAAAAAAAATAATAATAAAAACAAGGAAATTATATAAAAATTGATTTAAATGACTTTAAAACAGTTTAAAATACAAAATGATTATACATAAAATACAGTGCAATTAGTTCGGACGAAGGACAGTGCTCATTCAACAAATGCACAGCTAAACAGATGAGTTTTGAGTCTGGATTTAAATGTGGCTAATGTTTTAGCACATCTGATCTCTTCTGGAAGCTGGTTCCAACTGCGGGCGGCATAATAGCTAAAAGTGGACTCCCCTTGTTTTGTGTGAACCCTTGGTATTTCTAACTGACTCAATCCTAATGATCTGAGTGGTCTGTTAGGTTTATATTCAGTGAGCATATCTGCAATGTATTTAGGTCCTAGGCCATTGAGTGATTTATAAACGAGTAAAAGTACTTTAAAATCAATCCTAAATGTAACGGGCAGCCAGTGTAAGGACCTGAGGACTGGTGTGATATGCTCAGATTTTCTGGTTCTAGATTTTCTGGTTCTAGTCAGAAAGTTCTATTAAGAACCATATCATCCTGAAGAACGCTTTTGTGATGAAATGGTTCTTTCTGTTAGCGTTTAGTTTTTAATTCCCACCCATTTGTTTTTCAAATCTACAACTTGCAAAGCCCTCATTACTGATTTTCTAGAGCTCAGCCAGCTACATAGACTGCCAGCAAACACTCAGCAGGTAAATGATTTTATTTTTTAAATTTTAACTTTCACATTGTAACTGGTTTCTGACCAGTCATCTTTTTCTCTTTTTAGTTATTTTAAAAGAATGCAACCCCACAACTCTGATCATCTACAGAGAGAAGCTGCCACTTAAAATATATGGACGTGAAGGCATAATGGGAGATTGTGAAGATATGTCACTGATTGCATTGTCTTCATTGCATCTAATTTTGTGTTTCTAATTATTTCTTTATGTATTTATTCATGTCCAATGTCAGTTGCCATATATTCATGTATTCAGCTAATAACTGTTGTTAGAGCAGTCATTTTTCACTGTCATACAATTTCCCATGTCAATAAAAAGTACCTAATTGACATGGCTTGCCATTTTTTATGCAAACCCCTAATAGAGGCTGCAAGATATTTTAAGAAAAGGCAGACAGAGAGGTGAAAATTATATTAATAAACAAATAAAACTAATAATAATAAAAATGGTATGCATGTTAGAGCTCTCATTTGTATGGTGTTCGGGTCTGTGGGACCCAGAGGTGTAAAGTTCAGGGGTCAGAAAGTAAAAGTCCTGCCATATGTTTATTCCACCCATGAACTCAGACAGCTGATTTCACCAGAGGAGAAACCAAGTCATTTCTTTCAAGTCACAAGCAACTCTAGACTCAAATCCCAAGTCCTCAAAGAGTTAAAGTTAATGAGATAATTAAGTGGCTAATTGATAATCATTTGTTTAATAGATTTTTACAGTAAATATTGTAACAGTTGACCGTCAATCAACAAGCCAGAGAGAGCGCTTCATGACATTCAATCAAATAAGCCATTAAACAAAGAACAAGCTCACCCACTACTTCAAAGTTTGACGCTATAACACACAAACATTTGCTATGAAATAATATTTCAATTATTTACAAGTTAATTATTTTGAATTACTGAACGGCTCAAGAGCCCAACTAAAGCAAACACTGACCACAATTATGGTGGAAACGTGTTTTTTGTTTGTTTTCCAGTTGATTCCATCCAAGGCTGTGGCTGAAGTCAGTTGTAGTTCTTGTGTTTCTCTTTTCTTCAATGATGCAGCTTGTTAACAGCAGGTGTTCATCACTAATGCACAGTCATCATTTAATTAGTCACTTAATTATCTCATTAACTTTAACTCTTTGAGGACTTGGGATGTGACTCTAGACTTGCTTGTGACTTGAAAGGAATGACTTGGTTCCAGAGGTGTAAAGTCCAGGGGACAAAGAGTAAAAGTCCTGCCATATGTTTATT
Source organism: Spinibarbus caldwelli (assembly GCA_039654775.1). Taxonomy (NCBI): domain Eukaryota; kingdom Metazoa; phylum Chordata; class Actinopteri; order Cypriniformes; family Cyprinidae; genus Spinibarbus; species Spinibarbus caldwelli. The sequence continues at coordinate 25,071,366 of CM077252.1, read as the reverse complement.
CCACCCATGAACTCAGCAGATGATTTCACCAGAGGAGGAACCAAGTCACGTTTGAGGTAGCAGGTTCGCTTACACTTTGTGCTTTTAAGTCATTTGAACGAACATCATGGTGTTTCTTTTTGGTTTATTGAGAGACATTCAGCTACTGCAGAACTGCAAGAAAGTCCTATTAAACAAATACTACTGTAACGCTTAAATATTGGGGGGGAAAAAAAAAAAAAGAACTGGACAGGCTCTTAGACATGAACACTTATCATATGATCCTCAACAGTGGTGACTAATTATTCATACTGCAGTGCATGATGGGAGTTTTTACTATGGTGTTACCCAGCATGCATTGCAGCATGAAGAATTTTGTTGATTGTCACCATTGTTGAGATTCATATGCTGGTTCTTGATGTCTGTGTGTGTCTACAAAGTAAAAGAGATCAAATGTTTATGTATATTGCATACAGTATATTTAATTCATAAATTTTACAGCAAAAGTTACCTGTTACAGTTTCACAGGGCTGATTATTCAAAACCCAAACATATTTAAAAAAAAAAAAAAGTTATTTTGGATGTAATCAGGCCAGCACCTCATGACTATCTCATCATATAAAAGCAGCTAACAGCTGTTCACTGCACAGCACTGATCTCTTGTTCTTTACAACACCACATGTAATGTTGCAGAGAGAAACGTAACACAGGAAGTCAAGGGTCAAGAGCCCAACTAAAGCAAACACTGATCTCCATGGTGGTGGCATCATTTTAACCAATAAAACCAACATCTGATCCTCTGTAATTCTCAATAACAGCAGGTGTTCATCACTAATGCACAATCATCATTTAATTAGTCACTTAATTATCTCATTAACTTTAACTCTTTGATGACTTGGGATTTGACTTGAGACTTGCTTGTGACTTGAAAGGAATGACTTGGTCCCACCTCTGGTGAAATCAGCTGAGTTCATGGGTGGAATAAACATATGGCAGGACTTTTACTTTCTGATCCCTGGACTTTACACCTCTGGGTCCCACAGACCCGAACACCATACAAGGGGTTAAAATGATTAGAGCTTATATATTTCAAGCACTCACATACATTTGTGCTTATTTGACCCAGGATCTGCCTTTGTCACCCAATAATAATGACATTGCCACCTGCATTCTCCATTGATTTTTAATGACTTTCTCACTTTGAAAAGGTGGAAGTGGAGGTGATAGAACAGGTTTTGTTGACAACTAAAAAGGATCAACTAAAAAGGATAAAAAAAAAAAAAATAATACAATGAAATGTAGTGTCTTTTAGGGATGTGCCCGAATCCGAATACGGTATTAGGAAAGGTAAAGGTGTGTACTACTCAACCGTAAAGGGGATAAATACGATACATATGAGATATATGAAAAAACTACATTTCAGTGCTTTCTCTCACAATTATATCTTTGGGTAATTATCCTGTATATAAACTGCGGGCATCAGGGAGCCGTTATTAATATGCAGGACATTGAAATCACTTATGAACGCGCGTTTGCTTTTTACTTTCACTTTTGAGATTCGCGATCACACGTAGCCTACTCTACTACGGAGCGGCACTACTTACCACACATTTCACAAGATTAGATGTTTGTCAGTGGTGCTCAGGATCAGTAAATCATTCAACATCGTCCTATCGGTCATCTCTCCTTACCTCTCTCTGTTTATGTGGTAAGTGAAATTTTATGTACTGTAACGTAACAGACTACTGCTAGCAAGCAGCTAACCATGTCCCTTTTGTGGTTCCGTAGAACGCATTATTCGTTTTCCGTGCCTTTCCGAATACGTATTCGCTATTCGGGCACATCCCTAGTGTCTTTATTAGTAAAATATGTTTTGTGATTTTATAAACATTTAATACTTAATAAAAACATTTAATATAAAAAAACACAGATTGACTTTAATTAGTCGGTGATAAAATTAACATACACTTAAATGTAATATACATTTTGTTAGCCAGATGATGGTAATATAGACATACTGCATCTTATGTTGGAGAAAGCACCATTCCCATCTCCACAAGTGGTAGGTATTGCTAGATGAGTAGCTTCTTTGATGTTTTGTGTTTTTGAACATCCATACAATGATATCATTTTTTTTTTTTAGTTCACAGACAGCCGGCATATTCAAATATGTTTGTTTCTGTTCAGTTCCTCAAAGGTCATTTTTTGCTCTTTTGTTTTTGAAAATAATCCAGTTATATTTGTAAATAGTTGGAACTGTTTGATAAGTGTTATAAAGTTTTATTGTTATTTGTTTTTACTTATTATTATTACTATTATTATTATTATTGAATAATGATGTCATGATTCACCTTGAATGTCCTAAGGGTGAGCAAATTCACAGCAAATTTGTGAACTATCCCTTTAGCATTTAAAGCGGCAGACAACTCCAGTACGTTTTTAATAAAGTTACTTTTTTTTTCTTTTTTTTTTTTTTTTTTTATAGTAGGCCTATTCAATTTAGCTCAATTAACTTGAATTCATTCGCTTGCATCAACAAAACAATACTCAGATCGGGTAGAAATACACAGTAAAATCCTGAGTGTTAAATTAACACTGCTTGGAGCATATATGGTCCCACTCTAAAAGAGTATTAAAGTAACACTGAAGCAGTGTTAAAGTTAATGAGATAATTATGTGATTAATTAAGTGCTGATTGAGCATTAGTGATGAACAGCTGCTGTTAACAAGCAGAATCACTGAAGAAAAGAGAAATACAAAAACTACAACTGACTTCAGCCACAGCCTTAGATGAAATCAACTGAAATAAAAGAAAGAATTAAATCTCTCAAGATTCCAGTAGAAGATAATTAAACATCTCCACAAACAGCATCACCAACTTCATGCATTAAGAACCAGTTTGACTTATTTTTATTGATTTATTTTTATTTATTTATTTATTTATTTTTTGTCATGCGTCTAAAAATTTCTTATTAAGAATTAACAGAGGTTTAGATGTTACTGTTTATTGAAAAGAATAAAATCTGAAGTCACCGTTGTGGAGATAAGCGCTTGCTTTAGTTGGACTCTTGACCCTTCACTTTTTAATGTTAGGTTTTCTCTGGCTGCTGTAGCTGTTTATGAAGCACATTTGTTATGCAAGAAAAACCAAGAGAAAATGTGGTTGGGTTATATTGGCCATTTTTTTTTACATTTTATGATGTAGTTCTCATGTACAGTCAAGTGAAGTCATCAGTGATAACGTCTAATTTACTGATGATCACCACTGCAGTTTAATAAAAAAAAAAGAAAAATTTTAAAACATTCTGCACATCTTTTTAGAGCATCTATACTGTTCAGACATCAAGAATCAGCATATGAATCTCAACAATGGTGATGATCATCAGACAGAATCATGTTGCATTGCATTCTGGGTGCACCAATCAAAACTCATCCATGGCTCCCAGCATGCATTGCGACATGAATAAATTATGCAGCTGCATTGTCTTAGTATTTTCTTTTATTCTTACTATTTGCTTTTATTTTTTGTTGTGACTTTTTACTGCCTTGTTTTGTGATGTTCAAAAATCATATCAAAAATATCAGAATATTTTGTCACCATTGCTGAGGTTCACATGCTGATTCTTCATGTCTATGAGTGCCAGAATCAAAACCTCATTATGAACTATATTTACAGAAGTAGTTTAAAATTCTCACGTTGTTGTCTTGTAGAAGTGCAAAAACATAAAAACACTACTGATATAAATAAAATCCAATTGAGACTTAGACAAATTAATTTAAATCTTAAACTTCATTTAAGCTTCTCACCATCATATATGTGCTTTAGAAACACAATTGTGACATTCAAAAAAAAGCTTATATTTAAAAGTTAAGGGCCAGAGGCAACTAAAGCAAACACTATTCACCAAAACGGTAAGTTGAAAAAAATAAAACAATCTAAACCTTAATTCTCAATAAAGAGCTTGTTTTAGATACTCCAGAAATAAAGTCAAACTGGTTAGCAATGCATGAAGCTGGTGATGTTGTTTGTGGAGTTGTTTAATTAAACTTCTACTAAAATCTTGAGAGATTTAAGTTTAAGTTGATTTCATCTAAGGCTGTGGCTGAAGTCAGTTGTAGTTCTTATGTTTCTCTTTTCTTCTGTGATTCTGCTTGTTAATAACGTGTTCATCACTAATGCTCAATCAGCACTTGATTAATCACATAATTATCTCATTAACTTTAGGACTGCTTCAGTGTTACTTTAACACTTTTTTAGAGTGGGACCATATATGCTCCAAGCAGTGTTAATTTAACACTCAGGATTTTACTGTGTACCTGACTTCTGCACATTTTTTTCCAGAGTATATTTATAGTATCTAAAAAAGCAAACCAGGGGCCCGTTCTTCATGCGTCACTAACTCAGTTAGCTGGATTTGATTGTTGACAATTTCACTTGATCTTGGATCATTTGGTTCTTCTAAGCTTATCCTGGACTTGCTGTGATAGCAACAGGTCTGTAAACTTAAACCTGCTAGGGAGCAGGCTTATTTCATGTAAACAGGATTAGATTGCATCTTTTTAAGCAGAATTGATACTTAAAATCTGTCCCAGCCACCGCTACTTTATTATAAGAGTACCCTACTGGTTCAGGGACAATAATTTAAAATAATAATAATTTAAAAATGAATTTGAAAATAATATAATAATGTTGTGTAGTCTATAATACTTTAGACATAGCCAGTTTTACTCATCAAAAGATTTATTAGTGATGAAAAAATTACTTTATAACTGTACTGGAGTCTTACACACATGCCATACAGTTAATCTGAGCCGTGCATTAATTTGAGTGGTGACAGCTATTATGGGAGTGGCTTGATGGAGCTCAGGAGATGCAGATAACTTGATCTTGACCCTTAAGAAACTTTAATTAATGCTGTCACATAACAAATCTGCTTCAAAGACAAAAATTAAATGAATTGCTAATTACAACATTGAAATAAAAATTCAATGTAATTTCAATGTAAAACCTGTACAAATACTAGAAATCGTGAATATAAATAATTGGGAATCATGTAAAAATAAATACAAATGAATTAAAATCAGTGCACATTTCATTCATCTATTATAACATTTATGTAGTTTTGTTCGCTTGGCTGGTTCCTTATAAAGGTCCAGAAATTTGTCCATTTTTTTCATCAGGTGTCTTTTTTATTATTATTATATGATGTCATTACGTTGCTGTCTTGCCGCCAGCCAATCGCTGCATTGGTGATCATGGTTTCGAGTATCGATACATCTGCCCTTTTCAGAGAACACGAGAATGCGCAGTAATCTAGTCAACTTAATCCAGATATTTTAATCAAATACACAAATTCGTTTGAAGAACCAAATTAGCCAGAGATCAGTTATCAGGATTAGAAGATCTGGAATCTTTCAAATCATCTCAGATGTAATAAGCGACGTACGAAGAACAGGCCCCAGTTATATGAACAATTATCAATGATGTACCACAAGCATTTACATTTACATTTACATTTATGCATTTAGCAGACGCTTTTATCCAAAGCGACTTACATTGCATTCAAGTTACAGTTTCTACATTTTATCAGCTCTTCAAGCAAAATGACGGGAGGAGTTAACAGCGAAAAGTACCCGAGAAACCAAAAATAGAACCACCAGATGAACTTAAGCATTACGTAGCCAGCTATTAAAACCCCATATCGCAGACAGGAAGCATGAAACATTACAAAACATTTAGAAGCATAGCATATATATTCAGTTAATGCATAAAGTTTATGCAGTCAGACATGAAAAGCTTTAAACTTGTACTTTACTAAATAATCCATTGCATTTGAAAATTAAACTTATCAGTAAAGAAACCCTGCTTGGCACATGCAGATTTCTAAACTGCAGCTGAGAGCTGGTAAACATGAGTCACGCATCACATGTTACATTGATCACATCATCCTCTACATTTGAATCCACTGAGGAAACTTCAAAAAACACGACAAAAGTTAGCAAAGTTATGTATGTCATATATTTACCCAGCGCAATCCTGACACAGATTATTCAATCTGTCAAAGGGAAGAGTTTTTGTAAGTGAATTTCCCGGGATTCTCTTTAGCTGTTGGATGTCTGCTGTTTAACACATTTGACTGACTTGCAACAATCATGTCCATTCACTGTGGTATGGCAGGAATGTGTGTGCCCGGACCGCTAGGCAAAATGCACTCCTGGGTCCTAGCACCAGTTTAGGATCTGGGGATACGTGCGTGGACATGAATATTTTTACTCGATTTTCAGGATCTCAGAAACCCCCTCAGAAAAATAAATTAAAAAAAAAAAAAAAAAAAATATATATATATATATATATATATATGTGTGTGTGTGTGTGTAACTGGTCTGCTCAAAAAATATAAAAATTTTATTGAAATAAGTTCAAGCAATATTGTACAAGCTTTAACACTGGTTTGAGAATACAAATTCTTGTTGGGAAAATAGGTTTTAAAAAGCCATTTAAGAACACAAGTGCTTAAACTTCCATTTCATCAAAACATCAAAGTTTCTCAGAGGTGGAAAGTCCAGGGATCAGAAAGTAAAAGTCTGCCATATGTTTATTCCACCCATGAACTCAGCCAGCTGATTTCACCAGAGGAGAAACCAAGTCATTTCTTTCAAGTCACAAGCAAGTCTAGAGTCAAATCCCAAGTCCTCAAAGAGTTAAAGTTGATGAGATAATTAGGTGACTAATTAAATGATGATTGTGCATTAGTGATGAACACCTGCTGTTATTGAGAATTACAGAGGATCAGATGTTGATGTTTTATTGATTAAAATGATGCGACCATCATGGAGATCAGTGTTTGCTTAACTTTGATTTGTAAGTTTAACCAACTTCAAATATTTTACAGTATATATATATATGTGTGTATATATGTATATATATATATATATATCCATATCCCCCCATCTGGCCTTCAGCTTTTTTTCTCTTATATAGCCTAATTTATTTTTGTCTGTGTCAGTAACTTTTAATCAATCGGAGGTGTAAAGTCCAGGGGACAAAGAGTAAAAGTCCTGCTATATGTTTATTCCACCCATGAACTCAGCAGCTGATTTCACCAGAGGAGGAACCAAGTCATTACTTTCAAGTCACAAGCAAGTCTCAAGTCAAATCCCAAGTCCTCAAAGAGTTAAAGTTAATGATATAATTAAGTGACTAATTAAATGATGATTGTGCATTAGTGATGAACACCTGCTGTTATTGAGAATTACAGAGGATCAGATGTTGATGTTTTATTATTGAACAAGAGGATCGCACAGAACCTTTGCACGCACGGATATTGCAAGACATAGTAACGATCTTGTTGTTGTTTTTTGGCTAAATCACGTTTTAGATAGGATGTCAACAACAGCTTAAAAATAACTGCATTTACAATGTACAGATAAGTGCAATGGTAATATGTATTATGTTTATTGTTCTTTAATTCTAACATTATAACATGAATTGCAGTGAAACTGTTATACAGTTGAATTTATTTATACCATAGTCCCACAGAGTTACACTATTTGTTTGAGCATATATATGCAAAATTCATTCTCTGCCAGCGGGAGGCGCTGTTGGAGTGGGAGAGCGAGGTTTCCCCGGTAACACTGTACACAAAGCAGAGCTCCACTCACAAACGCTGCTTTATCAGACATTACATGCAAGATGAAATGAAAATGACATCCAAAATTTTCTGAAGACAGTCGGTTTCCTTCAGAAATACAGTAATATAAAAACACCCGCACCGGGTTTCGATTTTGAAACGTGCATTGAATTTCTGGAGTCTGGATTTATTTTAATGATATTCTAATGGGACAATCTGTGATGTCACAAATACAGGAAAACAACTTTGTAGTCCAAACGAGCCGTTCGTTGTAGTTCTTGAAAAGGGATGTTTTAAAAGCAAAACATCTCCCTTTGGAGTGGACTTTGAGATTTGTAACTTTGTAGATCTTTTTTATGCCCAAACATACACACAACACACTACCTAAAATTCAAAAAGTGAAAAAGCATAATAGGACCCCTTTAGCAGGACTTTCACAGTTGAGTAGTAGTTGAATGTCAGTCAGTAAACAGAAGTGAGACCACTTTATGATGTTAACTTAAATGATTTAAAAGCAGAAAATGTAAGCAAATCTGTGATCTAAAGCTTTTAATGCAGCAATGCAAAAATGTTTTCTATGAAATAGGGCTGCAACAACTAATCGATAAAATCGATTATTATCGATAATGAAAATCATCGACAACGAGTCTCATTATAGATTAGTCGGGTCTGCCCACAGTGCACCTTTCAGCCAGTCGCGTCAAATTACAGCACTGAATAATGCATTTCTATGGACAAAATGCATCTAAAATAGTGGAGGAAACAGAAAGAGATGCTGCGGGAGAAGAACGTGATCCAAGCTGGACAAAACATGACAATTCTTTATTTTAACCTTTAAAGTCCGTGTAAAGTGATATTAAAATATGTGTTCTTTCTGAGTTTGTCACACAACAGAAAAATGTGCTATTAACCACCCAGCCAAATTTGAATGATAAAAAACCCGCCAAGTAACTAAAATAAGTTATCAAAATCTTTGAAAAAAAAGCAGGACTCTCTGCTCTCAAATGCTGGGGGCGTGTCCGCTGTCGGCGCTGAAACCACGCCCACTCGCGGGAAAGTGGCCGTCTCTCTCAACTGTCAAATACCGCTACAACCTGAATGGATGCTACTGATGCTACCTTAATTGGATTTATACAGCCATACATATTTGAGCGTGCAAGTTCATTTAGGCAAGCGTGCTCAACGCGTTTCAGTGCTGCAGTGAGTTGAAACCTTCTCCTCTTCAAGGCGAGCGCGGCTCATGGTTGCTTAGCAACGGCAAACACCACCAGAGCGCAAGCTCCGGTGCGCTTTGAAAGAAGAGAAACAGCTTGCGTTTCCATGAGTTTTTAGATGCAAATCGTCAATGCTCCATGTTTTTAAATTGTATGTATTCTACCACATATTGATGTCTCTGGGCTAAGACCCGGGTATCCATTCACCCTAGAACCGTCCCTGCCTAGAATCTGTATATCTAACATCAGACATTCAAAAAGATAAACTAAGAACTTGACCTCTCAACATAGTTATTATAGTGTTAGGGGCAGGGCCACGCTTGGTGGCTCCATTGTGTCATCGAGCCACCGTTTTAGCCCCGCCCAAAAAATCCTGAACACAGAATTGGTGAAAAACTGTTTAACGGTTTAACTCTACAATTCAGTACTACATTGTTCAGAGTCTTTGTAATGTGTTTCAGCAAAACATTTTTAACATTTGTAATGTGTTTAAAAACAATTCTCAGAATTCTCTTTACACGGACTTTAAGTTAATGCATTAGCGTAATGACTTGCCTTGTCAGGCCCTTTGACAGATGCGTGTGCATCCTCTGTGCAAAAACGTTCAGTTTATGGTCATATCCTTATCTGTAAATGTCACAAATTCACACGAGCATTTCCATTTTTTCATAAAGTTCCGTCCTGACAGTATGCGTTGTTTAAATCTTTCCTTAATGCGCAGTGCGGCGTACGCGTGAACGCGCTTCAGAGAGGGATTAATATTCAGCACAAAAACATTCATTGCGCTGAAATATCTGTTGTTGAATGTTAAATTAAGGTTTAAAAGTCAACACGTAGTGCACGTATTTTATGAGAGTAGGAACTGTAAAGGGATAACCGCGTATAGTTGTCTGAATATAAATATCAGATGCTTTACCTGCCTTTTACAGGATAAAAAAATTACAGTAAACATCACTGTGATCAAAAAGTGAACACGTGTTCCTGCAGAACATTACTCTTACCTGTTGGTTAACACTGAGTTTGTGTTTTTATTTGTCTTTATTATCTTTATTATATCTTAATTTTTTATGAAGAGATTTAAATAGGCTACAGTGCTCAACAAATTTACTTAAGGTTTATAACAAATTATGTAAGGTTTGTGCCACTGCTGCTCTAAACTAACAGTACTAAAATCATTTTTTAGCTATCTGTACTGGTTAGTCCTCCAATATGTCTTAAGCTCTTTAGTAACAGTAGGCTATTTCTATAATGTAATTGTTGCTGTTATGAAAGAATGAAAGATTTTTTCAGATACCTAATTAGTCAAAAAAGTAGCTAAACAATGCCAGCAAGAATGCATGCTGTTATGAAAGGCAGGAGGCCATTTTTTTATGATGTTAACAAATACTATTTAGTTGTTTCAGTTTGTTATTTTCCGAATAAATGAAAATAACATTTTTAGATTTAAACAATTCTTTGACAGATTCCTAAAATATTTGTGTTTTCTCATGACAGGTGGTCTAATAAATTGTTAAGCACTGTATGTTTTCACAGCATTCACTGGCACATTTGTTTGAAGAACATTGGGCAAAATATGGAAGTGTTTTTTGTCAACAAAACTTAAAAAAAGAAAACTATGCTTCTTTAAATCATTTAATTGAAAAAATAATCAGGCAACTAGTCAATTATCAAAATAATTGTTAGCTGCAATCCTACTATGAAAAAATATTGCAATTGATTAAAAGCAAATTATTTTGAGTTGTTAAAAGGGTCAAGAGCCCAACTAAAGCAAACACTGTCCTCCATGATGGTGGCATTGTTTTAACCAATAAAACATCAACATCTGATCCTCTGTAATTCTTAATAACAGCAGGTGTTCATCACTAATGCACAATCATCGTTTACTTAGTCACTTAATTATCTCATTAACTTTAACTCTTTGAGGACTTGGGATTTGACTTGAGACTTTCTTGTGACTTGAAAGGAATGACATGGTTCCTCTGATGAAATCAGCTGCTGAGTTCATGGGTGGAATAAACACATGGCAGGACTTTTACTTTCTGACCCCTAGACTTTACACCTCTGTCTGTAATATATCTGCTTGTTTTACACGCTTTGGCCACCAGGTGGTATTGTGAGCAAATGAAGCCTCCAGAAGTTAACCCTTTGTGAACTAAGCTTAAAGCTTCATGAAGCTTCATCTCGCCATCACTAATCCTGAAGACACTGATTAGCGTGTTCAGGTGTGTTTGATTAGGGTTACAGCTAAACTCTACAGGAAAGTGGATCTCGAGGTCCAGATTTGAGGAGCCCTGGGTTAAAACCAGTTAAGGGCCATTGTCAATTATAATCGTCTGTGGGAAGTCCTAGTATGAGAAAAGACCAGATGCAACAATGTCAACAATGACATGGGAAATCACAGTGACAGTGGTAGTCACTTCAGGTAATTGCAAGTCATGAGGCACCACCAAGAAGGAGTTGGTGAAGGGCCCTATAAATCCTGCTGCAGGTGAAGTTTAAACCCCCCAGAGACTGTAACAATTTCCAAATGTAAGCTTTTCTTAAGATCCAGAGGTGTTTTTTTATAGTTTTATTTTTTTGCAAATATGGCTAAGTCAAAAGAGTGCTTACAAAAGCTATAGAAAACAAACAGTTTTATTACATTTGAAAGTCTGTGGCTACAAAAAGGTTTCCAAATCACTAAAAGTGCCTAGAAACACAGCGGCAGTCTTATACAAAGTTCCCAACGCAGGTTCGGGAAGAGCCTAATCATCCAGTCCTGTTAATCACCGCTATGACCGTATATAAGCAGTAGTCACTGGTCTGTTCCAGTGACAATTCTTCTGGCATCCCTCAACCACCCCTTCTCTTCCTTTAAATTTTTGTCTTTTTTCTCCACACCTAACCATCACAAGCAGGGCTCGCTGCATCCTGCGGTGGACATCCAACCCCGCCCACATCCAAGTGTGACATCATAAGCCATGCCCACATCAAAGCGTTACGTCAGAAATCACGCCCCTATCATATACGTCATCTTGGGATTCCCCATCCCCATACCGGGAAACCCAGAAGTAACGTTATGTCGAAGCAATTTACGACAGTTTCGGGCATCTAAATAAAATGTTGTCTTTCGTTTTACTAATACACGTTTTCTTATTTCTTTAAAGGATGTCTAGGCTAAAATGGCACAACTTAAATCTAATATATTTAATATGTCTAATGTACGGGGCTGATTTCGTCATCACAACAGCCTGCAAAACACTTGCATTGGTTGATTAAATTAGGCTAATTGTAATAAAACCTCTAAACCTTACCTTATTCATTTAATAAATGAGATATTCACATTTATTACGATCGATTTTAAACTACCTAAGACACCTTTTAGATTTATCAAATTTAAAGGGGACAATTAGATTTTGTTATTGTACAAGGCACAGCACATTTTTATCATTTATAATTGTCATTTATTTTTCTAAAGATGTTATTGTAAAAGTCACAACACATTTTTATAATTTATAATTGTCATTTAATTTTGTAAAGATGTGTTCCACTTATCATAAATTGTTAACATTTGAATGCTAGGATTGACAATTCTCCATATGCAGTAGGCTACACATACATATGCTAAATAGAGATTGTTTGCTTTGATACATTATACAAGTAACATGGCCTTGACATTCAGGCCTTGTTCATCAACAAAACTTCATATGAAGTGTGTCCAGGTCCTCCATATATTTAAAGATGAATAAACAGACATTCCTTGCTTCATTTGGGTATTTTTATATTTATTATTTTACAAAAAAAAAAAAAAAATACATTTAAAATTTTACAAAAAAAAAGATATGTTCTATAAGAGATATGTTCCAACTATCATAAATGAACAGCTGAATGATCAGATAAACAGTTCTTGAAATGCAGTACACATACATACATAAGCTACATAGAGAGATTCCTTGTCTTGTTATATTATTCACAGAAACATGGCATAGACTTTCAAGCCTTGTTGAGCAAGACAATTTGATATGAATCCGTCCAGCTCCTCTGGATACTCAAACAATCAGAATCAGAAATCAGATAACGAAATAAACAAGTGATTAAAAATAAACATGTCAAAACAATACACAATAGACAAAAGGACAGATGTGCTATATACAAATTATGCAAGGGAATATGGATAGATGTATGATACAGTCAGGTCCATAAATATTGGGACATCGACACAATTCTAACATTTTTGGCTCTATACACCACCACAATGGATTTCAAATGAAACGAACAAGATGCAGACTGTCAGCTTTAATTTGAGGGTATTTACATCCAAATCAGGTGAACGGTGTAGGAATTACAACAGTTTGCATATGTGCCTCCCACTTGTTAAGGGACCAAAAGTAATGGGACAGAATAATAATCATAAATCAAACTTTCACTTTTTAATACTTGGTTGCAAATCCTTTGCAGTCAATTACAGCCTGAAGTCTGGAACTCATAGACATCACCAGACGCTGGGTTTCATCCCTGGTGATGCTCTGCCAGGCCTCTACTGCAACTGTCTTCAGTTCCTGCTTGTTCTTGGGGCATTTTCCCTTCAGTTTTGTCTTCAGCAAGTGAAATGCATGCTCAATCGGATTCAGGTCAGGTGATTGACTTGGCCATTGCATAACAATCCACTTCTTTCCCTTCAAAAACTCTTTGGTTGCTTTTGCAGTATGCTTTGGGTCATTGTCCATCTGCACTGTGAAGCGCCGTCCAATGAGTTCTGAAGCATTTGGCTGAATATGAGCAGATAATATTGCCCGAAACACTTCAGAATTCATCCTGCTGCTTTTGTCAGCAGTCACATCATCAATAAATACAAGAGAACCAGTTCCACTGGCAGCCATACATGCCCACGCCATGACACTACCACCACCATGCTTCACTGATGAGGTGGTATGCTTAGGATCATGAGCAGTTCCTTTCCTTCTCCATACTCTTCTCTTACCATCACTCTGGTACAAGTTGATCTTGGTCTCATCTGTCCATAGGATGTTGTTCCAGAACTGTGAAGTCGTTTGGCAAACTCTAATCTAGCCTTCCTGTTTTTGAGGCTCACCAATGGTTTACATCTTGTGGTGAATCCTCTGTATTTACTCTGGTGAAGTCTTTTCTTGATTGTTGACTTTGACACACATACACCTGCCTCCTGGAGAGTGTTCTTGATCTGGCCAACTGTTGTGAAGGGTGTTTTCTTCACCAGGGAAAGAATTCTTCGGTCATCCACCACAGTTGTTTTCCGTGGTCTTCTGGGTCTTTTGGTGTTGCTGAGCTCAACGGTGCGTTCCTTCTTTTTAAGAATGTTCCAAACAGTTGTTTTGGCCACGCCTAATGTTTTTGCTATCTCTCTGATGGGTTTGTTTTGTTTTTTCAGCCTAATGATGGCTTGCTTCACTGATAGTGGCAGCTCTTGGCTCTCATCTTGACAGTTGACAGCAACAGATTCCAAATGCAAATAGCACACTTGAAATGAACTCTGGACCTTTTATCTGCTCATTGTAATTGGGATAATGAGGGAATAACACACACCTGGCTTAAAGCTGACAGTCTGCAGTTAAAGCACATCTTGTTCGTTTCATTTGAAATCCATTGTGGTGGTGTATAGAGCCAAAAATGTTAGAATTGTGTCAATGTCCCAGTATTTATGGACCTGACTGTATATTAAATCAATAACATATGTATAATAAATATAACTATGGATAGTTGGGTATTGCACATGTTTTATTGCACAGTGGGGAGAACATTTAACTGTTTGTGAGGTAGATGGCCTGAGGGAAGAAACTGTTCCTATGCTGGCCGTTCTGGTGCTCAGAGCTCTGTTGCATTGACCAGACGGCAGCAGTTCAAAGAGGGAATGTGCTGGATGTGAGGGGTGCAGAGTGATTTTGCCAGCCCTTTTGCTCACTCTGGATGAGTACAGTTCTTGGAGAGTGAGGAGGGTGATACCAGTGATTCATTCAGCAGTCTAGACCAGGGCTATTCAATTGGCGGCCCGCGGGCCCAATTCGGCCCGCCAATCATCTTCATCCAGCCTGAGGGAGAAGTACATGCAGGTCGCACATATGGCCTGAATTGTTATTGCACTAATTAGTTTGTCCACAAGGTAGCAACACTGGCCCGGGCCAACCGAAAAAATAAAGAAAGAGACGCAAGAACAACAACAATCTACCGGAGACCGCAACATCAATAGACGGCAGCGTTGACAAACGCTTGTATGAGGGAGTTATGAGATATCCACAACTCTAGTTTAACCGAGTATAAAGACAGTGTTGTCGGTCATAACTTCTGGCGAGAAATTGCGCAAACACTGGACGAAAAGTATTATCAAATGAAGTTGAAAAGCTGCGCGTTCGGCTTTACGCATAAAACTGAGCCGCTTCAGACAGAGCGCCAGTAGCGCTTCAACAGACAAAAACACACACAATTATGACAAATGCGCGGTTTTGGCGAGTTACCTCATAAACGTATTCTTAAATGAGTTAAATGAGTTATATCTTAAATGAGTTATAAAGTCTTAAATGACCATAAAGAGTTGGGAGAATCGAATATGTGTCAGTTCTGTGTCGTGCATCAGGTTTTAAAGAGACAGAGGTGATTTTAAAGGGGTGTAACCCCGGTGTCCTGGCCAAATTCCCACCACTGGCCCTTGTCAATCATGGCCTCCTAATAATCCCCATCCACTTGATTGGCTCTGTCTCTCTCTCTCCTCTCCACCTGTAGCTGGTGTGTGGTGAGCGCACTGGCGCTGTTGTTCTGTGGCTGCCGTCGCATCATCCAGGTGGATGCTGCACACTGGTGGTGGTTGAGGAGAGACCCCCCACATGATTGTAAAGCGCTTTGGGTGTACAGCAATACACATAAAAGCGCTATATAAATGCATCATTCATTCATTAAAGTGAAATCTGCTGAAGTCTGTCTTTGATGGAAATCAAAGAATAAAAAAAAACAGAAATCATCACTGACTGCTCTAGTCGCTGATTAACTTTTGTAGCTTGAATAAGAATAATCTATTTAGTTTATGCATATTTATAGTTTATGTGAAGATTGTTTTAAAATCACGTAAATTAAAAGTTGTTATATATTTCAGAGCCTATTAAATGTTAAAAATAATGGCTTTTAATTATACTGTGGTGTTGAATGGCTATAATTAATAGGTAAAATGCATTTAATAGAGACACTAGTAGCAGTATTGGAATCAATACTTCATTAATAATAAGCTACTTGGTAAAAAGATGCCATTAAACGCATATTTAAAATATACTATATTTTGTTTCTACATTCATTTGGAGGTTCAGTGTGAAATTATGATGATATCAATATATGTAAATATGCGATTAATTATAGGATTTTATAATTATAGAATTATATGATTAATTACAAAAAAAAATTTGATTTTTTTTTTTTTTTTTTAATTGATTGATAGACAGCGCTAATGTTAACCTTTTATAGATGTTGGTGTTGGTAATATTAGTTTATTTTACTGCTAAACATGCATTTCAATTTAATTTCTAATTTTATAGGCCCTCCCAGAAAGCAATCGGAACAGCCCCCACACCCTTGGCCCCCTTCAAATTTTCAGGTCGATAATCCGGCCCTCAAATGAATCTAATTGAATAGCCCTGGTCTAGACTATCCGATGTAGTCTTCTGAGGTCAGATTTGGTAGCTGAGCTGAACCAGACAGTTATTGAAGTGCTGAGGACGGATTCAATGATGGCAAAGTAGAACTGTTTCAGCAGCTCTTGTGGCAGGTTGAACTTCCTCACCTGGCGAAGGAAGTACAACCTCTGCTGGGCCTTTTTCACAATGGAGTCAATGTGAATGTCCCACTTCAGGTCCTGAGAGATGAATAAAAAGACATCTCTTGCTTCATTTGATTCGACCCCAGGTAGTCTTTGATGGCATTCTGTTGATTTTTACTGTCCATCTGGAGAAAGTCAGGCCCTTTCACCTCCCCACAGAATAACTCACAGTGACTCTGTATCTAACACCACGTTGGACCAATGTCCCTTACAAACTTCCACTTTATGTCCTCTTGGTGCTCCTGTTAAAAATAGAGAATACGTGTGTGTTGGGGGGTATATTTGTCCACTAAATAGTATTTACCTCATCATTCTAAATACAAGAATATTTATGATTTTAAACCACCAAAAAAAAAAAAAAAATCAATACAGTATCTAAAGAAATGCTCCCACCATACCTCCACACACCACTGCATGGCTTATGTGGTCCTCCAAGTGAACTGTAACGAGTAATTTTCTTTACTGGTGAAACTGCAGCAGGGACCCCTCATCCCGGCAGAACTGCTCTGCATCAGGCTAGGACCAAAAATGCATAGAATGCTGTAAAACATGGCAAACAAATATTGACAATCATTATGTGATTTTTTCCATTAATATAAGAATAATACAAAGAAAATTTGTCACAAACACAGAGTTATCCAGCAATTCATAGTGAAATGATGCGGTTGCTCAACCAAGTTACTGTGCAAGGGTACTGTGATCAGTGTATATCATTAAAAATATCATATGTATGTGAGTGAGTGTTTTGTGTGTGGGGGGAGGTAAGTACATATGTGTGAGAGGGATGAAATGTGAGAGTCGGTGAGATGAGTGTTATAAAAAAAAAATTGCACATTCAGTCAGCATTCATTTTATGTTGTAAGAATCAGTGCACTAATAAATATATAGTGCACTGATTCTTATGACATAAAATTAACTCTGACTGAATGTGCAATTTTTTTAATAACCCTTTTTTTTATAATACATAACACTCTCACTTACTCATATACACACTTTATCCCACTCACATATGTATTTACCTCTCCCCACACACATGATATTTTTAATGACACTGATCACAGAACCCTAGCACAGTATCTTGGTTGAGGAACCGCATCATTTCACTGTCTTGCTGGATAACACACACACACACACACACACACGCACACACGCACACACACACTTGTTTCGCTATCCTTGTGGGGACATTCATAGGCGTAATGGTTTTTATACTGTACAAACTGTATGTGCTATTGCCCTACACCAACCCTACACCGAAACCTACCCCTTACAGGAAACTTTCTGCATTTTTAGATTTTCAAAAAACTTCATTCTGTGTGATTTATAAGCTTCTTTACCCGTGGGGACCTCAATTTAGGTCCCCACCGTGACACGAGTCCCCATGAGTCTGTGTGTATTCAGGTTTAAGTCCCCACCGGGATATAAAAACAGGTACGCACACGCACGCACGCACACACACACTATATCAGGGTTCCTCAAATCTGGACCTCGAGATCCACTTTCCTGCAGAGTTTAGCTGTAACCCTAATCTAACACACCTGAACATGCTAATCAGTGTCTTCAGGATTAGTGATGGCGAGATGAAGCTTCATGAAGCTTTAAGCTTGGTTCACAAAAGGGTTAACTTCTGGAGGCTTCATTTGTTCACAATACCACCTGGTGGCCAAAGCGTGTAAAACAAGCAGATATATTACAGACAGAGGTGTGAAGTTTAGGGGTCAGAAAGTAAAAGTCCTGCCATGTGTTTATTCCACCCATGAACTCAGCAGCTGATTTCATCAGAGGAGGAACAAAGTCATTTCTTTCAAGTCACAAACGAGTCTTGAGTCAAATTCCAAGTCCTCAAAGAGTTAAAGTTAATGAGATAATTAAGAGACTAATTAAATGATGATTGTGCATTAGTGATGAACACCTGCTGTTATTGAGAATTACAAAGGATCAGATGTTGATGTTTTATTGGTTAAAATGGTGCCACCATCATGGAGATCAGCGTTTGCTTTAGTTGGGCTCTTGGCCCTTTTAGTTATTCAAAGTAGTTTGCCTTTAATCAATTGCAATACTGTTTCATCGGAAACATTTCTTTGCATTGCTTCTTTAGATGGCAGATTAATTTACATTTTCTGAATCATTGCAATATTGGTTCACAACAATCATTTGTTTGTACATTAAAAGAAAAGCTAATATGGTGATTACACTTTTTGCTTTTTAGTCACTTGAATGAACATCATGAAGGTGTCTCTTTTTGGTTTATTGACTGACGTTCAGCTTTTACAGAACTGCAAGAAAGTCCTATTAAACAAATGTCACCATTATACTATATATTGGAATAAAGAACAATATTGCTCAGGCTTTTAGACATGAACACTTATCATACGATCCTCAACAATAGTGACAATAATTAGTCATGCTGCAGTGTGTGATGGGAGTTTTTACTATGGTGTTACCCAGCATATATTGCAGCATGAAGCATTTTGTTGATTGTCACCATTGTTGAGATTCATATGCTGGTTCTTGATGTCTGTGTATGTCTAAATAGCACTGAAGTTTAAATATTTATTTGCATTACAGATTTAAAATTCATTCAATATAACTATTAGAGCAAAACTTTCATTATATGCTGTAGTTTCACAAGGTTGGTTATTGAAAACCTAAACATGCAAAAACAGTTATCTTTACTGTAAACAGGTCAGCATCTGATGATTTTCTTATCATATGAAAACAGCTAACAGCTGTTTATTGCACAGCACATGCATTGTTTTAGAGATCTAATACAAGAAGTCAAGGGTCAAGAGCCCAACTAAAGCAAACGCTGATCTCCATGATGGTGGCATCATTTTAACTAATAAAACATCAAAATCTGATCCTCTGTAATTCTCAATAACAGCATTATTCATCACTAATGCACAATCATCATTTAATTAGTCTCTTAATTATCTCATTAACTTTAACTCTTTGTGGACTTGGAATTTGACTCAAGACTCGTTTGTGACTTGAAAGAAATGACTTTGTTCCTCCTCTGATGAAATCAGCTGCTGAGTTCATGGGTGGAATACACACATGGCAGGATTTTTACTTTCTGACCCCTAGACTTTACACCTCTGTCTGTAATATATCTGCTTGTTTTACACTCTTTGGCCACCAGGTGGTATTGTGAGCAAATGAAGCCTCCAGAAATTAATCCTTTTGTGAACCAAGCTTAAAGCTTCATGAAGCTTCATCTCGCCATCGCTATTCAGGATCATTAGAAAATCACAGACAGGTGAGTTTGATCAGGGTTGGAGCAAAACTCTGCAGTGGATTGGACCTCCAGGGTAAGATTTGAGGAACCCTGTACTATATGTTGCTGCTAGCAAAGTAATAAGAAGCCTGTGTGCAGTTCAAAACACATACTAAGCATGCCGAACTGTTGTTTATACACATACACATGCACACAAACGACACACACATTCTTCAAGTCGTCAACGTTTTAAGTCTTCGTAAAGACCAAAGATTTTTTTTACTTACCAACACAGCAAAATTCTTTTTAGCAGTTGGCAAACAATTTGACTTATCTTCTTATTGATGCTTCTTCCTGTTTCAAAATAATAAGAATGTGACGTAATTGGACACGGGCGTGGCTTGTGACGTCACGCTTGGATGTGGGCGGGGTTGGATGTCCACCGCAGGCTGCAGCGAGACACTCCTCAACCATCATGGGGTGGGGGTTCTTACTCAGAGCTCGAGCCGAGCCTGGGGTTCAAGTCTACTTTGCGGACAGCAAGCCAAGTTTGTTTGCGCTTATCTGGCAGAGCAGAATGGGCTGGCGAACTCGTGAATCATAAGTTTAAAATGTGATGTACCAGAAAACCTTTGAGCGAATTGAAGAAAAAGCACAATATCATCCAAGGGGAATAAAATGTTTGATCAGGGCAACTGAGAAAATGCCTCAATTTACTGCCAAAAACTTGCAAGATGACCTGATGAAGCATGGCCTTCATGTTGGGACATCTTTCCAAATGCCACTCTTGACCATGAAGAACATAAAGGGGCGAAAAATTCATTTGGATAGAACTGGGGAGTTCAAACTATGTTCAAACTTTTGCAGTAATTGTATGAAAGACATCATGGATTCTTTGAAGTATCTGTAATCAGGAAGCTTTCTCAAGCGAGGAATGGGCCAAAATTGCAGTAGAAGTGACAAGCTTCTAAGCACTTACAGGCAGCGTTTATTGGAGGTTATAAAGAATAAAAGATACTGGATAAAACTTGGCTTTTGGTGGTTGAATAATTTTGCACATGAATGTTTAGAGGCAATTAGATTTTTTTTCATCAACTTTACGTTCTCAGTATCACTCAAATGTGTATTAATAAACTATAATAGTTTACTGATGTCTTTAAATTGTTTTAATTATTTTTTTTTTCTCGGTAGCAAGGTCAAGGGGGTTGAATAATTTTGATTGCAACTGTACATTAGAAATAATTTTGTGAAATTATACTTCCTTTATATCATAATTTTGGATTTAAATCATAGAAACGTGTCTCAAACAGTACATAAACATAAGCAAAATGTTTTATCTGAGGAATTTGTTTAATCATAAAGATCAAAATGTTTCAGCAACTTGTTTCATTTCTGAATTAATCAATGTTTTTAAACTAAACAATTCAATGAATGGTTAAGCTGCTGACACAGTTCTACTCAGCCATCATTGAGTCTGTCCTATGTTCACCTATTATAACTGTCTGGTTTGGTTCAGCTACCAAATCAGACATCAGAAGACTACAGGTGCATCTCAATAAATTAGAATATCGTGGAAAAGTTCATTTATTTCAGGAATTCAACTCAAATTGTGAAACTCGTGTATCAAATAAATTCAATGCACACAGACTGAAGTAGTTTAAACCTTTGGTTGTTTTAATTGGGATGATTTTGGCTCACATTTAACAAAAACCCACCAATTCATTATCTGAGCAAACTAGAATATGGTGACATGCCAATCAGCTAATCAACTCAAAATACCTGCAAAGGTTTCCAGAGGCTTCAAAACGGTTTCTCAGTTTGGTTCACTAGGCTACACAATCATGGGGAAGACTGCTGATCTGACAGTTGTCCAGAAGACAATCATTGACACCCTTCACAAGGAGGGTAAGCCACAAACATTCATTGCCAAAGAAGCTGGCTGTTCACGGAGGGCTGTATCCAAGCATGTTAACAGAAAGTTGAGTGGAAGGAAAAAGTGTGGAAGAAAAAGATCCACAACCAACCGAGAGAACTGCAGCCTTATGAGGATTGTCACTCAAAATCAATTCAAGAATTTGGGTGAACTTCACAAGGAATGGACTGAGGCTGGGGTCAAGGCATCAAGAGCCACCACACACAGACGTGTCAAGGAATTTGGCTACAGCTGTCATATTCCTCTTGTGCATCTTACCTGGGCTAAGGAGAAGAAGAACTGGACTGTTGCCCAGTGGTCCAAAGTCCTCTTTTCAAATGAGAGCAAGTTTTGTATTTCATTTGGAAACCAAGGTCCTAGAGTCTGGAGGAAGGGTGGAGAAGCTCATAGCCCAAGTTTCTTGAAGTCCAGTGTTAAGTTTCCACAGTCTGTGATGATTTAGGGTGCAATGTCATCTGCTGGTGTTGGTCCATTGTGTTTTTTGAAAACCAAAGTCACTACACCCATTTACCAAGAAATTTTGGAGCACTTCATGCTTCCTTCTGCTGACCAGCTTTTTAAAGATGCTGATTTCATTTTCCAGCAGGATTTGGCACCTGCTTCAGTCTGTTCCTGTCTGTTCTGCTGCTGAGAGGTTTGCGATTGTAGCTCCGCTTTTTTATTGAATCTTTACCTTACTTTCACTCTCTGTTGTTTAAAGTGATAATATATAACTTAATTCCCACCATATTTCTGGTATTATCTATCAAACTAATCTAACTAATTTGATCGTTCGCTTTTAAAACCGTGAGTGCAGCGCGCATTCAGCGCGTTAGCCAGTTAGCTTGTTACTCGTGGTTCCATTCACGTTTCTATTCGCGCCTATTATTGTTTTCTTTTTTCTCGCTCCGTTTTCATTTCTCTCTCGCTCCGTTTTTCACAAGTTCATCAAACAACAGTGGTAAGTGGTAAGTTAAGTTGGTATCATTCATCAATCACGGTGAGTAATGGCTTCTCCTTCTCTTGTTGTTTGCACTTCATGCCACATGTACAGTTTATCTCTCTCTGTCGGCGACGAGGGATTCACATGTGATAAATGCAGGGAAATAGTTAGGCTGACAGAGAAGATTTTAGAACTAGAGACACGCATCCAAACTTTAGTTGAGGATAGTAAGAATGTGAGGGCTGTAGATACTGCTTTGGATGCGACTAGCTCAGGGACTCCTGTACATTGTTCAGTTCCGGTTGTGCCCGTGCAGCAGGGCAACTGGATGACTGTAAGGCGGCATAGTCGCGGGTCAAAACACCACTCTTCCGTTCCGATCAAAACATCAAAAAGGTTCTCCCCACTCAGTGACGCACCCACTGAGAAACCTGATGAAAGTGCTCTAGTAACTGGCGATTCTATTGTACAGAACGTGAAAATAGAGACACCAGCCACCATAGTCCAATGCTTACCGGGAGCCAGAGCGCCTGACATCTTGGCAAATTTAAAAGTGCTGGCTAATGCTAAACGTAAATTCAGTAAGATTGTTATCCACGTCGGCGCTAATGATGTTCGACTTCGCCAGTCGGAGATCACTAAAAATAATGTTAAAGAGGTGTGTGAACTTGCAAGTACGATGTCAGACACTGTAATATGCTCTGGTCCCCTCCCTGCTTACCGTGGCGATGAGATTCATAGCAGACTGTCGTCACTCAATGGCTGGATGTCTAAGTGGTGCCCGCAGAATAACGTAGGTTTCATAGACAATTGGAAGAGTTTTTGGGGCAGACCTGACCTGTTGAAAAGAAATGGTGTTCATCCCTCCTGGGGTGGTGCCGCTCTTCTCTCTAGAAATATGGCACATAGTCTTAGAGTTTGTACTTGACTAACTAGGGCCCAGGTCAGGGAGCAGACAGACTGGCTAAACCGACCGTCTGCTAGCCCCCTTACGTCACAGAAGTCAGTTAATTCTCAGCACATAGAGACTCCTTCACCTAGATATCACACTATAGAGACTGTGTCTGTTCCCCGTACTAGAAAATACAGAAAACGTCCAAACCAAAGTAATAGTAACAATTTAATTGATGTTCAACAAATAAAAAATGTTTACAATACAGAGAAACAATTGATAAAACTTGGCTTACTGAATATCAGGTCCCTTTCTACAAAAGCACTATTTGTAAATGATATGATCACTGACCATAAGCTAGATGTGCTTTGTTTGACAGAAACATGGCTAAAACCAGATGAATACATTACTTTAAATGAGTCTACCCCCCAAGATTACTGCTATAAAAATGAGCCACGTCCAAAAGGTAAAGGAGGAGGTGTTGCTACAATTTATAGCAATATTCTCAGTATTTCTCAGAGGGCAGTCTTTAAGTATAACTCGTTTGAAGTTATGGTGCTGCGTATAACATTATCTAGAGAAACACGTGTTAGTGATAAATCCCCTGTGATGTTTGTATTGGCTACTGTGTACAGGCCACCAGGCCACCACACAGACTTTATTAAAGAAATTTTTGATTTTCTATCTGAGTTAGTACTGGCTGCAGATAAAGTCTTAATTATTGGTGATTTTAATATCCATGTCGATAATGAAAAAGATGCATTAGGATCAGCATTCATAGACATTCTGAACTCTATTGGGGTTAGACAACATGTTTCAGGACCTACTCATTGTCGAAATCATACTCTAGATTTAATACTGTCACATGGAATTGATGTTAGTGGTGTTGAAATTCTGCAGCAAAGCGATGATATCTCAGATCATTGTCTAGTCTTGTGTAAACTCCATATAGCTAAAACTGTAAATTCTACTCCTTGTTACAAGTATGGTAGAATCATCACTTCTACCACAAAAGACTGCTTTGTAAGTAATCTTCCTGATTTATCTCAATTCCTCAGCATATCCAACAGCGCAGAAAAACTTGATGATGTAACAGAAACTATGGACTCTCTCTTTTCTAGCACTTTAGATACAGTTGCTCCTTTACGCTTAAGGAAGATCAAAGAAAGCAGTTTGACTCCGTGGTATAATGAGCACACTCGCACCCTAAAGAGAGCAACCCGGAAAATGGAGCGCAGCTGGAGGAAAACAAAACTAGAGGTATTTCGTATAGCTTGGCGGGAAAGTACCCTATCCTACAGAAAAGCATTAAAAACGGCTAGATCTGATTACTTTTCATCTCTTCTAGAAGAAAACAAACATAACCCCTGGTATTTATTCAATACAGTCACTAAATTAACGAAAAATAAAGCATCAACAAATGTTGGCATTTCCCAAGAGCACAGCTGTAATGACTTTATGAACTACTTTACTTCCAAGATCGATACTATCAGAGATAAAATTGTAACCATGCAGCCGTCAGCTACAGTATCGCATCAGATAGTGCACTATACAGTCAGGTCAATAAATATTGGGACATCGACACAATTCTAACATTTTTGGCTCTATACACTACCACAATGGATTTCAAATGAAACGAACAAGATGTGCTTTAACTGCACACTGTCAGCTTTAATTTGGTATTTACATCCAAACCAGGTGAACGGTGTAGGAATTACAATAGTTTGCATATGTGCCTCCCACTTGTTAAGGGACCAAAAGTAATGGGACAGAATAATAATCATAAATCAAACTTTCACTTTTTAATACTTGGTTGCAAATCCTTTGCAGTCAATAACAGCCTGAAGTCTGGAATGCATAGACATCACCAGACGCTGGGTTTCATCCCTGGTGATGCTCTGCCAGGCCTCTACTGCAACCGTCTTCAGTTACTGCTTGTTCTTGGGGCATTTTCCCTTCAGTTTTGTCTTCAGCAAGTGAAATGCATGCTCAATCGGATTCAGGTCAGGTGATTGACTTGGCCATTGCATAACAGTCCACTTCTTTCCCTTCAAAAACTCTTTGGTTGCTTTTGCAGTATGCTTTGGGTCGTTGTCCATCTGCACTGTGAAGCGCCGTCCAATGAGTTCTGAAGCATTTGGCTGAATATGAGCAGATAATATTGCCCGAAACACTTCAGAATTCATCCTGATGCTTTTGTCAGCAGTCACATCATCAATAAATACAAGAGAACCAGTTCCACTGGCAGCCATACATGCCCACGCCATGACACTACCACCACCATGCTTTACTGATGAGGTGGTATGCTTAGGATCATGAGCAGTTCTTTTCCTTCTCCATACTCTTCTCTTCCCATCACTCTGGTACAAGTTGATCTTGGTCTCATCTGTCCATAGGATGTTGTTCCAGAACTGTGAAGGCTTTTTTAGATGTCGTTTGGCAAACTCTAATCTGGCCTTCCTGTTTTTGAGGCTCACCAATGGTTTACATATTGTGGTGAACCCTCTGTATTCACTCTAGTGAAGTCTTCTCTTGATTGTTGACTTTGACACACATACACCTGCCTCCTGGAGAGTGTTCTTGATCTGGCCAACTGTTGTGAAGGGTGTTTTCCTCACCAGGGAAAGAATTCTTCGGTCATCCACCACAGTTGTTTTCCGTGGTCTTCCGGGTCTTTTGGTGTTGCTGAGCTCACCGGTGCGTTCCTTCTTTTTAAGAATGTTCCAAACAGTTGTTTTGGCCACGCCTAATGTTTTTGCTATCTCTCTGATGGGTTTGTTTTGTTTTTTCAGCCTAATGATGGCTTGCTTCACTGATAGTGACAGCTCTTTGGATCTCATCTTGACAGTTGACAGCAACAGATTCCAAATGCAAATAGCACACTTGAAATGAACTCTGGACCTTTTATCTGCTCATTGTAATTGGGATAATGAGGGAATAACACACACCTGGCCATGGAACAGCTGAGAAGCCAATTGTCCCATTATTTTTGGTCCCTTAACAAGTGGGAGGCACATATGCAAACTGTTGTAATTCCTACACCGTTCACCTGATTTGGATGTAAATACCCTCAAATTAAAGCTGACAGTCTACAGTTAAAGCACATCTTGTTCGTTTCATTTGAAATCCATTGTGGTGGTGTATAGATCCAAAAATGTTAGAATTGTGTCGATGTCCCAATATTTATGGACCTGACTGTAGATTCTCTGAGGAACAATTCCACTCATTCTCTATTATAGGAGAGGAAGAATTGTATAAACTTGTTAAATCATCTAAACCAACAACATGTATGTTAGACCCTATTCCATCTAAACTACTAAAAGAGCTGCTTCCAGAAGTCATAGATCCTCTTTTGGCTATTATTAATTCATCATTGTCATTAGGATATGTCCCCAAAACCTTCAAATTGGCTGTTATTAAGCCTCTCATTAAAAAACCACAACTTGACCCCAAAGATCTAGTTAATTACAGACCGATCTCAAATCTCCCTTTTCTGTCAAAGATACTAGAAAAGGTAGTATCCTCACAATTATATTCCTTCTTAGAGAAAAATGGTATCTGTGAGGAATTCCAGTCAGGATTTAGACCGTATCATAGTACTGAGACTGCTCTCATTAGAGTTACAAATGACCTGTTCTATCATCTGATCATGGTTGTATCTCTTTATTAGTTCTACTGGATCTTAGCGCTGCGTTCGACACTATCGACCACAACATTCTTTTGAATAGACTAGAAAACTTTGTTGGCATTAGTGGAAGTGCCTTAGCATGGTTCAAATTGTACTTATCTGACCGCCATCAGTTCGTAGCAGTAAATGAAGAGGTATCATATCGATCACAAGTGCAGTATGGAGTACCTCAAGGCTCAGTACTAGAGCCGTTACTTTTCACGCTTTACATGTTACCCTTGGGAGATATTATCAGGAGACATGGTGTTAGCTTTCACTGTTATGCTGATGATACTCAGCTCTATATTTCTTCACGGCCCGGTGAAACACACCAAATTGAGAAACTAACGGAATGTATAGTCGATATAAAAAACTGGATGACGAGTAACTTCTTACTGCTAAATTCTGAAAAAAACAGAGGTGTTAATTATCGGACCTAAAAACCCCACATGTAATAACCTAGAACACTATCTAACACTTGACGGCTGCTCTGTCAATTCTTCTTCATCAGTTAGGAACCTAGGTGTGCTGTTTGATAGCAATCTTTCATTTGAAAGCCATGTTTCTAGTATCTGTAAAACTGCGTTTTTCCATCTCAAAAACATATCTAAATTGCGACCTATGCTCTCAACGTCAAATGCAGAAATGCTAATTCATGCGTTTATGACCTCAAGGTTAGACTATTGTAATGCTTTACTGGGTGGTTGTTCTGCACGCTTGATCAATAAACTACAGTTGGTCCAAAATGCAGCAGCTAGAGTCCTTGCTAGAACCAGGAAGTATGACCATATTAGCCCGGTTCTGTCAACACTGCACTGGCTCCCTATCAAACATCGGATAGATTTTAAAATCTTGTTAATTACTTATAAAGCCCTGAATGGCTTAGCTCCTCAGTACTTGAGCGAGCTCTTATCACATTATAGTCCTCCACGTCTGCTGCATTCTCAAAACTCTGGCCATTTGATAATACCTAGAATATCAAAATCGACTGCGGGCGGCAGATCCTTTTCCTATTTAGCGCCCAAATTCTGGAACAATCTACCTAACACTGTTCGGGAGGCAGACACACTCTGTCAGTTTAAATCTAGATTAAAGACACATTTCTTTAACCTGGCTTACACATAACACACTAATACACTTCTATTATTCAAATCCGTTAAAGGATTGTTAGGCTGCATTAATTAGATCAACCGGAACCGGGAACACTCCTCAAAACACACAATGTACTCGTTACATCGTAAGAAGAATGGCATCTACGCTAATATTTGTCTGTTTCTTTATTATTCTGTTTCTTAGTCCGTGTCCGGATCAGATGGTGGATCGGCGCTGGGAGATGATGTCTGCGACCCTGACCGTCGGCGGAGACCGGACACCTGGATGAGCCCCGGGGACATATCCCCAGTGAAGACCTCGACTTAAATACAATAAAACTTAAAATTAAACAAAATAACTATAATATAATAAAATACCTAACTACATAATACTATTATTGTTAGAAATTGCAACAATATAAAAATAGAAATAGAATACATTTATACATTTAAAATTTAGTTAAAACAATAAGTAAAAAAATAAATAATAATATCCTGGCCAGAGGAAAACTGGCCCCCGACTGAGCCTGGTTTCTCCCAAGGTTTTTTTCTCCATTCTGTCACAGAGGGAGTTTTGGTTCCTTGCCGCTGTCGCCTCTGGCTTGCTCAGTTGGGGACACTTAATTTCTAACGATTATCGTCAATTTGATTTCATAGATACTATTTAAACTAAACTGAGCTAGACAATGACATCTCTGAATTCAATAATGAAATGCCTTTAACTGAAAATTGAGTGTTTAATCTTATTACTATACATTACTGACACTCTATCCTCCAATTTGATACTGTTAAGTGCTTTGACACAATCTGTATTGTTAAAAGCGCTATATAAATAAAGGTGACTTGACTTGACTTGACCTGCCCACACTGCCAAAAATACCAAAAGTTGGTTAAATGACCATGGTGTTGGTGTGCTTGACTGGCCAGCAAACTCACCAGACCTGAACCCCATAGAGAATCTATGGGGTATTGTCAAGAGGAAAATGAGAAACAAGAGACCAAAAAATTCAGATGAGCTGAAGGCCACTGTCAAAGAAACCTGGGCTTCCATACCGCCTCAGCAGTGCCACAAACTGATCACCTCCATGCCACGCCGAATTAAGGCAGTAATTAAAGCAAAAGGAGTCCCTACCAAGTATTGAGTACATATACAGTAAATGAACATACTTTCCAGAAGGCCAACAATTCACTAAAAATCTTTTTATTTTTATTTATTTTTTTTTTTTTTATTGGTCTTATGAAGTATTCTAATTTGTTGAGATAGTGAATTGGTGGGTTTTTGTTAAATGTGAGCCAAAATCATCACGATTAAAAGAACAAAAGACTTAAACTACTTCAGTGTGTGTGCATTGAATTTATTTAATACACGAGTTTCACAATTTGAGTTGAATTACTGAAATAAATGAACTTTTCCACAACATTCTAATTTATTGAGATGCACCTGTACATCAGACAGAGTGAGAAAAATGCTAAGAAACTCACTTTGGACCCCAAACACCCAGCCCACGTTCTTTTTGAACTGTTGTCCTCTGGCTGGCGCTACTGAGCACTGAGCATCAGAACACACTGAAAAAAATGTTTAGTTAGTTCAGCTTAGAAAATGTACAGCTATGTGTAGAATTTGTGTTTTTAATAGATGTTGCAGAGTGTGATGTAATTTCACAACTGTTGATATGTCTGCCGCCCTGTTATGAAATGTATACCACTGGACCTGGTTTAAACACAGCACCCAAGAGATGGGAAGTGCTTATCCAGCTGCTGTAAACATGTTTGTTTAGTAGTATGAGAGATAAAAAGATGAGGGCCAGTGGCTGCTGAGCAAATGATAATAAAGCAATGAATCACATTGCTTGTGGTAACAAAAAATTTGAAATCGGGTCGAGCTGTGTCCAATGTGAACTGTGAACTCCACATCTAACCTAATGGGTGATGAGCAGCTGAAGTGATTAGTGTTCTGAACACAGCAGACCGTCACTCTGAGGTGGGGGGCTGCTTATAACGTGTCAATAAGGGGGCAACGTTCGTGCTTTATACAAGGCAGATTGCCACTTTAAGGCAAGGGGCCACTGGTCATTTTCTGACATGCCAAAAGGAAACAGGCTGCAAGCTCCATTGGACAGTCGGACACTCCCATAGGAAAAAAAATTATTGCTCAGTTGTTCCTTTTCCTAAGCTCAGGAGACTTAGATGAGATTCTCATATATCTCTTATTTTAGTAAAAAACAGCATTTCAGATGTTTCTCCTAAAATTCCTTAGGAGAAATAGAAGCAGACACAAATGAGACATGAGAAATATCTGAGAACAAAAGAGTCAAAACTGAGAATGCACTGCAAAAAACAAAACAAAACATAGAATATCTTTTTATTGTCTCGCTGCAATCTCTATCAAGACTC
The DNA here is from genome assembly GCA_039654775.1 of Spinibarbus caldwelli. Classification (NCBI taxonomy): domain Eukaryota; kingdom Metazoa; phylum Chordata; class Actinopteri; order Cypriniformes; family Cyprinidae; genus Spinibarbus; species Spinibarbus caldwelli. The sequence continues at coordinate 25,040,613 of CM077252.1, read as the reverse complement.
CATTATAGGCAGGGCCGGATTTATGCATTGGCAGGCACGTGCCTATGCTCGCTCATCCAGGGGGGACCAAAAAACACAATGAAGAGAGATATATAATATTTTTTTAAACTATATGGGCTATCTACAACAGTAAAGAACCAAAACCCCAGAAGACAAATATAACAACCAATAGGATAAATATGACAAACTATTTCCATGTTTTCCACCTTTTTATGTACGGAAATTGCGCTTTCTTTCTCCCTGTTCTCATTCTCAGATGCACACACACACACACACGGAGACACGGACAGAAACTTGTTGTCAGTGCTGCCTTGCAAATTTATCAATAAAATAGTTTCGCAGCTGAAAAGCCACAAGACATTTCTTAGCGAGGTTCTTGAAGCAGTTCAACTTAAAGATTCGCTATTAGTAGACGCTGCTGCTGAACACAGCTGAGAGCTCCCAGCAAACACAAAACGTTTTTACAACTTTTCACAACGTTGTATTTTGGTTGCAATTAGGTAATGTTGTAGTACAACGTTTTAAAAACGTTTTAAAACCTTTTTTTTTAATAAAAAGTAATGTAACCAAAATAAAACATTTTAGAAACGTTGTAAAAATACCAACCTGGTACATTTTTTTAAAGTAGTCAAAAAACGTAAATATCACGTTTATATATATATATATATATACTACATATTGTTGGCTCTGTGACAAATTGTTTATGTTCCTAGATTCTTCCATGCTGATGGATGTGCACTAGAGTTGGAGCAGACCTCTTGTTGAAGAGCATCTCCAAGGTGCTATGAATCCTCTGACTAGAAAGTAAAACCTCAAACATACACTACCATTCAAACATTTATACATTATTCAAAAATATATATCAAATAGTCATGAGGCGTTGGTCTGATTATAGTCAAAATATATATACTTTTTATTTATATATTTAGGTTTTGAATAACCAGTAAAACTAATAGTTATAATGAATTATTAAAACTACTATACACAATACATATAAATATTTGAACTCTTGTACAATTTAGACACACACAGACATCAAGAACCAGCATATGAATCTCAACAATGGTGACAATCAACAAACTTCTTCATGATGCAATGCATGCTGGGTAACACCATAGTAAAAACGCCCATCATGCACTGCAGTATGACTAATTATTGTCACCACTGTTGAGAATCACATAAGTGCTCATGTCTAAAAGCCTGTACAGATCTTTTTTTCCCCAATACTTCTGCATTATAGTTGTATTTGGTTACTAGGACTTTTTTTGCAGTAGTAGGACGTCAATAAACCAGAGACAAACATCATTGTGATACTCATTCAAGTGACTTAAATGCACAAAGAGCAAGCCAATCTACTATCTCAAGCATTTAACTTGACAACTTAACTTGTTGTGAAGCAATATTGTAATTGCTTAAAAGCAAACTACTTTGAGCTACTAAAAAGGTCAAGAGCCCAACTAAAGGCAAACACTGGTCTCCATGATGGTGGCATCATTTTAACCAATATAACATCAACAGCTGATCCTCTGTAATTCTCAATAACAGCAGTTCATCACTAATGCACAATCATCATTTAATTAGTCACTTAATTATCTCATTAACTTTAACTCTTTGATGACTTGGGATTTGACTTGAGACTTGCTTGTGACTTGAAAGGAATGACTTGGTCCACCTCTGGTGAAATCAGCTGCTGAGTTCATGGGTGGAATAAACATATGGCAGACTTTTACTTTCTGACCCCTAGACTTTACACCTCTGCAGAAAACCTTCCCCAGGTTACTGTTCACACAGATGCCTCGGATATCTATCTATCTATCTATCTATCTATCTATCTATCTATCTATCTATCTATCTATCTATCTATCTCTATTTCTGTATCTATATTTTTTTCTCTCTCTCTCTCTCTCTCTCTCTCTCTCTCTCTCTCTCTCTCTCTCTCTCTCTCTCTCTCTCTCTCTCTCTCTCTCTCTCTCTCTCTCTCTCTCTCTCTCTCTCTCTCTCTCTCTCTCTCTCTCTCTCTCTCTCTCTCTCTCTCTCTCTCTCTCTCTCTCTCATAGATGCATTAGCCTGCATATCAATAGACCTTTATCACACTTCCGCGTTCGAAAAGCAGAAAATTCAAATAATAGCGTAGAATAACTTCCGCTCAGTGCCTGTGCCCATAGCACGGCATTGTTGTGGATTATTTATGTAGAATTCAGCACATATACGTCTTCTAAAGACACCAATCTCAGTTTACAACAATTAATTGAGTATTATGAAACGAAGGAATATGTTGTCACGATATCCCGATGCAGATTTTGTGATTTAAACACAGAGGTGTAAAGTCCAGGGGACAAAGAGTAAAAGTCCTGCCATATGTTTATTTCACCCATGAACTCAGCAGCTGATTTCACCAGAGGAGGAACCAAGTCATTCCTTTCAAGTCACAAGCAAGTCTCAAGTCAAATCCCAAGTACTCAAAAAGTTAAAGTTAATGAGATAATTAAGTGACTAATTAAATGATGATTGTGCATTAGTGATGAACACATCATGGAGAACAGTGTTTGCTTTAGTTGGGCTCTTGACCCGACAATCAACAAAATGCTTCATGCTGCAATGCAGTATGAATAATTATTGTCACCACTGTTGAGGATCATATGATTTATGTTCATGTCAAAAAGCCTGATGCTATATAGGATTTTTTTTCATCTCAATATAGAAGCATTATGCTGGCATTTGCTTAAAAGGACTGTTTTTTTCAGTTGTGTAATAGTCAAATGCAGTTAATAGACCAAATAGAGAAATACTAAAACTTTAAACCAAGAGTGTTTATTCACAAGCTGCAAGGAAAAAGCATAAGCTAATATGCTATTTCAAGGTTTGATTCAGCATTGTACAAATGTTTGCTGTGAAACGCTACAATTAATCAAAAGGAATTTTCATTAAAGTACCCAAAGGCTAAGAGCCCAACTAAAGCAAACACTGACCACAATTATGGTGGCAAGGTTTTTTTTTTTGTTGTTTTTTTTCCCAGTTAATTTCATCCAATGCTGTGGCTGAAGTCAGTTGTAGTTTTTGTGTTTCTCTTTTCTTCAGTGATGTTGATTGTTAACATCAGGTGTTCATTACTAATGCACAATCATCATTTAATTAGTCACTTAATTATCTCATTAACTTTAACTCTTTGAGGACTTGGGATTTGACTTGAGACTTGCTTGTGACTTGAAAGGAATGACTTGGTTCCTCCTCTGGTGAAATCAGCTGCTGAGTTCATGGGTGGAACAAAAATATGGCAGGACTTTTACTCTTTGGCCCCTGGACTACCCACCTCTGCCTGAAAGGAATGACTTGGTTCCTCCTCTGTTGAAATCAGCTGCTGAGTTCATGGGTGGAATAAACATATGGCAGGACTTTTACTCTTTGTCCCCTGGACTTTACACCTCTGCTTAAACAGGAGCGCGCGAGCCATACTGTATGTGTATAGGCCAGTGGCTCTCAGTTCCAGTCCTGGGGGCCCCCTGCTCTGCACATTTTGCATGTCTCCCTTATGTAACACACCTGATTGAGATCATCAACTCGTTAGGAGAGAGAACTAATGAGCTGATGATCTCAATCAGGTGTGTTTAATAAGGGAGACATGCAAAATGTGCAGAGCAGGGGGCCCCCAGGACTGGAATTAAGAACCACTGGTATAGGCAATTCTTCACAGTCTGATCACCTTATTTCATTACAGAACAGCGAGAAACTATACAAAGCATATCACATGAATAAGCATTAGAAATAGCCAAAGCTTAAAACATTACTCAGATGCTGACAGCCACTTTCTGTCCGTGTGCTTCAGATGTGTGCACTCAGAAAACCGTATATCACAAGTTTAAACTAATATGGTTTAAAACCCATGATTTCTGCGCGATAAACATGATAATCAGAACCAAAACAGATGTTTTTAATGAGGTAGCTCTCTTCTGGAAAAGGGGGCAGGGAGCAGCAGCTCATTTGCATTTGAAGACACATGCTCCAATATAGAGTGTTTCTGCTTCCACTCAAAATAGGCATTTTCCAAATTATATAATAAATGATCTGTGTGATATTTTGAGCTGAAACTTCACAGTTACATTCTGGGGACCCCTGAGACTTATATTACATATTGTAAAAAGGGGCATAATATGTCACCTTTAAAATAGGTCAGAGTATTCCTCTGGCAGTAACTTGAGCTGCGTGCTCTTCATTAATCTGACTGGCAACACCGGCAGCGCTGACAGTCGTGTTGCTCAGATAGGCTAATGTTACACATTAAAATGAAGGATGACATGATACATGGTATGGAGTCCAGTATAAATACGCAGTTTTAACATTGACGTTAATGTTCAACTGAACTAAATTAGTTTAATTTTCTTCACAAAACTGGCGTCTGTCCATTGACAATAAAGCAGGTGGAAATTCCTTTACGCTACTAATCGGAGCCGGATGTGACGACACGCGGACTGTGATAAAGGCCTATAGCGCAAGTCTCTGTTATTAGCTCTAAAATGACGTTCTGGAATTTGCAATGGAAGGTTTGGGATTAGGTATACGTAAGAAATTACTTCAACACACACGAGATTTCAGGACAGAAACATGACAGAAATAAATCATCTGAACAATATCTTGAGGTGGTTGTGACTCCAGGCTGTTAAAATTAGGCCTATTAGAGAAACAATGCACTCCAGAAGTGGTAATGTGGCCACTACGCCGGAGCCTATTAATGGAATGGTTCTCCGTTCTCAAAGAAAGAACTACATTTGATCTTTATTGACTGAACATAAGAGCTTATTGCGATAGAAAGCACTGTAACGAAATATTTTGGTTTGCTGGGGTGGTAATATATATTAATAGGGAGGGGGGCCCAAAATTTGTTTTGCCTATGTCACGATAAGAGGTAAATCCGGCCCTGATTATAGGAATATTTTATTGCTCAGTGGTTGTTCTTTCTAACCTCAGGAGACTTAGTTGTGATTCTCATGTATTTCTCATTTTAGTCTCAACAGTGTCTCAGATGTTTCTCCTAAAAATCCTTAAGAGAAATAAAAGTAGACACAACTGAGACAAGAGAAAGTTCTGAAAGAAAGGAATCCAAAATGACAATGTGAGAGAAACGTGTGAGAAACATGAGAGATGTCTTTATTGTCTTGCTGTAATCTCTTGCAAGACTCCATTATAAAAATGTTTTATTGCTCAGAGGTTGCTTTTTTTGTTTGACTGCAATGGGGTTTTTAACCTTTAATGGTCGGGACAGTAGGAGTAGAGACAGGAATCAACTGGACAGGTGAGAATTGAACAGAAGCAGGAAAGTACTGTTAGCTTGGATTCAAGCCCATACTGTCTGAGATACAGATGTGCCTTCACGTCGATGCACTGCCCACAAGGCTATGGCTCTGACAGGGGATACTTTGCACTCAGGATATTAAGGGGTGATTCTCTTATATGTTTCATTGAGATATCAGCTTTGTCTTAAGATGTCTTCAGTTTGATTTAAGGAGAAACGTTAAACTTTTACTAATATTGTAAATACTAAAACTATTATTTAAATAGCATTAAGCATTTACATGTGCAAGATGTTTAGTTTAAGAGCAATACTTTTTCTTCTTCTTTTTAACAAAAGTAACATTAGTGTACCAGTGTTTTTGTTGTTGTTGTTGTTGTTTTTTGCTTTGTTTAGCAAATTTTGTTTTGTACAGCCCATTCTTGCATGTATGTAAATATAGGTTATGGTTTCCTCTGTTAAATCATTGTGCAGTACAGCACTGTCTAAAATATGACAATGCATGTATTGTCTTTGATTGAAATGGTGTGGATAAATGACACTGAAGATAACCAGAGGGAGGAAAAATAAAATTAAAAAAGAGATCTCTTTAAAATTTCAAATATTTCTCCTAGACAGAAATGAGGTTATCTTAAGATTAAATGGAAACTTTTGCTTGAGTCTCCTGCTTCTCAAACTTGTCTCCTGAGACAAAAACTAACACTCTCACAATGGTCTCCTTTAAAGCTTTAGAAGAGATCTCAACAACTTTACACGCTATGCTCAGATATTTCTCCTTAGCTACAGACTCTGGATCTCTCTCTGGATCTCTCACATTTTTCTCCTCAAAAGTTTAGAAGAGATCTCAACATCATCACACTCACATTTTTCTCCTACACTAAAGACTCGAGAGTTCTCACATTTGTCTCTAAATTTCAGAAGCTATCTCGATAACTTTACAAAGTGTGAACCAAGTCAAATGCCTCAATATGAGCTCAAACATTTCTACCATATAATATGTATTAATAATCAAATTAGTCAATTAATAATCAAGATCGAGTCATAATCCATTTATGTGCCTTTTAGAAAAGAAAGCTCCAGGGTTACATTTTCTGTAAATCAGTTTTGATTAAGGCATCTGGTACATTACTATTTCCAACAACAAATTATATGCCTAAGTACATAAACTTTGTCCTATAAAAAGTAACATTATCCTTATTTCTGCATAATTTTTCTATAGAGCCTTTAACTCTGAATTTATGATTTTTCCCCCTTTATTTAGTGCCTTTCAAGTACTTGACTTGATACACACTTTGTAAAGTTGTTGAGATCTCTTCTAAAGCTTTACAGGAGACAAATATGAGACCACCAGAGTCTTTAGCTAAGGAGAAAAATCTGAGCACAGTCTGTGATGTTGTTGAGATCTATTCTAAAGCTTTAAAAGTGACAAATGTGAGAAATCCAGTGTCTGTAGCTAAGGAGAAAAATCTGAGCACAGTGTGTGATGCTGTTGAGATCTCTTCTAAAACTTTAAAGGAGAGCATTAAGTTTTTGTCTCAGGAGACAAGTTTGAGATGCAGGAGACTCAAGCAAAAATCTCCATTCAATCTTAAAGTAAACTAATTTCTGTCTAGGAGAAATATTTGAGATGTTAAAGAAATCTCACTTTTGATTTTTTTTTTTTTCTTTCCTATGGGGCTGTCTGTAGCTAAGGAGAAAAATCTGATCACAGTGTGTGATGTTGTTGAGATCTTGTTTGAAACTTTGGAAGAGACAAATGTGAGACCACCAGAGTCTTTAGACTAGGAGAAATATCTGAGCACAGTGTGGGATGTTGTTGAGATCTCTTTTAAAGCTTTAAAAGAGGCCATTGGGAGAGTGTTAGAGTTTTTGTCTCAGGAGAAAAGTTTGAGAAGCAGGAGACTCAAGCAAAAATCTCCATTCGATCTTAAAGTAACCTCATTTCTGTCTAGGAGAAATATTTGAGATGTTAAAGAGATCTCACTTTTGATTTTTCTTTCCTATGGGCTTCTTTAATCATATTTACCAAGGGCATGAATAATATTGAGCACAACTGTAAGTAGATGGATATGTAAAATAACACAAGTATCAAACATTAAACAGCATAAAAATCAAACTGACTAATTTTACAGGCTGAAATGTTGAAGTGGAATAGGACTGCGCAAGCATTGGGGGTGTTGATGGAAGCAATCTACTCCATCTATGTTTTGATCATTGTTCTGAATTCGATCTAGACATAGCCTTTGACAAAAACACGATTTTCTCAGCTTTTTGTTTGCAGAAATAATTGCTTTTGTTTAGGCAAATAGGTAGCCCTGACCCAAACTCATACCACTGGCATACCAAGACAGATATTGACATGTCAGACCACACAAACAGAATAATGTTTTGAAAGTACCACAGAGACACAATTCACACTCTAGGCTATCAAACTATTAATAGTTTGTCAGCCAGACCTCTGATGTCACTATTATCGCACACTTTCGCAAATCCAATGATTATTGTCAACCTATGAACAGGTTTGAACATTTGTATTGCTGTTTTATCCTTTGCCAGGTACATACTATGTTATATCATATGCAAAATTGCATGTTGTGGTAAAGATTGCATATCTAGAGAGTGACGAATTCGTTGCTCAAGTCCTTGAGCAACATCTTTAGTAATCCAGTTTTCAGCAGGATCTATACCCTGCTTTCCTTCAGACACACACAAATGTAGACAATTGCATATTTAACAGCAATCTCTATTAACAACTGTATCAGCGTTAACCTAAATCAGCTTCCAAAAACCAACCGAAAACTAACCATATGCCTTATTTATAAACAATTGGTAATAGGTATGGGTGTTTGTATCTTGTATTTGTGTAAAAAAAAAAAAAAAAAAAAATACATTATTTTCGGAATTAACCAGAGGTTGAATCACATTCAAACTATAATTAAAAGTAATTATAGTCTTCTGGTGATGCTGATTATCCCTGAATAAAACTCAGGGATAATTCTATCAACAAAGAGCTTATAAAGGCTCATCATAATGAGACCAATCAGGAAAAGTATTTCTAAAACATTAGATCTGCCACGGAATACTGTGAAGGCCATCAACAAGACATGTAACAACAATATTCTATATTCTTCATCTGTCTAGGCTCTTTGAAAGGGTGACTAGATAAATTCTGTCAGGAAATTCTAGATAGTGCATGGCTGATATGTCTTTATCGCAGTTTGCTTGTAATCATATCATTATCTACTGTCACAGATCGACCAGGCTCCCACGCCAGCCAATCACATCGCACACCCTCACCGGAATACTAATGAAACGCACCTGCACGCACTCAACACCTCATTACCTCAAGCCATATAAGCACGCACCTCACCACAGTTTAACGTCCGGTCTCGTTTACACATAGTGAATGATGCTATCACAGCGACCTACCTGCTACTTACCTCCTTGTGTACCTACCTCCAGTGTTCCCCGTCTGCCTGCTCCAACGCTACCCTCCGGAAGTCTGCTACTCTGTCTGAGTGAGGTGTGTGCCCTCGATCTCCACTGCTTAATACTCCTGTCAAGACAAAGATCTACAATCATTCTCTCATCTTCCGTCAATTGATATTCTGCTCACCATTTGCTCTGCTGAACATTAATAAACATCTGTTATTTTCCCGAGTCTCCGTCTGAGTCGGCTGTTCATAACAGAAGACCGGACCAGACACTAAGGACAGCATGAGCAACACCGACCCTTTCCAGGAGCTCGTTGATAATCTCAGACGAGTTCTACTTCCTTCACCGGCTCCACCGCCATCACCACCAATCACCTCCACGACAAACACCATCGCTTCTTCTGCACCCCTGATCGCCAGTCCCATGGCCCAACCAGCGCCCTTCTCTGGTGTGGCGGGGGAGTGCAACGGGTTTCTCTTACAATGCTCCTTAGCCCTAGAGATGCAACCGCAGCTATATCCCACTGAAAGATCAAAGATCGCCTTCATCATATCCCTCCTGACAGGTAAAGCTCTACAGTGGGCTGAAACTATCTGGTCACAATCAGGTCCAGTCACTCAGTCTTTCCATAAATTCATCACTCACTTCCGTGAAGTGTTTGGCCACTCAACAGCCGATCCATCCATCAGTGATCAACTCTACCATCTCCGACAGGGAAACAGATCCATCCAGGACTACGCCCTCCAGTTCCGCACCCTCGCTGCAGCTAGCGGATGGAACGAACGATCATTACTCACCACTTATCGTCAAGGACTCGAACCTAAGTTGCGGTTGCAACTCGCAGGATATGATGATTCCAATGGACTGGAGCATTTAATCCAACTATCCATTCGTTGTTCAACCCGCATGCAATCATGTTTTGAGGAATCAGCCCAACTTACCCGTTGCACTCCTCAACAGCGCCCCCAAGAAGCAAACCGCCCTCCAGAACCAGTTCACGAGCCCATGCAAACAGATAGTACCCGTTTGTCATACACAGAGCGGCAGAGGCGAATTACCCAGGGTCTATGTTTATATTGTGGATATAGTGGACACCTAAGATCATCATGCCCCATTCGACCTCCTCGACTCCCGGTGAGTGCAATTCGACCCTCTATATCCAGAATGAATCCCCTATCTACTGTTGTAATACTTACTGCCTCCACTGTATCCATTCCAGTTCACGCCTTACTCGACACAGGGTCCGCCGGAAACTTCATTTCAGGGAGTCTCTGCCGCCAGCTCAATCTCCCAACCGTTACCAATCAAACCATCTATCAAGCCCAAGCGATAACTGGAAAACCCATCAGCCGCCGCCATGTAAGACTCAGTGCGGGTCCCGTTCAGCTACGAGTGGGTGAACTCCATGAGGAACAACTCCATCTGCTGGTTCTGGAGGGATCTACAACGGACATAATCCTCGGACTTCCATGGTTTGTACAACATGATTCCCAGATTTCCTGGCGCTCGGGAGAAATCCTGAAGTGGGGCAACCAGTGTTTCCCAACATGTTTCCCTCGTCTACCTCACCCAGTTCCTCGTCAGATCCAATCTCTACCGGTAAACTCCACCTCCATAGAAAGCCCTCTTGAAAAACAGTCTGTCTCTATACCTTCCTGTTATGCCCCCTTCAGAGATGTCTTCTGCCCGAAGAGGGCCTCCCAATTACCTCCTCACCGGCCATGGGACTGCGCTATTGAACTTGTACCAGGTGAGCCAGTGCCCAAAGGGAAAATCTACCCGCTGTCTCTACCGGAACAGAAGGCCATGGAGGAGTACATCGAAGAGGCTCTTCAGCAAGGCTACATTCGCCCTTCGACATCCCCTGCTGCTTCAAGCTTCTTCTTCGTGGCAAAGAAGGACGGAGGCTTGCGGCCTTGCATTGACTACCGGGCACTTAACAAAATCACCATTAAGTTCCGATACCCTCTTCCTCTCGTCCCAGCAGCCCTGGAACATCTCCGCGGAGCCACCATCTTCACCAAGCTGGACCTCCGCAGCGCGTATAACCTCATCCGGATACGCGAGGGGGACGAGTGGAAGACGGCTTTCGTAACCCCTACTGGCCACTATGAATATCTTGTCATGCCGTATGGTCTTGTCAACGCCCCCTCCGTATTCCAAGACTTCATGCATGAGGTGCTCCGGGAGTATTTACACCGGTTCGTCTTGGTTTACATCGATGACATCCTCATCTACTCTCGGAGCTTGACCGAACATCGTCTCCACGTTGCGGAGGTCCTACAACGCCTACGCAAGTTTCATCTGTTCCTCAAGGCTGAGAAGTGTTCATTCCATCAACCGTCAGTACATTTCCTAGGATACAACATTGATAGTGGTGGCATCCGTATGGACGAGGGGAAGGTGGAAGCCATCAGGTCCTGGCCAGTCCCTACCACAATTAAAGAACTTCAAAGATTCCTTGGCTTCTCCAACTTCTACCGACGATTCATTCAGGGCTACAGTACCATTACCAGTCATCTAACCAACCTCCTACGGAACAAGCCCAAGTCTCTGTCCTGGACATCTGCCGCCACAGAAGCATTTGAACATCTGAAGGACGCCTTTACCCATGCTCCAATCCTCGTCCATCCTGATCCCACGAAACCCTTCATTGTAGAGGTAGATGCTTCGACTACGGGGGTTGGAGCTGTGTTATCCCAGCAGCAGGGGACCCCAGCCAAACTTCACCCATGTGCCTTCTTTTCCCGTAAGCTCAGCCCGGCGGAAAGAAACTATGACATCGGCAACAGGGAACTTCTGGCCATCAAGCTAGCCCTCGAAGAGTGGAGGCATTGGTTGGAGGGTTCACAACATCCATTTACCGTCCTAACTGACCACAAGAACTTACAATACTTACGCGAAGCCAAACGACTTAACCCTCGCCAGGCCCGTTGGGCACTCTTCTTCACCCGGTTTAACTTCACCATCTCTTACCGTCCAGGATCCAAGAACACTAAAGCCGATGCCTTATCACGTCTACATACTCCACAGGAAACTAACGAAGAACCAGAATCCATCATCCCCGATAAACTCATTGTCTGTCCCATCCAATGGAGTAACGACTCTGCCACCTCCTCCAATGCTTCCACGGCCATTCCGCCGGGCTGCCCACCAGGAATGCAGTATGTCCCTCGATTACAACGCAATCACCTTATCCACTCTGTACACACTTCACTGGGCACTGGCCACCCCGGGACCAACAGCACCCTCTCGCTATTGAAGAACCGCTACTGGTGGCCCAACATGGCAAGGGACGTGAGAAGGTTCGTCCAGGGTTGTGCAGAGTGTGCCATTTCCAAAAGTCCTCGCCACTTACCAGCAGGCAAGCTCCTCCCGTTACCCGTTCCAAGTCGTCCATGGTCACACCTGGGAGTAGACTTCATCACCGACCTGCCAGATTCTGACGGTAAAACATGCATTCTGGTGATTGTGGACCGATTTTCTAAGTCTTGTCGACTCCTTCCTCTCAGGGGCCTGCCCACAGCCCTGGAAACAGCCGAATTATTGTTCAACTTCGTCTTCAGATATTTCGGCCTACCGGAAGATATAGTGTCGGACCGGGGCCCACAATTTATCTCCCGGGTCTGGAGGGGATTCTTCAAACTCCTAGATGTGACCGTGAGTCTGTCATCAGGATACCATCCCCAAACGAACGGGCAAACGGAGAGGAAGATCCAAGAAATCGGCCGCTTCCTACGAACCTTCTGCCATGACCACCAGGACTCTTGGAACCAGTTTATTGGCTGGGCCGAGTACGCCCAGAACTCCCTACGTCAACCTTCTACTGGACTCACTCCCTTCCAGTGTGTACTCGGTTACCAGCCACCCTTGTTCCCCTGGTCTGGGGAGCCATCTGAGATACCAGCAGTGGATTACTGGTTCCGAGAGAGCGAGAGGGTCTGGGACAATGCTCACCATCATCTTCAGCGAGCAGTGCGCAGGCGCAAGATGACAGCAGACCTTCGTAGGTCCGAAGCCCCCCAGTACCAACCGGGACAGAAGGTCTGGCTGTCAACAAGAGACATCAGACTGCGCCTGCCCTGTAAAAAATTAAGTCCCAGATATGTTGGTCCCTTCACGATCGTGAAGCAAATCAACCCGGTCACCTTCCAGCTACAACTTCCTCCACAATATAAGATCCATCCCACATTTCACGTATCACTGTTAAAACCTTACCACCCTCCTATCTCTCCCTCCACAGAGCCTGGTCCAAGTGAGGAACCCCCTCTGCCACTGATTCTGGAAGATGGCGCCGTATACGAGGTGAAGCAGATCCTGGATTCCCGGCGCCGTGGTGGTCAGCTGGAATACCTTGTTGACTGGGAGGGCTATGGACCGGAGGAGAGATCTTGGGTTCCCAGGAATGACGTGCTAGATCCAACCCTACTCGAGGAATTCCACTCAACCTACCCAGATCGACCAGCTCCCAGGGGAAGAGGTAGACCACCACGCCGTCGGGGTCCTCGGCCCTCTGGAGCGGGCCGTGGAGAGGGGGGTAATGTCACAGATCGACCAGGCTCCCACGCCAGCCAATCACATCGCACACCCTCACCGGAATACTAATGAAACGCACCTGCACGCACTCAACACCTCATTACCTCAAGCCATATAAGCACGCACCTCACCACAGTTTAACGTCCGGTCTCGTTTACACATAGTGAATGATGCTATCACAGCGACCTACCTGCTACTTACCTCCTTGTGTACCTACCTCCAGTGTTCCCCGTCTGCCTGCTCCAACGCTACCCTCCGGAAGTCTGCTACTCTGTCTGAGTGAGGTGTGTGCCCTCGATCTCCACTGCTTAATACTCCTGTCAAGACAAAGATCTACAATCATTCTCTCATCTTCCGTCAATTGATATTCTGCTCACCATTTGCTCTGCTGAACATTAATAAACATCTGTTATTTTCCCGAGTCTCCGTCTGAGTCGGCTGTTCATAACATCTACATGGCACAGCTGATTATTCCAATGAGCTTGCTGCTCAACATTCAAATACTTGGCCAGTGTTTTCTGTAGTAGTTGCAGCGTGCTTTCAGAAAGCATCTGAAATCAACATCTAAGATAAGTGAACGCTCTGTCATTCCATATCACTGTGCATATTGCATGGTCTGCTTATTATTTCCTAAATGAGCAAATCATAAGTTTTTAACTAAACTTGATGTTTAAGTTTTGCATTTGCGTCACAACTCCTTGTTCATGCTCTTGTTTTGTCCAGGCTGGACTATTGCAATGCTCTCTTGGCAGGTCTTCCAGCCAGTTCTATCAAACCTTTACAATTAATCCAGAACTCGGCAGAAAGATTAATTTTTAATGAGCCAAAAAGAATGCACGTCACACCTCTGTTTATCAATTTGCACTGGTTACCAATAGCTGCTCGCATAAAATTCAAGGCATTGATGCCTACAAAACCACCACTGGCTCTGCACCCCTTTACCTAAATTCATTACTTCAGACTTATGTGCCCTCTAGAAGCTTACGTTCTGCAAGTGAATGTCGCTTTATTGGGCCATCCCAAAGAGGCACAAAATCACTTTCACGGACTTTTAAATTAAATGTTCCCTCCTGGTGGAATGACCTGCCCAACTCAATCCGAGCAGCTGAATCCTTAGCCATCTTCAAGAATCGGCTAAAAACACATCTCTTCCATCTTTATTTGACCCGCTAACTCTTGCACTCTCTATTCTAATTCTATTCTTAAAAAAAAAAGAAAAAAAACTCCCTTTTAGACTTGCACTCTATTCATTTACTGCTTGTTTTCTTAAAAAAAAAAACCTAACACTAGCTTGCTCTATTCTTTTTCTATTCTATCTGTTTTCTTTTTATTTATTATATAATTTAAAAAAATAAACAATAACATTAAAAAAGCCTTGCTACGTGTACTGCATTAAGCTAACTGAGACTTGTTATAGCACTTGCATATCATTGCTCTTTTGTTGATTTTGATTGCTTCCATTGTCCTCATTTGTAAGTCTCTTTGGATAAAAGTGTCTGCTAAATAACTAAATGTAAATGTAAATGTAAATGATACATGAGTGAATTACTAAGCATAAATGCAATTGTGTTTATGCAGCACCAAGCAGTCTGTATGTAATTGCTATGAGGATATTATAAGCTACGGATATGAGAACAGGTTAAAGTGAAATAAGCATTTGCACTTGTATTCACCATCAACTGGGGTTAACCATATATAGCTGTTTATGTTCAGCGTATGTGTACAGATATATGCATGTAATTAATGTTACATGTGCAGCAGCAGCAGCATGTCTTACATGTTCACAGCAGCATGTCTTTGGATGTTTTGGCAAGACTCTGTACTTGCTCTGAATACTTTAACATTGCTGTGTTCAGTACCATGCCAATCTCTCAGAGAGCTGTCATGACAGAACTAACAAAAAAAAAAAAAAACAAGCCCATCAAAATTTAGCCAAAATTGCATTGCAGTAGAATTTCACCTCCAGCCAGCTGCTCAGATTAGCCACCGTCATGCAATTCTCTAGAAATTTTAAATCTATATCAACAGATTAAAAAGGTTTATTCCTATTGTGGATTGAGTTACTTAGCCTATCATGGGAAGATAATGGAACCTTTGTGGAACTTTAATTTTATTAGACTGAAAAATCTAATAAATAAGCAATAGTTTTCACCTATGTTATTCTCAAAATTAATGTTTGCATTTACCAGTGTTGCATTTCATGAAAAAAAAAATGTCACTATGGTGTATTCATACTGGCTTTATAAATTGGATCAAAACATAACACTTTAAGATTAATTAAACCCTTAACTTATTCTTTAAATTTGCATCTAAATCTAGGCTTTAGGTAATAGGGGATTTGTGTACTGGACCATTAAATGAGTATACCATTCTTACACATAAAAAATAAAACAATAAATATTTTTGTTCCAAGTCATCATGATGTGATATGGCCAAGAAATGGAACAGAACAAAATCAATTATTAAGTGTTTTAAGCAGAGATCCAAACAGTCAAAATGACTAAAAAACTGAGCATTGCGCATATGTGTGCGAATGTATTAAGATTATACACCCTCAAGCAGCTGAATTAGCTTTTTTATTGGTTACTTAAATCTAGCAGAGTGGGAACATAGAACAACTTATGTTCTAAAAAAGATATCAAACAGCCTTCCACAAATGTGAAGGTGTTTTTAAAAAAATCGCATCATGACCATTCCATGAAGCAATATCAAATATTACTAAGGTAAGTCACTCTCAAAACAATGTCTGCTTCCTACAATGTATATAAAAGACGGTAGATAGATGTATGTTAAGTATCTCTATCTCAGTCTTTTTGTCCCAGAAACAAAGGCAGAATTTGAATTAATTCAAAAACAGTCTTTAATCTTTTCCTCTCCTCTCTTGCTTGCCTCTCTATCTTTATTGCCTGTATCCTTCCTGCAAGTTTTTTAAAAATTCACATACTATAAAAGATTTCCTACCTCTTCAGTTGTTTCCGTGTTACTTCTAATGTTGCTGCAGCTGCAGACAATATTAGCAAATACAGGCAAAATACAGCAGACTACTTTGGGTGTTCGATAGTTGTCCTCAAAATATGAAATGTTTTTCAATCAAGAATAGAGGGCTGGAACTACTCAGAATTACATGATTTGTGTGAGCATTTGTGATGCCAAAACAACGCAAAATATGTTACCTCAGTGCATGTGTCTTGTCTTGACATGCCAGTCCAAGTCTACACACACATCCTCTGCCTAGACATGCTGGTTCAGCAAACTCCAAAGGCCTTGGAATGGAAAAAAGGGAGTGTGAGAAAAAGACATGGGTTGAGGGACGTAAATTCAGAGGCACAAATACAGACAGACAAAGGAATAGAGACAAAAAAAGTCAGAGATAAACCATGCAAACATCCTTTACGTATAATAAAGAAAACAGAAATTAGCTATCAAAATAGGGACATACTGTATATACATATAAATAGTTTTAGAAATGTACCCTATATACTTTTCTTTATAAATACTAACCTGAACAATTTCTAATTTTAAACAAATTTTAATAAGTAGATAAACACACACCTACATATTCAAACACAAATTTAATCATTTCATTATTCCCACTAAACAGCAATGATAGAGTGATTGAGAGGGTTGCAGACAGAACTTTGGGAAATGCCAATAGCATATGATCTTAACCCTCTGGCCCTCTTTGGTCATTTTTGACCGAAAAATTTTATATTTTGAAATTTAAAAAATCTTAGCTTCATCGGAATGAGATGATACTTGGTGACTTTTGTCACATTAGCAATATGAACACACAAAAAAATCATGGACATGATTCGGATAAGTTAAAGGGTCAAAAATGGGAAATACGAAAAAATGTGAAAACTCTGTGAATCTTTTGATGGTACAAACTACAAATCAGCCACTGGTCAGAAAAAAAGTGTGCAGCAATCAAGGGGTGACTCTCTAGAATATCAGGAGTGCAAAATAGACACCCACACACACACACGCACACACAAATATACATATATACACAGAAATGAACTGGCAACAGTTAGTTGTTTGTTTGGATAGTTTTGATCTTATTTTAGCCTATGTTCCTGATATCTGTTGCATATGAAGCAATGCATAAAATAATTACAATTTGTATATGTATAGTTAAAATTGTTTATAATTATAAAATTTGTATTCCTCTTTTTTTACATCTACTGTTTGATACTGATTGTTTTTGCTGTTGTTAGTTTATTATGTGTTTCATCATAATTACTGTTCCCTTCTGAAGTTTTAACATTTATTGAATTACATTAAATAAAATATCAATTAATTGCTAAATGTTTGTATAAATTGTTTTAATTATCAAATACTGTGTAACAAAAACGCTTTCTATGTGTTCCCTTTCTAACAAGATTTTAATGTTTGACTGTAATCAATGTAAAACCTGATACTTATCTAACCAAAAATATCTAAACCTTGACAAAAAGTAGTCTTTTAGAATGTCTAGATATAGATCTAAATGCAAAAAAAAAAAAGAAAAAAAAAAAAAGAAGAAATTATATCTAAAAAGCAACGGGAATCCAAAAGCCTCTGTATATATCTATATAGGGTGCTAATACAAGAGGTTACGGAACATTACACAAGTTTTTATTTTTTAATGCCTCCAGATGGCCCAATTCTCACTTCAAAAAAATGGATTTTAAATGCCTTCACTCTATATTAATTTAAAATATTGCATTTATTAAAAAGTAGTAAATAATTAAAGAAATAAAAATATATATATTAATTCTAATGGAGAAAATAGCTCATTAAAATTGTAGAGATATTGCATAGTATCATAAAATTCTCTCAAAATCATAAATAATAATCAAAAAATATTATTGAACAAAAATATATTACAATGATTTTCCTGAAAAAACAAAAAGTTACATTTCGAGGCTTCAGTCACTTTTGACCGCAAAGAAGGCAAGTGTGACTCCTAAACGAAGAGGGCCAGAGGGTTAAGAACTTCATCATTCTTGAGAAGAAAAAGGCACTGTTTAGGTTTCTCCAGAGGGACTGTGTCTTTGGAATGTGCCAAACTAAAGATTACACATGAACGAAATAGTTCTTTTGTTGTCCAAAAATGTTTATTTACATCATTGCATAAATGTCATTATCATTAGTGGTGATAGATACATCCCTAAGTGTTTCTTTTACTATGGGATTAGGGCTAGGTATTTAATCACACTCCCAACTATAAGCATTAAACATTATATTATTACTCTTCCTATAAAATTGTGGGTAACACTTTACGGTAAGAGTACATGAATTACCATGAATTCATGCATAAATTAATGCGTGAATTATGCATTACTTCATGCATTAATATCTCATTAATTATCAGGAACTAACACGAGTTCAGTCTTTCATTCATGACTTCATGGATGAACAACACCTTAATTAAGACATTAACTAAGATGAGTGCATCATCATGATTTATAATTTATTACGCATGATCATGATGTTTTCTTTGTTCACAAAAAACAAGGTCTTTACTCTCCATTGTAGATAAAGCTATGCTTATGGCACATGATTCAAAAAAGCATTATTTTGTGCATGTAAGATTACTTGAATTATTAAAGGAATATACATAAATCCACATTATTTCATGCATGCATACAGGCAAGAACAGTATATCAATTAATGTGAGAAGTAATGTTTTTCATTAAATATGATATGAGTTATCAAGCATGTTCATGTCTTCATAGTAGCCTGCAGGTAAATGGACTGAACCCAACATTGGCCAATCACAGCACATTGTATGTGAATTCTGTTGACATCCAAATACAGTAGTCATCATTAACTGTGCCGGCGGCCATATCACCCTGTAGCCCAAGACTGGTTGCCACTGAAGCTAAGCAGGTTTGAGCCTGGGTCTCAACCTGGATGGGAGACCTTCTGGGAAAGGTAGGGTGGTGCTAGGGAGGCCAGCAGGGGATGCTCACCCTGCGGTCTGTGTGTGGGGCCTAGTGCTCTTGTATAGTATAGGACGCTATACTGTCAACAAGCACTGCCCTTCGGATGAGATGTTAACCTCTTCAGCTGTAGACCTACCAGTGGTTCCAAAATCACAGGTGTAAAGTCCAGGGGTCAGAAAGTAAAAGTCCTGCCATATGTTTATTCCACCCATGAACTCAGACAGCTAGTTTCACCAGAAGAGGAACCAAGATTAATCTTTAATGAACCGAAAAGAATGCACGTCACACCTCTGTTCATCAATTTGCACTGGCTACCAATACCTGCTCGCATAAAATTCAAGGCATTAATGTTTGCCTACAAAACCACCTCTGGCTCTGCACCCCTTTACCTAAATTCAGTACTTCAGACCTATGTGCCCTCTAGAACAGGGTTCCTCAAATCTTACCCTGGAGGTCCAGTCCCCTGCAGAGTTTTGCTCCAACACTGATCAAACTCACTTGTCTGAGATTTTCTAATGATCCTGAATAGTGATGGCGAGATGAAGCTTCATGAAGCTTTAAGCTTGGTTCACAAAAGGGTTAACTTCTGGAGGCTTCATTTGCTCACAATACCACCTGGTGGCCAAAGAGTGTAAAACAAGCAGATATATTACAGACAGAGGTGTAAAGTGTAAAGTTGATTAGTGATGAACACCTGCTGTTATTGAGAATTACAGAGGATCAGATGTTGATGTTTTATTGGTTAAAATGATGCCACCATCATGGAGATCAGTGTTTGCTTTAGTTGTGCTCTTGACCCTTGACTCCTTGCATTAGATCTTTCTCTGAAACACTGCATGTGGTGTTGTAAAGCAGAGAGAGCAATGCTTTACAGTGAAGAGATATTAACTGTTTAATATGATGAGTTGTTCATCATGAACATGCCTGTTTTTTTTTTCTTTCTTCTTCATTTGTATATTGGGCTTGACATTAAACATTCACATATGGTTGTTCTTCGGACAAGCAAATTTGTCCGAGTATAAAAGTTACTTGCCCGGAGAGAAAAAAAAAATCTTTTCAATTGAGTTATAAATATAAATATTTATTGTAAACACTCAAAACATACAGTGTTTATAGAGTTTAATAATATATATGCAAGTTTGTGTGCATGTCACATTTAGTCCAGCAATTCTACGTCTTCGGTATTGGTGTCTGTTTGTCTTGATTGCCAGGGGTTAAACCCTGGTCGACACCGTCTTTGGCTGATGGTCCACCACCTCTCCACTGCCAGTCCAGCATCAAAATGCTTAAGAGGTGGGCCTTCCACTGATAAAAACATCAGTCGCTGGAGCTGGTCTGGGCTCAGGCTGGTCCTCCAATCAGACTTTACTCGTCTCATGGTGGAGAATCCTCTCTCACACATGGCAGTGTTGACTGGTAGGACAAGGTAGACATTCATCAGAGGCACCAGATTCTTGAACCGTGTACGCCTTTCCTCTGAAAAGCATGACATTAAGCTGTGAGTTTATCAGAACAGGGCTGTTTGTCAAAACATTTAATTTCATAACATGAACCGAAAAGGGTCAATGTTCATCCTGAAATTTTCATGTTAAATACACAGAATATAAGGATTCAGGATTCAATTTTCATTCGTGTCAGTACAATATTACACACACCTGACATCAGGATGTTCATAAATGTGTCCCTCATAGGGACAGATGATCTGCCCTGAGCAAAAGCTTTGTAAGTCTGGAAGTCTGACACAACATCCTCAGTGCAAATTCCCTCCCTAGACAGAAAACCACTGAAGTGCTCTGTTAGTGACCTGACATCTTCCTGTCCACTCTCCCTGAACTGCATGCATGCACTGAGGTCTGATTTCTCACATTTGGGCCAGACAGATGGATCGAACAGCCTAAAACGGCTGGCAGGACTGTCCCTTTCTAGGTCCTTCATTCTCTCCTCTAAATGTGAGATGATGACATCTGTTTGGACCATAACAAAATTAATTTTCAGAACAACAAATATATTTTTAATGAAATCCAAGAGGTTTCTGTCCCTCCATAGAGAGCCACTGCAACTTAAACATCCAAGGCCCAGAACACTAGGAAAGACATCATTAAAGTAATCCATGTGACTCCAGTAGTTTAATCTCAATTTTATGAAGTGATGCAAGTGCATTGTTGGCTCGCTATGGAGGGACAGAAAACTCTCAGATTTCAAATAAAAATGTCTTCATGTGTTCCAAATAAGAATGAAGGTCTTAAGAGTGTGGAACAACATCAGGGTGAGTAGTTAATGACAGAATTTTCATTTTTGGGTGAACTAACCATAAAGAAGGCTAATGTGCATAATTCTACATAATACTTAATTTCTTACCTATCACTTTTGCCCTCTCTTCCTTCAAGGCTCGTGGTGATGTACCAGGAAACTTCACTCCTTTGAATTCCCGAGTTTTTGTCACTGCATCATAAACACAACTCATGTGTGGGCCCATTTCTGCTTTTAGGGCAGTCATGTTCCAGAAGCATTTTTCAGTGCTCTCAATAGCTTGACAGATAGTGGTTGTGTCTTTCTGGAACTCTTTGCTTAACTCTGTTAGCTGGTCCAGTGTGTCACACATGAAGTGTAGGAACAAGACATTGTTGATGTTATGCAAGTAGTTTGTTACTTGCTTTGCCCGTCCCACAACTGTTGATGATGGATTTGGTTTCCTTTCCACACTCAGCAGGTCTTGAAAATGGGCCACAAAGATGTGGTAACTGTCACATAAAATCTACAAAAACAAACAACAACAACAAAACAAAATAAGGTCCATGTGCCTGAACTCATTTCCATTAAAATTTGATTGACACTGCTGAGAAGGATTCATCACTCACCTTTGTTGCACGATGCACATATGGCAGCCATCAAGCTCCATGCAGGTAAGATGGCTTAAGTACCTTCTCCTCCAGAGCCTCAGCGATAAGGCGGAGCTCTCTGAGGGCTTTGGGGGGAGTAGTGGTACTGATCATAGAGCTGCCTCAAGGTGGTCTGACATTTCGCCATGTTGCAGTCTTCTTTAATTGCTTTCAAAACACCAAGCTCCAAGCGATGAGCAACACAGTGTATTGCTATAAGGTGAGGGATGTCCTTCAAAAGTTGGGCTGACACAACATTCCTGCATCGTACATTGACAGCTGCTCCATCACTGCCAAATCCAACCAGCTTGTGCCTCCAGTCAGAAATATCTGCTTCTTCAAAAGCTTTGTAAGAAAACAGGAAAAAAGAGACAATATTTTCTAAATAAGTGGGAAACAAAAGATCCAGCCTGGTGATAGAGGCAGTTAAGTTAAAATGACACCCATACAACATTAACTGTGAACAGGTAATGTTCACAGGTAATGTTGTACCTGTGAAACCTGTAAAAATTAATTAAAATGACATGCAGAATTCCAGCAGCGGTTCCCTGTTTTACATCTTGAATAGAGAGAAAGACATTTACTGGCCCTACTTCACCCAGAAAGCGGACATAGATGAGCTCATTTTCGATTGTGCCTGCATCAGTTGCCCCATCAATCATAATGGAGAAATACTTGGTCTTCTTTAAAGTCTCCATTAGTTTTTCCCTCTCCATGTCATATTATGATGCTTATGAAGCTGTTAAAAGAACAAACGAATTCAGTTTTTTTTTTTTTTTTTTTTCTTTCACTGGAAAGAAATAGCAGTTCACAGTTGTGGGTGATGAAGGCAATACATACCGAGCACACGCTTTGTCAGAATCATAGCAGTCTGGAAGTTTTCCACCTGTTTTTTGGATGAGCCCATGTAGAGAGGGGGACAGGCGGAAAGGTAGCTCCTCCTTTGTAATGTAGTAGACTGTGTACATCACATTCTTCATTTTTTCAAACAAAGCCTGCTCCATTTTTTGCACTCCTTGAACAACAGCTGGCACTGGTGCATTAGGTTCTTTTACCCGCTGTGCAGCACTACAGTGCTGGTGGTGTTTGCTTTTGTCATGGGCCAGAAGTGTATCATGCCTGAAGGCATCTGTCCCCTTGACTAATAAAGATGAGCTGTAATAGAGTAATACTTTTCACTTTCCTAACCTCCTCTCAAACTCTCCCCCTCATTTGGCAGGGGAGTGTAAAAACATGCACAAATACAAAAGTTACTACCCATGAGTCCTTCTGATTACACACACACAATTATGTATCTTTAAAAAATTAATTAAAATTAAGGTTCACTATTCAGACAGTTATTTTGATATTTTAATTTATTTTTTAAGTAATAATAATAGGCCCAAGTGAACAATAGCCTTTAAAATAACTTAAAACAACAGGGCAATAATTAGTTCAATAATTTTAAAAAATACTGTTAAAATACATTAAGTACATTAAGTATTCTATGCACATCAGCCTGTTGTATACTGCAAGAGACATATATACATTAAAATATGAATTAACATCGTGCAAGTCATAATGTTAAACCATTGCCATGAGTGGAATAATAATGTGGATGAATTTATTGACGAGGTCGCCAGCAGTCTTTGTTACACTTTACATCACGATCAAATCCTTATTTAATATTTTCTAAACTGCATTTAAGAGGTCCTATCACTCTCACGCTCCTATCATTTTTTTTATTTTTATTGATTACAGTGACTAATTTCTTGAACATCGCAACGTGGACAAAATCAAAACATGCAAATTCGAAGCGGGTTTGGATTTCAATTCTGAAACTACGAAAGACAGCAAGACACCGCTGTATACTACTACTTGTTCATCGGATTGCGTAATTTAGTAGAATGTGCGAATAAAATGATTCTATCTAATTTATGTGTGACAATGTGTGCACACGTATATCGTTAGGACCCATGGATGCATTTTCTATGACTGAAGCGTACGATGACAGAAGTTATTAAATTACTCACAATAGACGTTTTATTATATAATTGGTCAGATATTGAAGCTAGATTTCTAAATCCTTTAATGAATCACTTACTTGTCAGCCAAATTAGGATGCATCCGACAGGCCGTGCAAAACATCACTCCATCCTTGTCCTCATAGTGCACCCAGTCAAATTCATCCCTCCAGGAATCGATAAATTTCCTTTTCCTTGTTTTTTCATAATCCGTGTTAGACTCTGTGGTACTTTTTTGCGTTTTATGCTTTACCATGCGCTTGACCGGGCTGCGGAGGCTTGAGAAACATCGCTTTTTAGGAAATTAAAACTATGCGCTTAGATGTTGCTGCCTGAGGTAAAAATACAATCGGATTCTGATTGGTCAAGTTCGCTTCCAATCGCTGACTTAGTTTCCGCTGCGGCAGCTTGATTTGTGTTACTAACTATAACGAAGGCTATATCATAAATAAAGGCAGATATTATTGTTTTTGAAATTTTCAAATTACTTGTCCGATCGGGCAAATACATTTTCCTTTCACTTGCCCATCCATAACATTCACTTGTCCCAGACAAGCTTGTCGAGCCCTGATTTAGGTTTTGCATAATCGACCCTGTGAAACTATGAATGCAAACGAAGTGTTGTGATAAGAGATATAGTGAATTCTAAATCTATGTAATGCATATAAAACTTTGAACTCCTGCACTACTTAGACACACACAGACATCAAGAACCAGCATGAATCTCAACAGTGGTAAAAATCAACAAAATGCTTCATGCTGCAATGCATGCTGGGTAACACCCATAGGCGTAAATCCCAGGGGAATATCTAAAGAGCTGAGTGTCAGTCAGTAAACCAAAGAGACCACTTAATTTGTTCATTCATCACGAACTGTAAGCAGAAAACACAATATAATCTGCTACTGCAAGGTTTGCTGTGAAATAATATTGCAATTGCTTAGAAACAAATTACTTTTAACTCTTAGAAGGCTCAAGAGCCCAACTAAAGCAAACACTGACCACAATTATGGTGACAACGTGTTGTTTTTTCCAGTTGATTCTATCCAAAGCTGTGGCTGAAGTCAGCTGTAGTTCTTGTGTTTCTCTTTTCTTCAGTGATGTTGCTTGTTAACAGCAGTTGTTCATCACTAACCCAGCAGGCACCAGACGTCTATGTAACATCAGGTTGACGTTGGACATGACGTCGGACAGACGTTGCATTTTGGTTGAAAATGAAAATCGGGTTGACGTCAATATTTGACGTCAATTTGACGTTGACTTAACGTTGGATTTTGGTTGTACAACCTAAAAACAACAAAATCTCAACGTCAGCTGACGTCGGTATTGGACATCAATTTAACATTGACATTAGACGTTGAATTTACGTTGAATTTTGGTCACCCGACTTCGCAACCAAAATTTAACCAAATATCAACGTCTTATGACTTATGACGTTGTGTGCCTGTTTTGTGCCTGCTGAGAATGCACAATCATCAAACAGATGTAAGATGGCGCCGCAAATGGCAGCTACTGTGCTTTGCTCTTCAGTGTTTGTACTGTTTTTGTTCGTTTTTCCTGTTTTTTGTTTCTCAAACACCATCAGTTTTACCAGGGATGATCTGCTGAACATTCGGCAGAACACACCACAGAATCTTTTACCGGTTTTTGATTATTCGGACGTTTTGCTGGACATTGTTGTTGGCGGAGCCGTAGCTCTGGTCAAACGCTTCAGGACGCGCAGACGGGGGAAGCGAGCCGGCGCGCTCGTGAAGCTCAGACAGCGTGGATTTAGAACGGCGTTGCCTAGCATCCATCTCGCGAATCTCCGCTCTCTACCCAACAAAACGGACGAACTCCTTCTGCTCTCCCGGACAAACAAGGACTTTTCAAAATCTGCTGCTCTGTGTTTCACGGAAACCTGGCTGAACGACGCCATTCCGGACAGCGCGTTACATCTTCCGAGCTTTCAGCTGTTTAGAGCGGATCGGGAGGCAGAATCAACGGGGAAATCACGCGGCGGCGGGACGTGCTTTTACATCAATGAGAGGTGGTGTACAGATGTAACTGTGTTAAAGAAGATGTGCTGTTCTGATCTAGAAACGCTCTTCATTAACTGCAAGCCTTTCTACTCGCCGCGGGAGATTCACTCGTTCATTCTCGTGAGTGTTTACATTCCTCCGCAAGCGCACGTGAGCTCCGCTTTACAGAAACTCGCTGATATGATCACAGAGACAGAACAACAACACCCGGACTCTGTTTTAATCATTCTCGGGGACTTTAATAAAGCAAATCTCTCCCGTGAACTGCCAAAATACAGACAGCATGTTACATGTCCCACCAGAGACAGTAATATATTGGATCACTGTTACACAGCGATAAAGGACGCATATCACTCTGTCCCACGAGCAGCTTTAGGACTCTCTGATCACTGTTTGGTTCATCTTATACCGACCTACAGGCAGAAACTCAAATCTGGAAAACCTGTATTAAGAACTGTTAAAAGATGGACTAATGAAACAGAGTGGGATTTACAAGCCTGTTTCGACCTTACTGATTGGACTGTTTTTGAATCTGCCGCAAATGATCTGGATGAGCTCACAGAGACTGTAACATCATATATCAGTTTCTGTGAGGATGTGTGCATTCCTACCAAGACTCATCTAACTTACAACAACGACAAACCATGGTTCACTGCAAAACTCAGACAGCTCCGTCAGGCCAAAGAAGATGCTTACAGAAAGGGGGATAAAGTCTTGTATAAACAGGCCAAATACACACTGGAAAAGGAGATCAGAGTGGCAAAGAGGAATTATTCCGGCAAGCTAAGGAAAAAATTCTCTTCCAGTGATTCTGCTTCAGTGTGGAAAGGTATGAAAGAAATCACCAGTTACAAGTCACCATCCCCCAGCACTCTGGAGAATCAACACCTGGCAGACGGCCTGAACGAGTTCTATTGCAGGTTTGAAAAAACACCCCACACCCGCCCTGAACACCTCTCCACACAACCTTTCACACAACCATTCACACCTCCAGCAACCCCCCTCTCCCCCACACCTGCCATTCAGATCAGCGAAGATGAGGTGCGCCAGGTCTTCAGGAAGAACAAAAGAAGGAAAGCACCAGGCCCAGACGGTGTGTCACCAGCCTGCCTAAAAATCTGTGCTGACCAGCTGGCCCCCATCTTCACACAGATCTTCAACAGATCTCTGGAGCTGTGCGAAGTCCCCTCATGCTTCAAACGCTCCACCATCATCCCCGTCCCAAAGAAACCCAAAATTACTGGACTTAATGACTACAGACCTGTGGCTCTAACATCTGTGGTCATGAAGTCATTTGAAAGACTGGTTTTGGCTTATCTGAAGTCCTCCACTGGACCCTTACTGGACCCCCTGCAGTTTGCCTACAGAGCAAACAGGTCTGTGGATGATGCAGTCAACATGGGACTGCACTTCATCCTGCAGCATCTGGACAGACCAGGGACTTATGTGAGGATCCTGTTCGTAGACTTCAGCTCCGCTTTTAACACCATCATCCCGGACACCCTTCAGAACAAACTAACTCAGCTCTCCGTCCCCACCTCCGTCTGTCAGTGGATCACCAGCTTCCTGACAGACAGGCAGCAGCTAGTGAGGCTGGGAAAATACACATCCAGCACTCGTACGATCAGCACTGGAGCTCCTCAGGGCTGTGTTCTCTCCCCACTGCTCTTCTCCCTGTACACTAACGACTGCACATCTAAAGACCCCTCTGTCAAGCTCCTGAAGTTTGCAGACGACACCACACTGATCGGCCTCATCCAGGACGGTGACGAGTCTGCCTACAGACAGGAGGTTAAGGAGCTGGCTGTCTGGTGCAGTCTTAACAACCTGGAGCTCAACACGCTCAAAACTGTGGAGATGATCGTGGACTTCAGGAGGAACCCCTCTGCACTCCCCCCACTCACCATCATGAACAGCACTGTGACTGCAGTGGAGTCATTCAGATTCCTGGGCACCACCATCTCCCAGGACCTGAAGTGGGACAATCACATAGACTCCATTGTGAAAAAGGCCCAGCAGAGGTTGTACTTCCTTCACCAGCTAAGAAAGTTCAACCTGCCACAGGACTTGCTGAATCAGTTCTACTCCGCCATCATTGAATCCGTCCTCTGCACTTCAATAACTGTCTGGTTCAGCTCAGCTACCAAATCTGACCTCAGAAGACTACAGAGGGTAGTCCGGACTGCTGAGCGAATCATTGGTACAACCCTCCCCACTCTCCAAGAACTGTACTCATCCAGAGTGAGCAAAAGGGCTGGCAAAATCACTCTGGACCCCTCACATCCAGCACACTCCCTTTTTGAACTGTTACCGTCTGGTCGACGCTACAGAGCTCTGAGCACCAGAACGACCAGACACAGGAACAGTTTCTTCCCTCAGGCAATCCATCTCATGAACACTTGACATTAAAAGTGGAACACACAACACTATTATAAATTATTTATTCAACACACATACTTATTTTTTTCATTTCAGATTTGCACATATTAGACCTGTACACCATAATTGTCTATATATTGTGTTTTTGCTATTTGTACATTGCCTATTTGTAAATTATTCTTTTATTATCTGTGCCCTGTCCTGTTGCTGTCTTTCTGTTGCACTGTAGAGCTTCTGTCACAAAAACAAATTCCTCGTATGTGTAAGCATACCTGGCCAATAAAGCTCATTCTGATTCTGATTCTGATTTAATTAGTCACTTAATTATCTCATTAACTTTAGCTCATTGAGGACTTGTGATTTGACTTGAGACTTGCTTGTGACTTGAAAGGAATGACTTGGTTCCTCCTCTAGTGAAATCAGCTGGCTGAGTTCATGAGTGGAATAAACATATGGCAGGACTTCTACTTTCCGATCCCTGGACTTTACACCTCTGGCCAAAACCAGTAAAAACAAATTCCAAAATATGCCGCAGAACTGAAGTGGTTAAAACGAGGTCCTGACTCTCTGTGATCATTAAAAATCCCAAGATGTTTTTTGAGAAGAGTAGAGGTGGGACCTTGTCATTCTGGCCAAATTTGCTCACTGGCCTCTTAACAAACACCATTTTTGCTGATTAACTTCATTACTCTGTCTCCTCTCCACTAATAAGCTGGTGTGTGGTGGACATTTTGAAGCATTATGGCTGCCGTCACATCATCCAGGTGGATGCTGCACACTGGAGGTGGATGAGGAGATCCCCCCTCACAATGTAAAGCGCTTTGAGTGCTTAGAAAAGCACTATATAAATGTAATGAATGAATTAATGAACTAAGCATTAGGTTCTCATGACTTCATCATGTATGTGACCCCTCAACTAAAGTGGTGACTTGGTCCTTTGGAATACTGATAAACAGTGTGTTATTAATGATAACATAATTGTGAAATGACATGAACATGAAAGTTCAAGCTTTTGCACACAATGTACTGTGGACACAAAAGGACTTTGATCATAACTTTCTGCTTTATTCTTAAACAGTATAACCCAGTTAAATCAACAGCAATGCCTGAGAAGAGCTGAGAAGGAATTCAGTACATATACCATGAACTTTATGTGCCTGAATATCTGGAAACTCTGAAAAGAAAAAAAAAGAAAAAAATGTCAACAGAATTCACATACACAGCAAAATCTTCAGTATTAATTTAACACTCTGAGTGTGGACATATAAACACTGAAGCAGTGTTAAAGTTAATGAGATAATTAGGTGATTAATTGAGTGATGATTGACCATTATTGAAGACACCTGATGTTAACATGCAGACTCACCAAAGGAGAAAATCAAAATTTGAATGTCACCATTTTAGTGGTCAGTGTTTGCATTAGTTGGGATCTTGACCCTTAATTTTTTTACTTCAGATTTTGTTTGGCTGAGTTAACTGGATTATAACAGCCAGACAAACCAGAGGAAAAGTGCTCATGTGGTGTTGGTGTTTTGAACTAATCACCATGTTGTGACCTGAATTAGTTTTTTTTTACTTTTATTTTGTTAATAAGGTGAAAAATACAAGGTAAGGCATTTTTGGCATAATCACTTCGCTATAAAATTTAAAAAAAAAGAAAATTATTTAGACAGACATCAAGAATCAGCGAGAGAATCACAGCAATGGTGACCATCAAAAAAGCATGTCGTAGCCAATAAAAACTCAATTTATGAGCTGAATTGTCTTTGTAACTTTTTTTTATTCTTATTTTTGCTGTTTTTATGTGACTTTTTACTAGCTTGTTTTGTGATGTTCAAAGTTGATCTGTTTATCTAAATATGCTGTTTGTCACCATTGTTGAGATTCATACGCTGATTCTTGATGTCTATGTGTGCCTAAAATAAAATGCTTTTTTTTTTTTTTTCCTCAGAACAGCTTGCAAGGAACCCTTACAGAATGTATGGAAAACACAGGATCTTCTGCTGTGGCATCACAAAACTGTTGTTAAAACAACATAGCTTGAGATTAGACTCTAAATGAGTTCAATGATTCAGGTGTAGCGATTATGCTAAAACATAATTATCACTCTGTTATAACAGCCAAACAAAACTTAAACTTAAAACGTCAAGGGTCAAGATCCCAACTAATGCAAACACTGACCACTAAAATGGTGACACAAATTTTGATTTTCTCCTTTAGTGATTCTGCTTGTTAACATCAGGTGTCTTCAATAATGGTCAATCATTACTCAATTAATTACCAAATTATCTTATTAACTTTAACACTGCTTCAGTGTTACTTTTAACACTGCTTCCGTGTTTATATGAGTCCACACTCAGTGTTAAATTAACACTGAGGATTTTGCTGTGTACTATGTGCTGTGATTGGCCAATGTTGGGGTCTGTCCATTTACCTGCAGGCTACTATGAAGAAGACATGAACATGCTTGATAACTCATATCATATTTAATGAAAAACATTACTTCTCACAATAATTGATCTCTTCTAGCCTGTATGCATGCATGAGGTAATGTGGATTTTTGTATATTCCTCTAAAGGGGTTATATGATGGTGCTAAAAAGAACATTCTTATGTGTATTTGGTGTAATGCAATGTGTTTACGTGGTTTAAAGTAAACAAAAAAAAAAAGCATTATTTTCCACATATTTTACATTATTTTGTCTCCTCTAACCCCCGCCTTTCTGAAACGGGTCGATTTGTACAAAGCTCATCCGTGTGAAACAGCGAGGTGTGCTCTGATTGGCCAGCGATCCAGTGCGTTGTAATTGGCAGAATACCTCAAGCGTGTGATGGAAATGTTACGCCCCTTACCATAAGATGATGCTGCGTCCCCGCGACGACACAAAAACATTACAAGCCATTTCAAATGAAGCATTTATTGCATCCAGTGGGGACATAATTACTGATTATAATGACTTATACTGTCTTTTTACATGTCTGCATTTGTGATGGAGAAACACAAACAACAAGCACTACTTACACTCGTGTTTGAATAGTAAGTAGCAGATTCTTTAAATAATAAAACGTACTTACTATGAGTCAGAAGCGCCAGACTGTCCTTGTAAAGTTGGAACTGCCCCACTTTTGAGTAAAAGCCTTTCTGCATATAACAGTCGTGGTCCAGCAAGTGCTGTGCGAGTAAACCTCACTCCGCTGATCCCAAGAGGCGCTCTAGCAACTGACGCTAGAGGCTGTGGCCTGTATCCCGCGCCGGAGACCACAGTTCGAATCCCGCTCGGAGCGAGGCAAGTTACACTCAATGTTCAGAACCCAATTCTCCGTGAAGCTCGAATATTTGTGTTGTACTGCTCTGGTACAGTGTTGTAAATAAAATTCAGCTACAGATTTCTTGTTATGTCCTCTTTTGGCAGGCCAAACAAAGTACTTTTTCTTTCGCATCCAAACACACAGCACCTCTCCACGACATGGCGCTGGCGGAAGCAACAACATAGAGCGAGAAAGTTACACCTTCTTTCTTTGCGTATACATTTGGCCGGTGTTATGCAAATCTTCTCACATCGTGACGTAGAGATGTGGGGGCGTGTTAGAACGAGCCGTTTTAGGGGGGTGTGGCTGACTCGTAACTTTAATAAAGAATATCTCTTTGGATTTGAGACTTTGGTCTTTGCAACTTTACAGATCTTCTTTATGCACCAAGAGCTTGTAACACTTCAAAGAGAAAGGAAAATTTGAAATCGCATCATATGACCCCTTTAATAATTCAAGTAGTCTTACATGCACGAAATAATGCTTTTTTGAATCATGTACTATAAGCATAGCTTTATACACAATGGATAGTAAAGACCTTGTTTTTTTGTGAACAAAGAAAACATCATGATCATGCGTAATAAATTATAAATTATGATGATGTAGTAATATTAGTTAATGTCTTAATTAAGGTGTTGTTCATCCATGAAGTCATGAATGAAAGACTTTGAATTCGTGTTAGTTCCTGATAATTCATGAGATATTAATGCATGAAGTAATGCATAATTCACACATTAATTTATGCATGAATTCATGGTAATTCATGTACCCTTACCCTAAAGTGTTACCAAATTGTGCTATTGTTTACATCTGGATATCATAAATTGTGCTGCTTGTAGAGAAGTGTAATGTTTTTCTTTGAAATGTATTATTGGTTTTCTAAAGGATCACACTGTTATTTTTGCCTTGTAGGTGATAAAACATGGAGGGGGGGGGGGGGGGGGGGGGAATCTTATTTAGAAATCAGAATATCATATAAATTTGGCACTTTTCACTTGGGCAAGTAAGCAACCACCTGAAATCCCTTAATAATTGCATAGCATAGAACTTGAATAACTTCACTTGTAACAGCAAATTATTACAGAAAAGGAAAAAACTACTTTAGCCTTGATATATGCTCAGTAAAATAAATTTTTATTCAATAACTAATGCCAGTAATATGTAATAACAACATAAAATATAACACATTTAACAACATATAACACATACATGTTATCCTAAAAGGGCTGTCAAATGGCAACACTATAGATGACACAAACAGATCCCAAACTAAATGTGTATCACTCCTTTTCTCTCAGTGGCCATTTTTACCTGTCCCAGAATTCAATGGGCTCCCACCCTTGACCATAATTATACATTGCTCCTTGGGTTTGTGTGTGCACATTCCACATTATTTGGTCATGTGGACATTTTTACTTATTTGCCAAATTGCATAAATTTGCATAATTGCATAAAGAAGACAATACAGTCTTCAGAATTTGTTGCATTGTCGCATGTTAAATGTGTATAATATAAATTAAGCACAGTCTAAGACTTGTCTTGTAACTAATGCTTATTTGTTTATTTTTTTAATCATACTTTTTTTTTTGTTTTG
Source organism: Spinibarbus caldwelli (assembly GCA_039654775.1). Lineage (NCBI taxonomy): Eukaryota > Metazoa > Chordata > Actinopteri > Cypriniformes > Cyprinidae > Spinibarbus > Spinibarbus caldwelli. Next base: position 25,007,246 of record CM077252.1, on the reverse strand, counting down.
TTTTTTTTTTTTAACAAGGTGAATGTTATTCAGAATATCCTGAAGTAAAAACTTTTCAGAAACTGAACTTTTCAAGGACAGTGCTATTCAGCAATCAGAAACTTCCTGGCCTGGATTTCCAGATTAATAAGATTGTCCTTGCACACTGTCCTTGCACAATGTAACTTTGACTTTTTTTTTTTTTTTTTTGTCAACAATAAATATTTACACTTTCGATATGAAGCGAAAAGTATTTGATTTATGTCTCTTGGGCAGAGCTAAACCTGATGAAGCCCAACTCTCTCCAGGTTGTTGACCACAGCCGAACTCCATATTAACATTATGAATTGCCTTGGTCCTGAATACACGGTCATTGTAACCTGTAGTATCATAAGATTTCTCTGACTCTCATTGCAAGCGCTTCCCATCTCCGCTCGTGGATCGCCTTCTTCAATGAAGGCAGTCCTCCCCGTTCTGCTCTCCCGTTTCCTTTCTCTCCTAAGAGAAAGAAATAGTGGAGCAGCGGGGCTCTGACAGCAGGTTCGAGTGGTGTCATATCGGCTCAGCGCCCGCGTGCCCCTCCTTCCCTGCATCACCTCGTCTCGCCGGTGTGTTTGCCACTGCGAGTGGCTTGATTTCTTTCAGCGCTTTCGAGGAAGAGACTGTCATCGACGACTCAATGTCCTTGATGGCATCAGATGTTGAAGAGTGGGGAGCTGCTGGCGAGGAGCCCGAAGCCCTTCCTTCCTCACAGCCAGCACGGACGAGACCGGACAGCGAGCTGATCTGCATGCTCTCGAAGGGGGTGGAGGACATCAGCTTAGAGTGGTTGGCTCTGAAAGAGCCCGCCCATGGCCTTTTGGATGAGTGGTTCCTTCAGAGATGTCGTCAGCAGTCCTCTTCGTGAACTGCCTCCATTCTTGCCTGCAGTTCACGAAGAACTCACCAAGATGTGGCACTCACCCTATTCAGGTCCATGTTAGTTCCTCCACTGCAGCTGCTCTCATCACCGTTGATGGCGCAGAGGATATAGCAAGTTCCTCCCTCTGGAAGAGGCGGTTGCCGCTCATATGTGCCCACCATCTGCTCTAAGTCTGAAAGCCGTCAGAAGACCCCATCCACTCAGCAGCCTCACGAAGCCAGCGCCACTCCAACCCCAGTAGAAAACCGAGCCTCCGAGCACCACCGAGTGATGGAGATCTTTTCCAAGCGGGGCACGTCCTGCAAGTTCAGCGTGTACCCAAACAGGGCCGCTGCTGGCAAAATGGGTGCCCTAAGCAGAATTGTATTGTTGTGCCCCCTCACTTCATATATTATGGATGTAAAAAAAAACACCTGCTATAGGGGTCAAAATAGAACTTTGATAAAATATAAAAGTAGGCTAAATAGATAAATAAATGTTATTAAATTTTGTTATAAATTACAATTGTAGCTCTAGACAGTTAACTATGGCTATGATTTTATTAATACGGTTGTCTGCTTGATTTTATTGTCTCAAAAATTGAAGGGCTTAGCACCTGAGCGAGCTCTTATCACATTATAGTCCTCCACGTCTGCTGCGTTCTCAAAACTCAAAACTCAAAACTCAAAATCGACTGCGGGCGGCAGATCCTTTTCCTATTTAGTGCCCAAACTTAGGAACAATCTACCTAGTACTGTTCGGGAGGCAGACACACTGTCAGTTTAAATCTAGATTAAAGACACATTTCTTTAACCTGGCTTACACATAACACACTAAAACACTTCTATTATTCAAATCCGTTAAAGTATTGTTAGGCTGCATTAATTAGATCAACCGGAACCGGGAGCACTCCCAATAACACACGATGTACTCATTACATCGTAAGAAGAATGGCATCTACGCTAATATTTGTCTGTTTCTTTCTTATTCTGTTTCTCAGTCCGTGTCCGGATCAGATGGTGGATCGGCGCCGGGAGATGATGTCTGCGACCCTGATCGTCGGCGGAGGCCGGACACCTGGATGAGCCCCGGGGACATATCCCCAGTGAAGACCTCAACTTAAATTCAATAAAACTAAAAATTAAACAAAATAACTAAAAATATAATAAAATACCTAACTACATAAAACTATTATTGTTAGAAATTGCAACAATATAAAAATAGAAATATAATACATTTATACATTTAAAATTTAATTAAAACAATAAGTAAAAAAAATAAATAAACAATAATATCCTGGCCAGAGGAGAACTGGCCCCCCGACTGAGCCTGGTTTCTCCCAAGGTTTTTTTTTCTCCATTCTGTCACAGAGGGAGTTTTAGTTCCTTGCCGCTGTCGCCTCTGGCTTGCTCAGTTGGGGACACTTAATTTCTAGTGATTATCGTCAATTTGATTTCATAGATACTATTTAAACTAAACTGAGCTAGACAATGACATCTCTGAATTCAATAATGAAATGCCTTTAACTGAAAATTGAGTGTTTAATCTTATTATTATACATTACTGACACTCTATCCTCCAATTTGATACTGTTAAGTGCTTTGACACAATCTGTATTGTTAAAAGCGCTATATAAATAAAGGTGACTTGACTTGACTATACCATTCATGTCCCCTAGGTGGAACACATGTTCAATTGACATCAGAATCAGAATCAGAATGAGCTTTATTGGCCAGGTATGCTTACACATACGAGGAATTTGTTTTTGTGACAGAAGCTCTACAGTGCAACAGAAAGACAGCAACAGGACAGGGCACAGATAATAAAAGAATAATTTACAAATAGGCAATGTACAAATAGCAAAAACACAATATATAGACAATTATGGTGTACAGGTCTAATATGTGCAGATCTGAAATGAAAAAAAATAAGTATGTGTGTTGAATAAATAATTTATAATAGTGTTGTATGTTCCACTTTTAATGTCAAGTGTTCATGAGATGGATTGCCTGAGGGAAGAAACTGTTCCTGTGTCTGGTCGTTCTGGTGCTCAGAGCTCTGTAGCGTCGACCAGACGGTAACAGTTCAAAGAGGGAGTGTGCTGGATGTGAGGGGTCCAGAGTGATTTTGCCAGCCCTTTTGCTCACTCTGGATGAGTACAGTTCTTGGAGAGTGGGGAGGGTTGTACCAATGATTCGCTCAGCAGTCCGGACTACCCTCTGTAGTCTTCTGAGGTCAGATTTGGTAGCTGAGCTGAACCAGACAGTTATTGAAGTGCAGAGGACGGATTCAATGATGGCGGAGTAGAACTGATTCAGCAAGTCCTGTGGCAGGTTGAACTTCCTCAGCTGGCGAAGGAAGTACAACCTCTGCTGGGCCTTTTTCACAATGGAGTCTATGTGATTGTCCCACTTCAGGTCCTGGGAGATGGTGGTGCCCAGGAATCTGAATGACTCCACTGCAGTCACAGTGCTGTTCATGATGGTGAGTGGGGGGAGTGCAGAGGGGTTCCTCCTGAAGTCCACGATCATCTCCACAGTTTTGAGCGTGTTGAGCTCCAGGTTGTTAAGACTGCACCAGACAGCCAGCTCCTTAACCTCCTGTCTGTAGGCAGACTCGTCACCGTCCTGGATGAGGCCGATCAGTGTGGTGTCGTCTGCAAACTTCAGGAGCTTGACAGAGGGGTCTTTAGATGTGCAGTCGTTAGTGTACAGGGAGAAGAGCAGTGGGGAGAGAACACAGCCCTGAGGAGCTCCAGTGCTGATCGTACGAGTGCTGGATGTGTATTTTCCCAGCCTCACTAGCTGCTGCCTGTCTGTCAGGAAGCTGGTGATCCACTGACAGACGGAGGTGGGGACGGAGAGTTGAGTTAGTTTGTTCTGAAGGGTGTCCGGGATGATGGTGTTAAAAGCGGAGCTGAAGTCTACGAACAGGATCCTCACATAAGTCCCTGGTCTGTCCAGATGCTGCAGGATGAAGTGCAGTCCCATGTTGACTGCATCATCCACAGACCTGTTTGCTCTGTAGGCAAACTGCAGGGGGTCCAGTAAGGGTCCAGTGGAGGACTTCAGATAAGCCAAAACCAGTCTTTCAAATGACTTCATGACCACAGATGTTAGAGCCACAGGTCTGTAGTCATTAAGTCCAGTAATTTTGGGTTTCTTTGGGACGGGGATGATGGTGGAGCGTTTGAAGCATGAGGGGACTTCGCACAGCTCCAGAGATCTGTTGAAGATCTGTGTGAAGATGGGGGCCAGCTGGTCAGCACAGATTTTTAGGCAGGCTGGTGACACACCGTCTGGGCCTGGTGCTTTCCTTCTTTTGTTCTTCCTGAAGACCTGGCGCACCTCATCTTCGCTGATCTGAATTGCAGGTGTGGGGGAGACGGGGGTTGCTGGAGGTGTGAATGGTTGTGTGAATGGTTGTGTGGAGAGGTGTTCAGGGCGGGTGTGGGGTGTTTTTTCAAACCTACAATAGAACTCGTTCAGACCGTCTGCCAGGTGTTGATTCTCCAGAGTGCTGGGGGATGGTGACTTGTAATTAGTGATTTCTTTCATACCTTTCCACACTGAAGCAGAATCACTGGAAGAGAATTTTTTCCTTAGCTTGCCGGAATAATTCCTCTTTGCCACTCTGATCTCCTTTTCCAGTGTGTATTTGGCCTGTTTATACAAGACTTTATCCCCCTTTCTGTAAGCATCTTCTTTGGCCTGACGGAGCTGTCTGAGTTTTGCAGTGAACCATGGTTTGTCGTTGTTGTAAGTTAGATGAGTCTTGGTAGGAATGCACATATCCTCACAGAAACTGATATAAGATGTTACAGTCTCTGTGAGCTCATCCAGATCATTTGCGGCAGCTTCAAAAACAGTCCAATCAGTAAGGTCGAAACAGGCTTGTAAATCCCACTCTGTTTCATTAGTCCATCTTTTAACAGTTCTTAATACAGGTTTTCCAGATTTGAGTTTCTGCCTGTAGGTCGGTATAAGATGAACCAAACAGTGATCAGAGAGTCCTAGAGCTGCCCGTGGGACAGAGTGATATGCATCCTTTATCGCTGTGTAGCAGTGATCCAATATATTACTGTCTCTGGTGGGACATGTAACATGCTGTCTGTATTTTGGCAGTTCACGGGAGAGATTTGCTTTATTAAAGTCCCCGAGAATGATTAAAACAGAGTCCGGGTGTTGTTGCTCTGTCTCTGTGATCATATCAGCGAGTTTCTGTAAAGCGGAGCTCACGTGCGCTTGCGGAGGAATGTAAACACTCACCAGAATGAACGAGTGAATCTCCCGCGGCGAGTAGAAAGGCTTACAGTTAATGAAGAGCGTTTCTAGATCTGAACAGCACATCTTCTTTAACACAGTTACATCTGTACACCACCTCTCATTGATGTAAAAGCACATAAGAAGTGTGCGTCGAAAAAGAACAAGTTGAGTAAACCAGAAATGTTAAGTTACAGCTTGTGTTCTGCCTGCTTATTTTCTTAAACCTCTTTCAACATAACACATGGTTCAAGTGACCCAATTCCGATTTTTTCCTCTCATGTGGCACAGATCGAATGTGGCCCATGAACGTGTAAGCAGAAAAAAAGCACATGGATTCTGATATTCTCAGAAAGGTTTCTGGCTCCATTAATATGTGGAAATAAATCTGATATGAATCAGATACGTGTATTTGTGCCTGCAATTTAAGCGGACAAATCAGATATTCCCCTGTTAATGTGAGTTGAATGTCAAATGTTTTTGAAACATCTCACAGTACAGATATATCTATTATAAAAGAAACATCTCTAGTTGACTAGCAGAGTATTAATTTCATTCATTTGTGTTAAATAAGAGGCGATCTGGCGATGAACTGTGTTTTAGAAATGATGCTGAGTGCTCGTTGCCACTGTTATCAGAGATGGTTTCAATCTATAGCTAACTGTTGTGGAGACTGTCTATTCCTTCCAGTGAACTCACAAAATAAAATGCACAAAAACATGTCCCTACACTTGATGTACAATCACTGATGAACACATTCACAACACGTTTTTAATGAGGAAAAAAGCTATATAAGGACTGAATAGAACCCAGAACCGCTGATATGCTTAACACTGTCATAAGTCAGACCTCTGTGGCTCTCTCTGATGGCCACCGGAGGGCACCCTCACCTGAATACTGACTCTCTCCACGGACTCCATTTCCCATAACCCACTGGGCTGCTGATCACCTGCCCAGGTGTAGCTCATTACCTGGCCTATTTAACCAGCACTCTCTGTTACACTCACTGCGAAGTCTTGTTTCTGCACCGGCTGACATTACTGAGTGTTTATCTTTCCTTCGATTGTTATTCCTGTGTATGACCCTGGACTGCTCTTGATCTTTGTGAACCCCGCCGCCTGCCTTTGTGAACCTTGCCTTGGAACTTTGAACCTTTGCTTGTTGCCCCGACTCCCGCCTGGTATTGTTTACGTCTCTGCTCTGCCTCTGATATTCCTGTTTGTGCCTGCTGACCACTTGCCTGTTTGATTCTGTCTCTGTCTAATAAATCCCACTGCAAATGGATCCACATGCTTCTGACCAATCATTACAGAAGACTTCGCCACCTTCGGATCCAGCAGCTGTTGATCAGCTCTCATCTGAGATCTCAGCTCAAGCTAACATGCTAGCTTCCCATCAGCTTCAGCTCCAGCGTCTCACGACTCTCACAGAGGAATTGGTGAGAGCACTTCAATCCATGCATCGCACAGTGCCGCCTGTAGACCCACCAGCATCCGAGCCTCTTCCGGCTAGCTCAACATCTAGCATTCACGCTGCAAGCCCTCGACTGTCGCTGCCGGAGAGGTTTGACGGTACTCCAGACAGATGCAAAGGTTTTTTACTGCAATGCTCCCTGTTCATGGATCAACAACCTTCACTTTATCCCACAGACGTCAGTCGTGTATTCTTTGTCTGCTCTCTACTGACGGGACGAGCGCTGGATTGGGCTACAGCAGTATGGGAGGGCGGCAGCCTTTCGTTCCCACCACTCAACGAATTCCTCCATCAATTTCGAGAAGCTTTTGAGCACTCGGCCAGCGGAAGAGAGGCTGGTGAACAATTGCTCGCTCTCCGCCAGGGTCAAGACACAGCAGCTGATTACTCCCTAACCTTCCGCACACTGGCAGCCCAAACCGAACCGGATGGGAGAACGGGCCTCTGAAATTACTGTATCGCAAGGGGTTGTCGGCTGAATTACAGACAGAATTGGCCTGCCGCGATGAGGGAAAGACACTGGAGGAATTCATCAATCTCAGCATTCATCTCGACAATCTATTACGCTCCCGACAATCCGCTCGACCTCCTCTCGCTCTCTCCTCAACCCTCGCTACCACCTCCGAACCCGAACCCATGCACATCGGCATCACCCGCTTGTCACTGGAAAAGAGGGAGCGCAAACTTAGGAATCATCTGTGCCTTTATTGTGGACTATCTGGACATCTGCAGGCCAACTGTCCCACTCGACCACCCACCAAGAATACCGCTACGGTGAGTCCCTATTCTAACACTTTAATGGTCCCTATCTCTCTAATCTTCTCTGAAGAAACTTTATTGACATCGATTTTTGCCAATTCTCATAACCTTCCTCTCGTTACATGTGAATCTTGACTGGCTGTGACAGCGCTAGATGGACGACCCCTGGGAGCAGGACGGGTTCACTTCAAGACTCAAGAATTCACATTAAGAACTGGCTCCCTACATATCGAACTCATATGTCTCTTTGCCATCAACTCCCCCCAGAACCCTGTAATCCTCGGTCTACCCTGGCTGGAGAAGCATAACCCACGTATCTCCTGGTCCGCCAAACAAATCCAACAATGGTCAGAATTTTGTCACAAAGAATGTCTGCGATTTCAATGCCCTGATGCAACCTCCACCTCTTCACCGTGCCCCGAAATCTCTCCCACAGCAGATCTTCCTGTCGAATATCAAGATCTCTCGGAGGCCTTCAGCAAATCTAAAGCATCACAACTACCTCCTCATCGACCCAGTGATTGCGCAATCGACCTACTTCCTGGAGCGATGCCAACGAAAGGTAGAGTGTTTCCCCTATCTCAACCCGAGTCAGAAGCCATGAGGGCATACATTGAGGAGGAATTGGCTAAGGGCTTCATACGACCATCCACTTCTCCTGCATCAGCTGGTTTCTTTTTTGTTAAAAAGAAAGATGGGGGTCTACGTCCATGCATTGACTACTGAAGTTTGAATGACATCACCATTAAGTTCCGTTATCCGCTACCACTGGTGCCTCCTGCCCTCAAACAACTACGCTCAGCCAGATATTTCACCAAGCTTGATCTTCGCCGCGCCTACAACCTAATTCGCATCCAGGAAGGCGATGAGTGGAAGACAGCTTTTTCAACCACATCCGGGCACTATGAATATTTGGTTATGCCGTTCGGGCTTTCCAACAGTCCGTCAGTCTTTCAGGCTTTCATCAACGACGTCTTCCGCGATATGCTCAACAGATGGGTTATTGTCTACATTGACGACATATTAGTGTACTCCTGATTCCCTTGAAAACCACATCCAACATGTCCACGCAGTCCTGCAACGCCTCATCGAACATCAGTTATATGCTAAGAAGGAGAAGTGTGAGTTCCACCAAACACAAGTCTCTTTCCTGGGTTACGTCATCAGCTCTGAGGGGGTCGCCATGGACGACAAGAAGGTTCAGTCCGTTCTAAACTGGCCACAGCCCAAGACTGTGAAGGACCTACAGCATTTCTTGGGCTTTGCCAATTTCTACAGGCGTTTTATACGGAAATTTAGCACCATAGCGGCTCCGCTTACTCCGTTACTCAGGGGGGGAGGACAACGACTAAACTGGTCACCCTCAGCTCAGCACGCTTTCCTCCAACTCAAAGATAGCTTCACCACCGCTCCTATCCTCCATCATCCGGATCCCAATCTAGAATTTACTGTGGAAGTTGATGCATCCAACACTGGAATCGGAGCCATCTTGTCTCAACGTCAAGGTAATCCTCCCAAACTATTCCCATGCGCCTATTATTCACGTAAACTGAACGCAGCTGAAAAGAACTACGATGTGGGCGATCGGGAGTTGCTGGCAATGAAAGCGGCGTTCGAAGAATGGCGCCACTGGTTAGAGGGCTCTAAAGTTCCCTTCATCGTGCTCACTGATCACCGCAACCTGGAATACATCCGCTCAGCAAGACGCCTCAATCCACGCCAGGCCCGCTGGTCTCTATTCTTCTCACGCTTCTCTTTCAAGGTCACATACAGACCAGGATCCAAGAACGGAAAAGCTGATGCACTGTCCAGATTGTACGATTCACTGCCACCACAGAAAGATTCTAACGAACCCTTTATCTCGTCAACCCTAATCGTAGCACCCGTACAATGGGACATAATCACCGAGATCACAGAGGCCCAGGTTAACGATCCAACACCACACGACTGTCCCAATAACCGAACTTATGTTCCGGCCAGCTTGAGACAGAGAGTATTGCATCTGGTTCACGATACCCCTAGCTCAGGACACCCAGGCATCACGGCATCGCTCCAGTTGGTATCCGACCGCTTCTGGTGGCCATCTCTCCAAACAGACACCATCAAATTCGTACGACAATGCCCAGTTTGTAACCTATCCAAATCCTCTCACCAATGTCCAGCAGGGCTACTGCAACCCCTACCTGTTCCACAACGACCCTGGTCTCACATAGCCATCGATTTTCTCACGGACCTGCCTAAGTCTAGAAATCACACCACCATCCTAACAGTCATCGACCGATTCTCCAAGGCTTGCCGACTCATACCATTACCCAAGCTCCCCACTGCTTTCGAGACAGCCGAGGCCTTGTTGGAACAGGTCTTCCGGTTCTACGGATTGCCAGAGGATATAGTTTCTGACCGGGGCCCTCAGTTCACCTCTCGAGTCTGGAGGGCCTTCTGCCACCAGCTGAATATCAATATCAGTCTCACCTCCGGCTACCATCCACAAGCCAACGGTCAGGTCGAAAGACTGAACCAAGAAATAACCCGGTTCCTACGCTCCTATTGCCACCATAATCAAAACGACTGGAGTCGCTTCCTACACTGAGCGGAATATGCGCAGAATTCACTCCGCAAGCCATCAACCGGTCTCACCCCCTTTCAGTGTGTCCTCGGCTTCCAACCTCCTCTGTTTCCCTGGTCAGGAGAGCCATCAGAACTGCCCGCCGTCAACGACTGGTTGAGGAGAAGCGAGGAGACTTGGAATGCAGCCCATGTCCACCTGCAACAAGCGGTTCGCCGAACCAGGGAACAGGCCGATCGTCGGAGAAAGGAAGGACCTGAGTATACCCCCGGGCAGTGGGTGTGGCTCTCCTCCAGGGATCTCCGACTTCGTCTACCCTGCAAAAAACTAAGCCCCAGGTACGTGGGTCCGTTTCAAATCATCAGACAAATTACCCCAGTGTCATATCGCTTAGCCTTACCTGCCAATTATCGTATCTCACCCACTTTCCATATCTCCCTGCTTAAGCCCGCCGGTGGTTCCGGAGTAGAGAGGGACCAGGACGAGGTCACAGATGAGAGCACACCTCCCCTAATCGTGGATGGCGAGGAGGCATACCAGGTCAGAGAGATTCTGGACTCCCGACGGAGAGGACGTGTGTTGCAGTATTTAGTCGACTGGGAGGGCTACGGCCCCGAGGAAAGGTCATGGGTCAACGCCCAGGACATCCTGGATCCTACTCTTACCACAGACTTCCATCAAAATCACCCTAATCGACCTGCACCTCGTCCCCGAGGAAGACCTCGGCGTCGGGTTGCCCCTCGCGTCTGGAGCCGCTCGCAGGGGAGGGTCAGACCTCTGTGGCTCTCTCTGATGGCCACCGGAGGGCACCCTCACCTGAATACTGACTCTCTCCATGGACTCCATTTCCCATAACCCACTGGGCTGCTGATCACCTGCCCAGGTGTAGCTCATTACCTGGCCTATTTAACCAGCACTCTCTGTTACACTCACTGCGAAGTCTTGTTTCTGCCCCGGCTGACATTACTGAGCGTTTCTTTCCTTCGATTGTTATTCCTGTGTATGACCCCGGACTGCTCTTGATCTTTGTGAACGCCGCCGCCTGCCTTTGTGAACCTTGCCTTGGAACTCTGAACCTTTGCTTGTTGCCCCGACTCCCGCCTGGTATTGTTTACGTCTCTGCTCTGCCTCTGATATTCCTGTTTGTGCCTGCTGACCACTTGCCTGTTTGATTCTGTCTCTGTCTAATAAATCACACTGCAAATGGATCCACATGCTTCTGACCAATCATTACAAACACGTTCTGCCGCTAGACCATTATAACCACAAACGCTTATAGCAGATCTGTGTATAATAACCATTATGAAGAATCGGTACTAAATAATGATTTTGATGTAAGGATAAAACTATCACATTAAAAATGTTTCTTTGAGTTCTGTCAATCAGTTAAACTCGTGTTCATATTCTAGACTTTCCCTGTTGCTTTGACAGTATCCAGACTTGTCTGGTGCATGCGCATAAAGGTTTCAGTTCGGCAGCGCATCCAGCATAGCAGAGTATTACGGAGTTTCCCTGGCTTTGTTTATTCCTTAAAAGTCTGTTTTTCCCTTGTGTGGTATTGCTGTGCGTTAATAACTCCATAAGTAACTATTTATTATCATTGTAGATGTGTTTCAGAGTGTGTCATAGTGTGATTCAGTTTATTTTACCTCAGGAAAATTATTGCATCAGTATAAATGCAGTAAATGCTCACGTATTTGACGAATTATTCGGTTGTTTGCAATCAAAGATGCTTATTCGTTTGGATATGCGCATTGCTTGTCGTGTGTTAATGTAAATATTTATTCTGTCTCTGATCGGCATTTTAATAACTATTACAACAAGCACACTGGAGCGCTAGAACAGCGCGCACACAGTGTAATCGGAAACCGCTTGCATCAGCAGCATCCCCGGTCTGTTTAATAAAAGCTGCATTTAGCGCTCATATGTAAAAATAAGCTTTTGTTTAGTCTTGTTTACTATTGCCTCAGACAATTATATAGTTTTATATAGAGTTCTTATAGTGTATATAGTTTTATCTTTGTATCTGTCATTTCATATCACATGTATATTAATCATCTTTATTTTGTTCTCTGACAGAAACCATATTTTGTGCATATCCACACAAACCAATAAAAATTGAGATTGGACATGTTCACTCTGGAGTAGCTGCAGTTCTTTCTAATCAAAGAATTAGGCCAGTTGAGTTCCAACCAACCAACTGTGCACAGAATATCCCACAAGTATAATAAAAAGGGGTTTTATTAAAAAAAGGGATAGACAAGAGTAACTATCAACTACTAAATGGATACAATGAATGGATAAAGTGCAAAGACTGATAAACAGAGGTGTAAAGTCCAGGGGACAAAGAGTAAAAGTCCTGCCATATGTTTATTCCACACATGAACTCAGCAACTGATTTCACCAGAGGAGGAACCAAGTTGTCATTCCTTTCAAGTCACAAGTAAGTCTCAAGTCAAATCTCAAGTCCTCAAAGAGTTAAAGTTAATGAGATAATTAACTGAATAATTAAATGATGATTGTGCATTAGTGATGAACACCTGCTGTTATTGAGAATTACAGAGGATCAGATGTTGATGTTTTATTGGTTAAAATGATGCCACCATCATGAAGAACAGTGTTTGCTTTAGTTGGGCACTTGACCCTTGACTTCTTGTGTTAGATCTTTTTCTGTAATAAAGCTTGTGGTCGTTGTTGCTGTGGCAGTTTCCAAACTCCCCAAACTCACTTCTTGCAGATCTTCCTTGTTTCTCCTTGTAACAGCTTAGCTTAGAGACTTAGCTCTTGGCTTGCCGCATTGTTCTTAGCACAGTGTTACTTAGCACCACGAAACTTAGCACAAGGTCGACCACACCACTTAGAAGCTAACTTACCAGCAACAGCTTAGCACACTTTCTTTGTCTTGAAGAGAAACTTTTAATCTATCCTTGAGACAGCGTTAATTGTAAGTTGGCACCTTTCAGATCCAGCATTTTGATTGGCCGATACTGTCAGAGGTGGCCATGGTATGACCTCTCTGATATGAGGTCTATTTGCATAGCTTAAAGTCCATGTTTACAACAATGTCTTTAATGTTTTTCCTATGCATAATTCACTTTCCAAACTAATTCCAGATTATCCTACACATTGTGCTGAAAATATGAAGACCAAACATCAATGGGTAATGTTGAGCATTGACCCATGCATTCATATATACAGTATATACCTTGATATGTAATGTTGCATACATTGTTGTATCACACACAACACTCATTAAGTAAATACAGTTCTGTAAATTGATATGAGGAATTGTTATGAGGATATCTAGCATCAGTGTCAGTTCTGGCAGTTCATGTTAGTCAAGCTTGCATCAGCTGACTCTCAGCTGATCCACATCTACCTATAGGGATGCAACACCTATCACAGCACTCATAAATAAGGTCCATCAGTATTATCACCAGCTTCACGTTGCTCAATAGCTAATTACCCTCCTCCATCCCCAACTCCTCCTCTGTCAGTCAGGATTTAGTCTCTGATTCTCCTTTGAATCAGACTAATTTCTAAATGTTACATTAAATTATTGAATTTGAATGATATCTGCAATACATTTCATGTTGGTTCGGTTCTGTTCTGTTTACCCTGGGGGGGTTATTGCTGCTCTTATCCATGTTAGGCTGCATGGATGTGCAGGGAGTTCTTTCCCAGAACAGAACCATACCGCCAATTCAAACTATATGCTAATTGTCAGTCATCTTTGATGAGAGTGGTCCTGGCAGAAATGAGGAATATGAGGAATGAGGTTTGTTCAAACTGAATGAATGTCTTCCACTGAAGACATAAGAAAATATTTTGAAAAATGTGGGTAAACAAGCAGTTGCTGGTCCCCATTGACTTCCATAGTATGGACCAAATATTATGGAAGTTAATGGGGACCAGGAACTAATCGCGGAATGTGCAAAATGAAAACCACTTTTAGAGTTTAGATTTCTGATTTTTATTGATAAAGTATCAGTCACAGACAAAACCAACATTTTTTTTGACACATTTAAAATCCAGATAGTATTAATTGATAAAAAAAAGCTTATTTATTATAATTGTTAATATTAAATTAATATTAAATGCAGTCAGTAACACTAGACTTACAGCAAGAAGGTCCCTTGTTTAAGTCCTAACTAACCCTTTCTGTGTGGATCTTGTTGGTATGGGTTTCCTTACTCTGATAAATAATGTGTTCGCTCAAGATAAGGAGCATCACACTGGAGTTGACAGTTCGCAGCCCACTGTGTGTGGATGCATCTAACTGCGACTTGGGTAAATTAATTAGACTTAAAATGAACAGTAATATCGCATACCTTAAAGCCAGAGCGAAAACCCACCGGTATGACCTCAGAGATAAAAACACAAGGCGACATTGTTTCTTTCGGTTCGCGATGCTCACCTTTGCAGGTCTTTTGATTATCTCTGTGAGATTTTTCATCTGTCCACATATGGTCTGGCTATCCATAGATTCATGTCAAGTCAAGTCAAGTCACCTTTATTTATATAGCGCTTTTAACAATACAGATTGTGTCAAAGCACTTAACAGTATCAAATTGGAGGATAGAGTGTCAGTAATGTATAATAATTAGATTAAACACTCAATTTTCAGTTAAAGGCATTTCATTATTGAATTCAGAGATGTCATTGTCTAGCTCAGTTTAGTTTAAATAGTATCTATGAAATCAAATTGACGATAATCGTTAGAAATTAAATGTCCCCAACTGAGCAAGCCATAGGCGACAGCAGCAAGAAACCAAAACTCCCTCTGTGGCAGAATGGAGAAAAAAAACCTTGGGAGAAACCAGGCTCAGTCGGGGGGCCAGTTCTCCTCTGGCCAGGATATTATTGTTTATTTATTTTTGTACTTATTGTTGAATTAAATTTTAAATGTATAACTGTATTATATTTCTATTTTTATATTGTTGCAATTTCTAACAATAATAGTATTATGTAGTTAGGTATTTTATTATATTTTTTGTTATTTGTTTTATTTTTAGTTTTATTGTATTTAAGTCGAGGTCTTCACTGGGGTCTTCAAGTGACACTAAAAGTCCTTCACCTGGTCGGCACAAGTGATTTCTTTGAATATCAGAAGTTAAACTCGTTCTTTTATCAGTCTAAAGTGTTCACCCGGTTTATGAAACTAGTTTTGAATATTGAACTGTTTTTTTTTTTTTTTTTTTGATTAGGTTCCATGCTCGGACTTCTACAGGAAATGTAGTGAATTTTCCTTTCGCCAACCTAAGGAGGCGAAATAGTGTAGTGATGGGTACTCACGTCACAGGTGACGTTATGATTTTTGGATCACTTGTCACTTAAGGTGTGGTTAGGAGTACATCACATAAGAAAGATTGGTGGGATACCTAACTTGTAGAACCTTACTGCATTATCAACACAAGGAAGACACAAGTGTAATAAAATAAATTTATTAACAAAAGATAGACGAGTAATCAACAACTACTAAATGAATATCATGAATGAAAAAGGAATAAAGTGCATAAGATGCACAAAATGCAAGTGATTATGTTGGATGTTGCTATGTCAAAGCTATGTTATCTGTAAAGATAAACTGTTGCTACTCTGAAAGAAATAAGGTGAAGAACCTTATTATGCATCAAACAAATACATGAAAGATTTGCTATAAACTGCAATCAGCTATATAACATCTAATGTCAATTAGAAAAATCATATACTGATAATACACAACAATGCCAAGGTCTCTGGAAGAGGTTTGGATAGGTGATAGTTACATTCTCTGTGGTTGAGTGAGCAGTCCAGTAGCGGTGACTTCATCCACTGGTTGTGCTGGTAACAATGCAGTGGGGAAAGGAGCAGGAATCCGTTTCGACAACCTTGAACACGAAGCGCTGGAGGATGCTGATCTCCTGGAGCACCAAAGGGTCCTAAAATCTGGAACACGCAGATGTGACCCTGAAGTAGGTGCAGAAGATCCTTAGCTTGGAACACGCAAGAAAAAGTACCTTGGAGTGAAGGTTTGCTCTCTAGAGCTTAACCTTGTTGCAAATGTCTGTGTGTCTTCTGCCTCTCTGGGCTAGAGACTCAGAATTTGGTCGATCCGCTTTGTCTCTCTAGGATGGAGACTCAGGACGTGCTGCATCTGTTGTTGTCTCGCTGGACGAAGACACTGAATGAAGTCTGAACGTAGATTATCTCTTTCCTCGCAGGCTGGAGGCTCAGAACGTGGTCGTATCTGTTGCTGCCTCAAAGCTAGAGACTCAGGACTTGGTATCTGTTATTGCCTCCTCCCTCACGGGCTAGAGGTTCAGAACGTGTTGATCTGTTGATGTCTCCTGGACGTGCCAGAGACTCATAACTGGTTGATCTGTTAGTGTCTCACCCTTGCAGGCCGGAGACTCAGATCCAGAACAGTGTATCTGTTAATGTCTTTTCCATTGCAGTACTCAGACTCAGAATGAATGTGTCTGTTACTGTCTCTTCCCTTACGGGACTCAGACTCAGAACGGAGGTGTCTTTTGGGAAGGTACCTTTATCCCTTTCCGATGAGGAGGAGATTGCAATCTGGTGCTTCTCCATTTCCAGGCTGTGATTGGCTATTTCCATAAGAGAGGGGGGACATGGTGTGGCCCAACCTTCTTTCCTCCTGTGGAACTTATTTGCATAGTCCAAACACACATTTAGAAAAGTGTCACTAAAGTTTTACCAATGCATCATTCACTTAATGATGCACATTCAAGGCACCAAACCCCCAACTGCTCCCCGGGCGCTGCAGCATTGGCTGCCCACTGCTCCAGGTGTATGTTCACTACTGTGTGTATGCACTTGGATGGGTTAAATGCAGAGCACAAATTCCAAGTATGGGTCACCATACTTGGCCACACACCATGGGGCAGTCGTGGCCTAATGGATAGAGAGTTGGGCTTGTAACCCGAAGGTCGTGGGTTCGAGTCTCGGGTCCGGCAGGGAATACCACGACTGAGGTGAGA
Source organism: Spinibarbus caldwelli (assembly GCA_039654775.1). Classification (NCBI taxonomy): domain Eukaryota; kingdom Metazoa; phylum Chordata; class Actinopteri; order Cypriniformes; family Cyprinidae; genus Spinibarbus; species Spinibarbus caldwelli. The sequence goes on along the minus strand of CM077252.1, from coordinate 24,990,323 downwards.
CCCTTGAGCAAGGCACCAAACCCCCAACTGCTCCCCGGGCGCCGCAGCATTGGCTGCCTGCTGCTCCAGGTGTATGTTCACTACTGTGTGTATGCACTTGGATGGGTTAAATGCAGAGCACAAATTCCAAGTATGGGTCACCATACTTGGCCACACACCACTTCCCTTTCCCTTTCCCCTTACCAAACCGCAACCAGAATACCTTTGGCAATGTTACGAACACATTAAGTCCAAACATTATGGAAGAACATATATGAACTGTCATGCATGCATTCATTTGTCAATTAACAGCTGAGTTTGTGAAAGATGTTGCACTACACATCGCTGTCACTGAGAATACTTATTTCTCTGACTAAGTATGAGATGTGTGTGTTGTAGTGTGCATCAGTTTTAAGGTTTGAGAACATAGTTATGAATGGATTTGGATGGAAATTTGTGACTCTGTTTCACCCACTGCTGCTGCATCCAGAGGTCCTAAGGAATTTTTATGGTGGTCACAGGCCAAAACCTTAGGAATCAGTCTGTTGGTGGGTGAAGGGCAGAAACTGCATTTTGGCCAATGAGAAGTCCTGTCCTTCCCGTGCTTTGTTCCAAAGGTCTTCTTGCTCTCTCAGAGGTGTCTGGCCATTGTCCTGGCATCTATATCTGATGGCGTTGGACAGTTTGCTTATGTTAGTCCACCAAGATCCAATCAAAATGTAGCAAACTTTTGTCCACCATAGTGGTCAGAGAGGGGCCCCGCCATAAACTGGGCCCTGGAATGTGCTGTCCACTACAGAAAGCTCTTTATGAAGCTAAAAGTGCAGAGTGAATTGGTAAGATCCTTACAGAGAGTGAGGGTGTGTACCTCCATCATGAATTAGTCTTTACTGTTATATTACAGGCTATCTATCTATCTATCTATCTATCTATCTATCTATCTATCTAATTTATTTCTAGGTTTTATATTTATTAAAGATTCAGAGGACACAGAAATGTTGTATTCTTTTAGAGACTGCATGGAATATTTGTACTTTTAAAATTCATTTGTCACAGTTCAGAAGAAATAAAATGAACTGCAAAAGTAATTAAAATAGTTAACAAAGTTTAAAAAGGGAAGCTATTTAATAATAATGAATGATAATATCAGGGGCATTTTCTTATCTTCAGAATGCTGTGAGAGGAGCTGTGATTTTAATAGGGCTGGGACGATATGCTAATCTGCCGATTCAATACTGTCCCGATACTTGTGTGCCGATTCAATATATATTGCGATAATTAATTGCGATATTGCAAGTATTGTGATTATATAACTATTGCGATTCGATGTTACAATTTATTGTGATTTTTGTTTGCTTATTAAAGACTAGACAATGGAAAATACTTGATTTTACCCAGATAGCAACATATTGTCAGCCCAGATCCAGCCCACATCTGGCACATGTGGACCGCTCCTGTTTGCCAGATCTGGGCCAAAAAGCAGGCCATAGCAATGCCACATGTCAGCCAAGAGCAAAGAAATAAACCACACTGGACCTTATCTGAGCCACATCTTCATATATATTTTTATAGAGTCCTCTCAGCTTGTCTAAGCTTGTTAACAAGCAAAATCACTGAATCAAAGAAGAGAACAGAAAAAAGAGACAAACAGAAACTCAAGAACTACAACTGACTGCAGCCACAGCCTTAGATGAATTTAGCTGAAGATAAAAGATATTAAATCTCTGAAGATCTCAGCAAAGGAGGATTAAACAACTCCACAAACAGCATCACCAGCTTCACTTATTACTAACCAGATTGACTTTATTCTGTTACAGGTTCTAATTCTCTCAGTAAGAACTTCTGTAGAGAAGTTCTTATTGAGAGAACTATAACTAGAGCTAGCTTAAGCCAAAGCCTTAGATGAATTCAGCTGAAGATAAAAGACATTAAGGTATGGTTTCACAGACATGGCTTAGACTAAACCAGGATTAGGCCATAGTTCAGTTAGGACATCTAAGTAATTTTCATTAACATGCCTTAGAAGAAAACATTACTGGTGTGCATCTTGAGACAAAACAAACACATTGATATTTTTAAAGATCAGTCAGTGCAAGTTTCTTTCAGTTGAAACAGCTCAGAATTACATTTTAGTCTGGGGGTAGGCTTAAGCCTTGTCTGTGAAACTGGAGGTACATCTCTGAAGATCTCAGCAGAGGAGGATTAAACAACTCCACAAACAGCCTTGCCAGCTTAATTTATTACTAGCCAGATTGACTTTACTTCTGTTAGAGGTCTACAGAAGTTCTTATCGAGAATTAACAAGGGTTTGAATCTAATGTTTGTTTCATTTGAATTCACCATAATGTTGATTGGTGTTTCCATTAGTTGGGCTCTTAAATCTTATTATTAATAATTTGTTTTCTTTGACTGCTGTGACAGTGTGTTTGACACATTTGCAATACATGATAGCTTGTTGTTGATGATTTCACTATCATGTAATGGCCTGATTCCATAAAGTTATTTGAATCTAGTAGTTGTGTATTTTAATGCTTTCACATTACAAACCTTGTGTTACTGCAATGTGAGTTGCAACATCAGTTTGAAAATGTAAAAAAAAAGAAAAAAAAGGTGAACAACACTGACACACAGATCAGCAACCAACAAAATATTCAACTAATCGGATCAATTCTGGACATCACAAAAAGCTACTAAAAGACACAACAAAAAACAGCAAAAATAAAAATAAAAAAATAAAATAAATTATAAAAATTAATAAAATAAATAAAAACATAAACCAAAATTAGAATTAAAGAAAAATAATAGGACAATTCAGCTTCATAAATTATTCATGCTGTGATGCATGCTGGGAGTTTTGTGCTATGGTAGCCAGCATGCATTGCGACATTACACTTTTTATTGTAACCACTGATGAGGTTTATGTGTTGATTTATGATGACTTTGTGTTCTGCAATGCTGTTGATGTTATGCTGCAGTTTTATATAACAAATGTATTATTGGCACAACACAATCATTAGAGTCAAATGACATTAGTGAATTAATGATTGTAGAACCATCAGTAGCTGACTAGAATCACCTGATCTAATTTTTATACTGCAAATGTGTTTGATAAGCACAGCAGCAAGTAAAGACAAGCTAATTGTAATGAGTTAACCCTCTGGGGTCTGAGGTGATTTTGGGGCCCTTTTTTTTGTATTCAGCACAAATTGTGCTACAATAATATGTGACCCTGATGGATGTACATGTTTGCATTTTTTAGAAAAAAATATTATGCATGGTTAGTAAGTTTTGGGGAAAAACATGTAGCTGAAATAAGGCCATAAAACCCACACTAAATAGTTCTGAATAAGACTTTTGAGTAATCAGTCTTGTAGGCTAGAATATTTACTTCAGAATTATGTGAAAATCATTCTGCTTACTCGTTCACAGAAAACAATATATTGATTTAAATTTTTAAAGACATGTTGTGTGATTGAAAGCCAATATGCGAGGGAGTGGCAATTTCCCTGAATATTAAGTGATGCTCACCTGAGAGACAAAGGGCCCGCCCCTAATGGCCCATCAGTGTGACTGTGACGTTGAGGCAGGTAAGAGAGAATGTGAGGAGATTGAAAAAAAAAAATGTTTTTTTTTTTGTTTTTTTTTAAATTATTTGTATTTTATTTACAACACAGTATAATCAAAAGATACATAATGAAGGTCAAAGACACATTGTGCACACTGATCTAACCACAAAGATGTGAACAGACTGAGTCATTCCTGCAACAGATTCTGTCCAACAAGTGAAACAAGTAAATCATACCTGATATTTACATGTTATTTAAGTGTTTCTGCTTCTTTCCATGGATTCAAGAAGAAAAAACATAATCAGTAGTCAAGGAGCTTGTTTTACCATAGAATATCAGTGTAGTTGAACATCTGATGTTGGTACAGCGCTCTCAGAGGAAAACAGTTTGAAGAGACATCAGGATTCATCTGTGGTGCAGGTATCTGATTCAATAAAACACAAATAACAATAAAAAAAATAAAAAAAAAAACATTTGTGAGCATATTAATATCACAGGCATCTGTAGGTTTTGTAGCCATAGACTTACGCATGCTTTGTACTATCATTAAAAAAAGACATTTTATATCTGAGAAACTAATTATTATTGTTTAGCATGTTATTAAAATCTATTTTTGAACAGAGTAGGCTATTAATAATAAACATGTTCTAAACATACTTAGCCTTGTAGCATTGATCATGTTACAGTATACACTCATATTACTTTTGTTGTTTTATATAGAGCATGAAAACATCATCGCGCCATAAGAAATTTAAATAAAATGAATTGCCTATCATATTCAAAATGTTTTACTCGATTTCAAACATTGTAGTCAGGAATTATAGTTTGGGAAAAACCCAACTATGATTTTGTAGTCATATAGCCTAGTATGTATGATTTTATAGTAGCTTATGATATGAGTCTGTAGCCATAGACTCACGCATGCTTTGTACTATAAAAGGATGTACTTTATTCTATAAAAGGGTATTTTATATCTGAAAAACTAATTATTATTGTTTAGCACGCTATTAAAATCTATTTGTGAACAGAGTGTTAATAATAATCTTGGTCTAAACATTCTTAGATGCTAGCATTCATCATATTGTAGTTTGGGAACAACCCAACTCGTAAATCTGTTCAAGTTTATGTCACAATAACACGTTAACTAATGCAAAAAAGAAACATTACTTACTCATCAGATTGATCTCCTCTACTGGATGAAATCTTGTTCTTCTTTTGAGGGAAATCCAGCCTTCTTCTTGCAGAAACGAAGAGTAGCCGCGATGAACGATCTCCTCACGCTTTGTTTATGTTGGGCGTTTACATGCGCACGTCTCACGTGGATATTTACATATGAATGGCGCGAGCCGCGAGGGGGCGGGATTGCATTAAAGATAATGAGTTAGACGGGAAAGACTGAACATCGTGTTGGTTTCATACCGATTACTTTATCACAGAATATTTGTTTTCAATAAGACATACTTCATTTAAAAGTAGACACTTCAAGCTTTCTATAGATATAACTCCCATGTCTCTGTGTTGAGATTTCGCCGAGTTACAGTTCATTTTAGTAACGCGTTTCTAAAAGCAGTTCGCGGACACGGAGAAGACAGAGAGTGCACCCTGTTTGTTTTCTTTATTTTCCAAAACCACAACATTTTGTTTTTATTGTGTGTACCCGAAAAAAAATAGACACTTCAAAGTTTCAATTGATGTATAACACTTATCTGTATGACCAAAATCGACGGAGTATTTTTAGTGTCTTTCACACTGATAAGAAAAAAAAAATGAGCTTGTCTCGCCGGCGAGACAGCCGACCCCAGGGAGTTAAGAGCCCAACTAATGAACACTAATCACCATTATGATGACTTTAGATGAAACAAACAGATTTAAACTCTTATAACTCTCAATAAGAACTTCTGTAGATGTCTGACAGAAAGTCAGTCTGGTTAGTAATAAGTGAAGCTGGTGATGCTATTTGGGGACACAATTTCTAACGATTATCGTCAATTTGATTTCATAGATACTATTTAAACTAAACTGAGCTAGAAAGTGACATCTCTGAATTCAATAATGAAATGCCTTTAACTGAAAATTGAGTGTTTAATCTTATTATTATACATTACTGACACTCTATCCTCCAATTTGATACTGTTAAGTGCTTTGACACAATCTGTATTGTTAAAAGCGCTATATAAATAAAGGTGACTTGACTTGACTTGATTTGTGGAGTTGTTTAATCCTCCTCTGCTGAGATCTTATGAGATTTAATGTCTTTTATCTTCAATTGATTTCATCTAAGGCTGTGACCACAGTCAGTTGTAGAGTTTCTATTTTTGTCAGATTGAGGAACTGTGTTTCTGATACAGTGCTGAGCAGTGTTGGGGCACCACAGAGGACTGTTTTAGCCCCGTTCTTGTTCACTCTATTTATATTGGATTTTAAATATAACTCGGATTCCTGCCATATACAGAAATATTCTGATGATACAGCAGTTGTGGTGGGCAGGAAGGGGAGTACAGGGATCTTGTAAAGGCCTTCAGTGACTGGAGTAATAAGAACTGTCTTCTGAACACCACGAAGACTAAGCAGTTGGTCTTGGATTTTCGCAGATCTAAAATACATCTATAGCCTGTTTGTATACGGGGCGAGGACATTGAGGTGGTGCAGTCCTACAAGTATCTGGGTGTGTACCTGGATTATAAATTGGACTGGTCCCTAAATACGGATGCCCTTTACAAAAAAGGGCAAAGCCACCTCTTCTGCCTTAGGAGGTTCAGGTCCTTTGGTGTCTGCGGTGAAATGCTGAAAATGTTCTACCAGTCAGCTGTAGCGAGTGTTCTCTTTTATGCTGCAGTCTGTTGGGGAGGCAACATGATGGACAGAAATAACAGGCGGTTGGACAAACTGGTTGAAAAAGCCAGCTGTGTGCTTGGGAGGAGCTTGGATTGTGTGGGATGGGTAGTGGAGAGATGTATGCGGAGAAAATTGAAGGCAATACTGGAAAATGCTAAACATCCTCTCTACAACATCTTGATTAGTCAGAGGAGCAGGTGCAGTGGACGATTTATATCACTGTGCTGTAGAACTGAGATGTTCAGAAGATCCTTTATCCCTACGGCCATTAGACTGTTTAACAGTTCTTGAACTATTTGTGTAAATTTTAAGAACAATGGTTTTATTTAGATATTTATTTTTATTATCGGATTTTCAAGGACTACGGATAATACTTTGGCCAGTAATTTTAGTTAATGATTATCTATTCTTCTAGGATTATGTGTATTTTATATTTATATGTGTCTTTTATGTAGTTGTTGGGTGTTTGATTGTCTATGGTGTATTTGATTGTCTTTTGATATGTGAGAGGTTCTGGATCAAGGAATTTCCCTAAAGGGATGAATAAAGTATTATCTAATCCAGCGGTTCTTAACCTTTTTTCAAGTGCGACCCCCCTTTCATGAAAGACAACGTTTTGCGACCCCCCACCCCCGAAAAAAAAAAAAATCCAAATTAATATATTTTATAATGTAAAAACATCATCAGTGTTCCTACTCACTCAACAAATCTAACGTAAACCAATAACTGCACTTCTCCGGCAATATCAGTGCTCTCATCAAGTTAGAGAGGAAAAAAAATGAACTCTCTAACTCTAATGAGTTAATTTTCATGATTATCTGCTCTTTTCACATCCATTGCCATTCACCCAATATGATTGGTTATATCATTTGACACTGGAATCAATGCTAATTGATCAGCACCTCTTTGTCCACACTTAACAGAAACAGCCTCTTTAGCGCGGGGTAGAAAAAAAGTCTCACCTGAATTGTGTGGTTTCCCAGTTTTGGCAATCCAGTGAGAGATAATGAATGAAGCGCAAAGAGCTCTTTCTCATTCACCGTAGCGGCTTTCTGTAGCAGTGATTTTTGACCACGTAACGTAAGTTATCTCCTGTAGTTTTTGCTGGAAAAACTCCAGCGATTTTGCATGCAGTAATTTGTGTTTAGTTGTCAAGTCACTGTTATTTATATAGCGCTTTTTACAAATACAGATTGTGTCAAAGGCAGCTTTATAGTATTAAACTTTTTAAAATAAAAGTCTTCCCTCAACCCCCCTGCTACCTCTTTGCGACCCCCCAGGGGGTCACGACCCCCAGGTTAAGAACCGCTGATCTAATCTAATCTAATCTAATCTAAAATACTCCAATCTAATCTAATCTATTTGTCTCTTTTTTCTGTTCTCTTCTTTCCTTCAGTGATTTTGCTTGTTAACAAGCTTAGACAAGCTGAGAGGACTCTATAAGTAATATATGAAGATTTTGTGTCTCAGGAAAAGTCCAGTGTGGTTTATTTCTTTGCTTTTGGCTGACATGTGGCATTGCTATGGCCTGCTTTTGGCCCAGATCTGGCAAACAGGAGCGGTCCACCCAAGTGCCATCATTCCACGCTATATGTGGGCCAGATCATCATTCCACATGTGCCAGATATGGGACGACAATATGCTGCTATCTGAGTACCCTTAAAAGAGACTGTATATGATGAGTCATATTAACAAAAACAATGCATCAGATCTTTCTGAACTTTTATTTCAGGAGTATACACATACACAGTGTATATTTAAAGTACCTTGAACCATGAAACTTTCAAGTACCAAAACCCTGAATTTGCACATGAATATAATAGTCAAATGTTCAACAAAATGAGTGGAAAAAATACTTTCTGAAATAAAAAAAGTGCTATGTTACTTTACTGTTTTAGTCATGTTTTACCGGCAGTGTGTAAAATCCAAAGTGTTTCCACACTTGGGATTCAAAACGTGAAGGTGCAGAAAGAAATCTGGAAGAGGTTTGATCCTCTGCCTCCGTCATGGTTTTGAAACATATATGACGTCATCTAATGTAGCGGCACTGTGCACGCATAATGATTGTTGTATGACATCAAAGCACCACGAGAGCTACAGAGAACAGACGGCTCCGCATGCTTTTGAATCGCTCTCAGAGTACTTTGATGTCATACTCTGATCGCCTGTGCGATGCTGCAGTTGAACACACCTATACATTTCGCCCTCTGTTGGAATTAAAAAGTGCTAACTTCTCCCCACCACCTCTTAGTAAAAGTGAAATAATTAAATATAAATCGATTCTGAGGTAAACCAATCGATTTTTAAATCGTTTTAAAAAGAATCGCGATAGTTAGGTGAATCACTTTTTTCTCCCACCCCTAGATTTTAAGCACATCATGCACAGAAAATGCACCCTCTTCATGCTTTGACACACATGCAAAGACATGCTTATAATTTTTTAATGATTATAATTACACATTGTTGTGAACATTGCTTAGTTCCTGCATGCTGATGGCCAGTTCTTGGTTTTTTTAAAATGCAATGTCCTCTACTATTCATAGAAACACAGAGTAATTTCACATCTACATTTATTAATAATAAGACACATTTCTAAGGTTGATGTCAGAATTTCACCCTGTGCTCACATGTGTCAGTATATTTTATTACAAGGCTCTACCATCTCAAACAGCCTGTGATGTTCACTTGTGCGATGTGCAATGTCATAAGCAGTCTCTCCTGCACTGTTTTTCAGTCCTGCCTGTAGGGTGCGCTGTGACAGCAATAACTCAATCGTCTGCCCAGCTGCAGTGTTTCCAGCAGCCAGTTGTAGGGGTGTGAGTCGTCCCGCTGTCAAGGCATTGACCTCTGCCCCCCAATTCAAAAGACACGAAGCTACAGTGGCATGACCCCAGCGACAGGCACTATGTAGCGGCATCCAACCATCAGTAGTTCTTGCATGAAGATTCGCTCCAGCATTCAAAAGAGCAGAAACCACGGCATAATGGCCACTGTAAGCAGCACGGTGTAGAGGAGTGTAACCATCACTATCATGACAATTAGCAAGTGTTGGGTCCAATGTGAGGAGATGTTCTACTGTGGCTAACTGTAAGAGAGAGAGAAACAAAACAAAAAAAGGTTAGAAAAACAAAGCAAGAAAAATAAATAAACGGAAATTTATTAATACGTAATTTCTTCTGTGCCAAAATGCAACTTATATTATAGACCAACTTCCATATTTATGGCATCCTGAATATCACTGGCCTACACATAAAACTTTCAATCATCAAACTGTAACCATTAACTCTATTTGTAAACTTCAAATTAGAATGAGCTTGGCAACCCCTTGTAAATATTTATCAACCCCCAGTAGGGGTCGCGTATCTTTGTTAGCATTTGTGAGGCTGTCATTATTGGAGGTAATAGGTCTCTGATAGCAAGCAACCATTGAATCAATGTTAAAAATAGTTGATTTGTCAATGTTAATTGCACTGAATCAAAATCACTTTTGCACCCACAATTAATGTTCAAAAAATGTTGAAATTTCAACAAACCACCATTATTGTGATCAGTGTTTGCTTTAGTTGGGCTCTTGACTCTTCGTACTTTAATGTTAGGTTTTCATTGTCGCTTGTAACAATGTGCTAAAATATTGAGGCAATAAAAATTAAAATCCATTGGGATCAGGTGATGTTGACTAATCATTGTGAGGTTATTTAAATAATTGCTCACAACTGTGTTGTGTTTTTTTGTGTGATATCACAATGTGAGATTAAAGCAGTGGTATGGCTATCATACTTCCATGAATGAACAGAAAATACAAAAAAAAACATTAAATTGCTGAATCAATTAGACATCAAGAATCAGTGTATGAAACTCAACAATGGTGACAATCAACAAAAGAAAATTTTATGCTGAAATGCATACTGGGTATCAACATAGTACAAAACTCATTCATGACTCCCAGCATGCATTGCAGTTGATCTGTTTATCTGAATTAGTTTGATTGTCACCATTGTTGAGGTTTGTATGATGAGTGTTGATGTCTAAATCTTTCTGTATATTTTGACACATTATCTTTGCATTTGTAAAACAGAACATTTACATCAGTAATGAAAGATCAACTTCAAAATATTTTAGTATTATTTCTCAACTTTATTACAGCTTGACACCCATCACAAAAAGTAATCTACTCCAATTTAACTTTAATACATCTCTTTCTTTATTAATGCATAAGTATTTATATTGAAACACCACTGTAAGCACTGAAAGAGAATTAACTTAATCAAAAGCAAGTGTTAAGAGCCCAACTAAAGCAAACACTGATCTCAATAATGGTGGTTTGTTGAAATTTCAACATTTTTTGAACATTAACTGCGGATGCAAAAGTGATATTGATTCAATGCCATTAACATTGACAAATCAATTATTTTTTAACATTGATTCAATGGTTTTCACCTGTTCTCTTGCTATCTGGGGTGTGTGATAATATTAGCATAATTTCTCAAAGTAGAAACTCCACATATTGTCTTTTCAGAGTGTAGTATCATTGTATGATAACTTGCAAGTTTAAAATTTGTATTTCTGACAGAAGTGAGGTTAATGTACAGTGCGCTTTGCATTAAAGACCTTACGTTCAATATAGTAACATAACGGTCCTAATATGGCAAGCCAGTTTCACCTTTAATCCTTAAAAATGTACTATTATCTATTTTAATCTGACTAGTACTTTAGCTATTAGTATCTATAATATTTTGTTCTAGGACTTATTCATTAGCTACTAGTGCTTGTTCTTTAGGTACTAGACTGGTCATACCTCATGGTAATTCTTGCTGTACCCTGGTGGATTACACCAATTTCGCCCTATGGATTGAGGTCTCCTCTTTTACAGTGGGTGACGTTGAAGATGATCCCGTTCCCAGTGTCCTGCCCCACGTAAAATCAGTCACCACTCCTAGACCAAGAGACCCAGCTTATGCCTGCCACTGACATAATGCATGAATTAATGCCCACTACGGAGCCAGAGCCAGCAGCCTTGTTCTTGTTCTTCTGTCGCCTAGTCTCTAGGTCTCTACATTTCCTGGCATCACTTCTGTTGGTTGTACTCAAAACTGTACCATGGCTCCTTCCTCCCTCAGTTCTGCCATGAGTTACCTTCCTCCTGGCTGTCTCTGGTGTCTAGGGTCCTTTGGTTTAGGTTCCTGTTTTTCCTTAGTTGTTATTACGCTTCATTATATGATGATAACACACACCTCTTTGTATTTGAGTTCATTATCCTTGTGTATTTATGTGCCTCAATTTGTTCAGTTCTTGGTCCAATATTTTGTACTATGCACGCTGTTTTGTTGTGTTTAAGCCCTTTTTGGTTTTAAATATATATTAGCCCTGTTTCTATTTGAACCTTTTGAATATCTTCTTTATCATTATTGGACTACACGTGAACTAGTAAACTAGTGTTTTGTAGGGTTAAATTAAAATGGCTTGCCATAGTCCTTAGGCTATTTTAACAGTGTTAAAACTGTGTCAAATCTCAAGGAAATTTCCCCCTTGGTTTCAAAAGAAAAGAAAAAAAAAACAAAAAAAAAAAACATGGAGAATATATGAAGAGTTTGGTTCCAAAACGCTATAAATCCATTTTGATTAATTTGAGTAAAAATGTGTTTTCTTTACCAAGAAAGTGGCAAGATGAAAACCACTATTTTCCATTTCAAACTTTCACATAGCATCTTTAGGTTATAATAACATTAAAAATTCAAATCCAGATTTTTATTTTCAAAGATTTATTATAAAATTGTATTTTTTTTCCCAAAAGGCAATAAATCCATTGAATCAATATGAAAGTTATTTTCATATTGAAACTGTTGAAAATACACAACCTAGTAAGTTGATCCACATATGACAGCCACATATGACTACATGCTATATGCTGTATTAACAAAAACATAAATGGCATTAATAAAAACACTATAACACTGACAAACTACGCAATATCGCATTCATAATCAAATGCGATTCATCTGCGATTATGAACGCGATATTGCATAGCTTGTCAGTGATCTACGGCTCTTTGTATTAAATGCCGCTCCATCTGAAACCACGTGATGGAGATTTACCGGTACTATTAATCACAGAATCGGCTTTACTGATGAGATGCGCATGACAATCACATGCGATTTATCGTGCAGCCCTTGTTTGTTGATCACAAAGTACAAAGTAGATAAGGAAAACTAGGATGCCGGGTGTATTCAAAGCGCCGCCATTACTGTCTAGAGTGTGTGGAATGGTGCGCTGTGATTGGTTGAGGGGATATATCGCGTTCTGCAGAGAAAGGAGACTGGCGTTTGTCACGGTTTGGAAAAACAGGGAGAAAACATGACCTAATAACTCGGTGGATATCGCATCTTGCATAAAATTAAAAATGGACTTTTCAATACTGACCAGATACAATACTGATTTTAGCAGAAACTAAATTTTTTTTTCGAAATGGCATTTATCGCGTTTTGGAACCAAACTCTTCATATATATATATATATATATATATATATATACACACACACACACACACACACACACAGGTGCATCTCAATAAATTAGAATGTCGTGGAAAAGTTAATTTATTTCAGTAATTCAACTCAAATTGTGAAACTCGTGTATTAAATAAATTCAGTGCACACAGACTGAAGTAGTTTAAGTCTTTGGTTCTTTTAATTGTGATGATTTTGGCTCACATTTAACAAAAACCCACCAATTCACTATCTCAGCAAATTAGAATACTTCATAAGACCAATTAAAAAAAAAAACAAACATTTTTAGTGAATTGTTGGCCTTCTGGAAAGTATGTTCATTTACTGTATATGTACTCAATACTTGGTAGGGGCTCCTTTTGCTTTCAACTCAATTCAACTCAAATTGTGAAACTCGTGTATTAAATAAATTCAATGCACACAGACTGAAGTAGTTTAAGTCTTTGGTTCTTTTAATTTTGATGATTTTGGCTCACATTTAACAAAAACCCACCAATTCACTATCTCAACAAATTAGAATACTTCATAAGACCAATAAAAAAAAAAAAAAAAAAAAACATTTTTAGTGAATTGTTGACCTTCTGGAAAGTATGTTCATTAAATAAATTCAATGCACACAGACTGAAGTAGTTTAAGTCTTTGGTTCTTTTAATTGTGATGATTTTGGCTCACATTTAACAAAAACCCACCAATTCACTATCTCAACAAATTAGAATACTTCATAAGACCAATTAAAAAAAAATATATATATATTTTTTGTGAATTGTTGGCCTTCTGGAAAGTATGTTCATTTACTGTATATGTACTCAATACTTGGTAGGGGCTCCTTTTGCTTTAATTACTGCCTCAATTCGGCGTGGCATGGAGGTGATCAGTTTGTGGCACTGCTGAGGTGGTATGGAATCCCAGGTTTCTTTGACAGTGGCCTTCAGCTCATCTGCATTTTTTTGGTCTCTTGTTTCTCATTTTCCTCTTGACAATACCCCGTAGATTCTCTATGGGGTTCAGGTCTGGTGAGTTTGCTGGCCAGTCAAGCACACCAACACCATGGTCATTTAACCAGCTTTTGGTGCTTTCGGCAGTGTGGGCAGGTGCCAAATCCTGCTGGAAAATGAAATCAGCATTTTTAAAAAGCTGGTCAGCAGAAGGAAGCATGAAGTGCTCCAAAATTTCTTGGTAAACGGGTGCAGTGACTTTGGTTTTCAAAAAACACAATGGACCAACACCAGCAGATGACATTGCACCCCAAATCATCACAAGACTGTGGAAACTTAACACTGGACTTCAAGCAACTTGGGCTATGAGCTTCTCCACCCTTCCTCCAGACTCTAGGACCTTGGTTTCCAAATGAAATACAAAACTTGCTCTCATCTGAAAAGAGGACTTTGGACCACTGGGCAACAGTCCAGTTCTTCTTCTCCTTAGCCCAGGTAAGATGCCTCTGACGTTGTCTGTGGTTCAGGAGTGGCTTAACAAGAGGAATACGACAACTGTAGCCAAATTCTTTGACACGTCTGTGTGTGGTGGCTCTTGATGCCTTGACCCCAGCCTCAGTCCATTCCTTGTGAAGTTCACCCAAATTCTTGAATCGATTTTGCTTGACAATCCTCATAAGTCTCTCGGTTGGTTGTGCATCTTTTTCTTCCACACTTTTTCTTTCCACTCAACTTTCTGTTAACATGCTTGGATACAGCACTCTGAACAGCCCGCTTCTTTGGTAATGAATGTTTGTGGCTTACCCTCCTTGTGAAGGGTGTCAATGATTGTCTTCTGGACAACTGTCAGTTCAGCAGTCGTCCCCATGATTGTGTAGCCTAGTGAACCAAACTGAGAGACCATTTTGAAGGCTCAGGAAACCTTTGCAGGTGTTTTGAGTTGATTAGCTGATTGGCATGTCACCATATTCTAATTTGTTGAGATAGTGAATTGGTGAGTTTTTGTTAAATGTGAGCCAAAATCATCACAATTAAAAGAACCAAAGACTTAAACTACTTCAGTCTGTGTGCACTGAATTTATTTAATACACAAGTTTCACAATTTGAGTTGAATTACTGAAATAAATTAACTTTTCCACGACATTCTAATTTATTGAGGTGCACCTGTGTGTATATATATATATATATATATATATATATACACACACACACACACATACAGTGGGTACAGAAAGTATTCAGACCCCCTTAAATTTTTCACTCTTTGTTATATTGCAGCCATTTGCTAAAATCATTTAAGTTCATTTTTTTTTCCTCAATGTACACACAGCACCCCATATTGACAGAAAAACAGAATTGTTGACATTTTTGCAGATTTATTGGTCCGGCCAAACTGAGCTATCGGGGGAGAAGAGCCTTGGTGAGAGAGGTAAAGAAGAACCCAAAGATCACTGTGGCTGAGCTCCAGAGATGCAGTCGGGAGATGGTAGAAAGTTGTAGAAAGTCAACCATCACTGCAGCCCTCCAGCAGTGGGGGCTTTATGGCAGAGTGGCCCGACGGAAGCATCTCCTCAGTGCAAGACACATGAAAGCCCGCATGAAGGACTCCAAGATGGTGAGAAATAAGATTCTCTGGTCTGATGAGACCGAGATAGAACTTTTTGGCCTTAATTCTAAGCGGTATGTGTGGAGAAAACCAGGCACTGCTCATCACCTGTCCAATACAGTCCCAACAGTGAAGCATGGTGGTGGCAGCATCATGCTGTGGGGGTGTTTTTCAGCTGCAGGGACAGGACGACTGGTTGCAATCGAGGGAAAGATGAATGCGGCCAAGTACAGGGATATCCTGGACGAAAACCTTCTCCAGAGTGCTCAGGACCTCAGACTGGGCCGAAGGTTTACCTTCCAACAAGACAATGACCCTAAGCACACAGCTAAAATAACGAAGGAGTGGCTTCACAACAACTCCGTGACTGTTCTTGAATGGCCCAGCCAGAGCCCTGACTTAAACCCAATTGAGCATCTCTGGAGAGACCTAAAAATGGCTGTCCACCAACGTTTACCATCCAACCTGACAGAACTGGAGAGAATCTGCAAGGAGGAATGGCAGAGGATCCCCAAATCCAGGTGTGAAAAACTTGTTGCATCTTTCCCAAAAAGACTCATGGCTGTATTAGATCAAAAGGGTACTTCTACTAAATACTGAGCAAAGAAGGGTCTGAATACTTAGGACCATGTAATATTTCAGTTTTTCTTTTCTAATAAATCTGCAAAAATGTAAACAATTCTGTGTTCTTCTGTCAATATGGGGTGCTGTGTGTACATTAATGAGGAAAAAAAATGAACTTAAATGATTTTAGCAAACGGCTGCAATATAACAAAGAGTGAAAATTTTAAGGGGGTCTGAATACTTTCCGTACCCACTGTGTGTGTGTGTGTGTGTATATATATATATATATATATATATATATATATATATATGTATATATATGTGTATATATATATATATATATATATATATTATATATATATAAATTCAATTAGTTAATTTAATAATAGAATATCGAATAGACTGTGTGATTTTTTGACAATAATTCTTCATGTTTTCGGTGCTTATGTGGTGGTGACGCGTTCATGTAACCAGAGGGTGGCGCTGCCGATAACGCACCTAAAAGCTGTCATAGACAACAGAAGAACACCATATTGTCTCACACGCACACCGTAGATTTGATTCAGAATTTAACTGTCAAAGCTTTTTCTTAGGTGGCTGATTTCCTTAATCTAGTGCTAGCAGTGGCCCGCCTGTGACAAAACGAACTCGGGCCAAAGGTAGATACACACAACAACTACACCGAGTGCGGACCTGCCGCACATACAACAGCTTTCAGCCGAGATTGGCCCATAGAGAAAAAGCTGTCTGTCAGTAAGAAATGTTTTGTAGAGTCGGCACAGCTCTGACCCATTATCTTTTCACCACTAAGCCACTAGTATTAAGCCAGTCAGCATTGTAGCCCAGGCACATGTAGGCCACTAGTGTTAAGCCGGTCGACATGGTAGCCCTGGCACATATACCCCATAGGCCACTAGTGTTAATTTGTTCAGTGTGGTAGCCCAGGCACACATAGACAGGAATACATGCGGTTCACATGGCTCTTTGGTGCAGCAGCAGTACATATGTCTTGGCGATAGATCTGCTTGTTTGGGGGGTGTTTTGTTCTATCCTGTCTGTTCATTCCTTCATATGTGTGGATATATACATGTCCACTGATGCAGCAGTTTATATTCTTATACTCAGCAGCATGCATATATTGGCTTGTATTGTCCATTTTTGTGTCTCCTGCTAGCTATATGGGGGGTATTTCATATATGTTATACGTGCAACAACAGTATTTCTTACATGTAAGCATGTTGAGGATGCTTCTCACAGCAGCATGCTGTGGATGTATTGGCAGTAGCAAGTCTCGGTACTTGCTCTGCCGCAACAGCAGTGTAGCAGATCTATTTTGCCAAGATCAAACACATTAACATTGTTGTGTATATTACCATGCTAAACCCTCAGAAATGTATGTATGTATGTATCTATGTATGTATGTATATATGTAAAAATACATATATATATATACACACACATATATATACACACACATATATATATATATATACACACACATATATATATATATATATATATAACGCTGCATGAAAGTTTGTGAACCCTTTAGAATTTTCTATATTTCTGCATAAATATGACTCATCATCAGATTTTCATATAAGTCCTGAAAGTAGACAAAGAGAACCGAATCAAACAAATGAGAGAAAAATATTTTCTTTGTCATTTATTTATTGAGAAAACTGATCCAGTGTTACATATCTGTGCGTTGCAAAAGTATGTGAATCTCTTGGATTAGCAGTTCATTTAAAGGTGAAATTAGAGTCCATCTGTGCAGAGGTGTTTTCAGTCAGTGCAATGACTATCAAATGCCAGTACGTGACCTGTTTTATTCAAAGAACATGGATCTATCAAAGTCTGATCATGTTTGTAGAAGTGAATCACGTCACGAACAAAGGAGATTACTGAGGACCTCTGAAAAAGAGTTGATGTTGCTCATCAGGCTAGAAAAGGTTGCAAAACGATCTCTTAAGAGTTTGGACTCCACAAATCCACAGTCAGACAGACTGTGTACAGATGGAGGAAATTCAAGACCACTGTTATCTTCCCGAGAAGTGGTCGACCAACAAAGATCACTCCAAAGCAGAATGTGTAATAGTCTGCGAGGTTGCAAAAGTTCTCAGGGTAACTTCTAAGCAATTAAAGGCCTTTCTCACATTGGCTAATGTTAATGTTCATGAGCCCACCATCAGGAGAACACTGAGCAACCATGGTGTGCATGGCAGAGTTGCAAGAAGAAAGCCACTGTTCTCCAAAAAGAAAATTGCTTGCTAAAGATCACGTGGACAAGCCAGAGGACTATTGGAAAAAGGTTTAATGGATGGATGAAACCAAAATAGAACTTACTGGTTTAAATGAGAAGCTACTATGTTTGGAGAAAAGAACACATTGCATTCCAGCTTAAGAATCTTATCCCATCTGTGAAACATGGTGGTGGTAGTATCATGGCTTGGGCCTGTTTTGCTGCATCTTGGCCAGGACAGCCTGCCATCATTGATGGAACAATGAATTCTCAAAGTCAAAGTCAAAGTCAAAGTCTGCTTTATTGTCAATTCTGCCACATGTACAGCACATACATACAGAGAATTGAAATTGCGTGACTCTCAGACCCATGGTGCATACAGTTAACAATAAAACACTAACAGTAGACGTAGAATGCAAATAAATACAGTTTAAAATATAAAAACAAACTATACAGATATACAAATAAGGACATTGTAGAAAAGAGTTAGATTAAGTGGCATAAGGCACATGGCAGATGAAATGCAAATCGGTTAAATAAACAAAACTAAACAAAACTGTGCAGATATGAGTGTAGTGCAAAAAGAGCTTAACAAAACGAAAACTGTGCAGATATAAAGAGTGTAGTGCAAAAATAGCTTATCAGGCTGTTTAAAGTGACAGAAGAGGTAGTTGAGTGGGGTCAGTTCAATACTGACTGAGGTAGTGGGCAGTCCAGTGGTGCACTAAGTGACTGGTGCGGGTCACAGTGTGTAAGGGGGGGGGGGTCAGAGTTCAGTGGTGCGTGGGGCAAAAGAGGGGAGGGGGGGCAAGGTCGGGAGGGAGTTCAGCTTCCTGACAGCCTGATGAATGAAGCTGTCCTTCAGTCTACTGGTCCTGGCCTGGAGACTCCGCAGTCTCCTCCCTGATGGCAGCAGACTGAAGAAGCTGTGTGTCGGGTGGGTGGGATCACCCGCAATGCAGAGGGCTTTGCGGGTGAGACGGGTGTTGTAGATGTCCTGGAGGGAGGGGAGAGAGACACCAACAATCCTCTCAGCTGCTCTCACTATGCGTTGGAGTGTCTTGCGGCAGGACGCACTGCAGGCGCCATACCACACAGTGAATTCTGAATTATACCAGCAAATTCTAAAGGAAAACATCAGGACATCTGTTTAAGAACAGAGTCTCAAGAGAACGTGGGCCATGCAGCAAGACAACAACCTCAAGCACACAAGTCATTCTACCAAACAATGGTTAAAGAAGAACAAAGTTAATGTTTTGGAATGGCTGAGTCAAAGTCCGAAAACCAGTCAGTATCTGGTGTGATGACCATTTGCCTCAAGCAGTGCAACACATCTCCGCATAGAGTTGATCAGGTTGTTGATTGTGGCCTGTGGAATGTTGGTCCACTCCTCTTCAATGGCTGTGCGAAGTTGCTGGATATTGGCAGGAACTGGAACATGCTGTCGTATACGCCGATCCAGAGCATCCCAAACATGCTCAATGGGTGACATGTCCGGTGAGTATGCTGGCCATGCAAGAGCTGGGATGTTTTCAGCTTCCAGGAATTGTGTACAGATCCTTGCAACATGGGGCCGTGCATTATCATGTTGCAACATGAGGTGATGGTCGTGGATGAATGGCACAAAAATGGGCCTCAGGATCTCGACACGGTATCTCTGTGCATTCAAAATGCCATCAATAAAATGCACCTGTGTTCGTTGTCCATAACATACGCCTGCCCATACCATAACCCCACCGCCACCATGGGCCGCTCGATCCACAACGTTGACATCAGCAAACCGCTCACCCACACGACGCCATTGAAGCTGTCTGCCATCTGGCCTGTACAGTGAAAACCAGGATTCATCCGTGAAGAGAACACCTCTCCAAAGTGCCAGACGCCATCGAATGTGAGCATTTGCCCACCCAAGTCGGTTACGATGACGAACTGCAGTCAGGTCGAGACCCCGATGAGGACGACGAGCATGCAGATGAGTTTCCCTGAGACGGTTTCTGACAGATTGTGCAGAAATTCTTTGGTTATGCAAACCGATTGTTGCAGCAGCTGTCTGGGTGGCTGGTCTCAGACGATCTTGGAGGTGAAGATGCTGGATGTGGAGGTCCTGGGCTGGTGTGGTTACACGTGGTCTGTGGTTGTGAGGCCGGTTGGATGTACTGGATGTACGCCTTTGGAGATGGCTTATGGTAGAGAAATGAACATTCAATTCATGGGCAACAGCTCTGGTGGACATTCCTGCAGTCAGCATGCCAATTGCACGCTCCCTCAAAACTTGCAACATCTGTGGCATTGTGCTGTGTGATAAACCTGCACATTTTAGAGTGGCTTTTTATTGTGGCCAGCCTAAGGCACACCGGTGCAATAATCATGCTGTCTAATCAGGATCTTGATATGCCACACATGTGAGGTGGATGGATTATCTCGGCAAAGGAGAAGTGCTCACTAACACAGATTTAGACAGATTTGTGAACAATATTTGAGAGAAATAAGCCTTTTGTGTACATAGAAAAAGTCTTAGATCTTTGAGATCAGCACATGAAAAATGGGGGAAAAAACAAAAGTGTTGCATTTATAATTTTGTTCAGTGTATATACCAATATCGCGATATCATGATAGAAAAACTGTCTCGATATTATTGTGGTTACATGACGACATGAAACTATAGGTCTTCCAGGTAAAAAGTGTAGTTTTAAAATATATTTGTTTTGGGCCATTATGCTCTGGCACAGTATCTGTCAAGCAAACTAAAACCGAAAGCACAATATGGCTTAATCCCTTCATCAAATCTGTTTTCACTGCACATTTTAAAGCAAAGCGCGCACGTCATTCAAGCGATCAGCTCGTGATCCAGTGTTTTCAGAACGGCTCCATTCACAGTGGATGAATGCAGTGAACTCATTTATTGCATGTGCTGTAAGTTTAGCGTGCCTTTTGGAATGCAACAGCCACCAGTTTATGCTTTATTTTCGAGGCAGATGATTACAGCGTTTCACTAGATTTGTAGTGAGACGTGTTTTGTAAGCCTGTTTTCACTAAAGCTGGAATTTTCCTTCAAAATAAAAGCTCTACTGCAGTTTCAGTCAAAATAAAAGCTTAAAGGTGGACTAAGCAATTTTTGAAAAATGCTTTTGACCGCAGTGTCAAACCATGTCCCAAAACACACTTGCAGCCAATCAGCAGTAAGGGGGCGTGTCTTGTAATGATAGAGAGAAGAGAGAGCTCAATTTGAGTGTACAGGACGGATATTAGCAGATTGACTATAGATAGAGAGAACTGGAAGTTAAAAAAAGGAAAATATCGGAGGAACAAAACATTAAAAAGAAGGGTTTACGACAAGGCAAGAGGTAAGACCCGTGTTCCAGCGGTGGAGCGAACTCAAGGAGCAGGAACGGATCGAATCGGACGTCGAGGTTGCGTTGTTTCTTTTTGATAGGTGAGTAACGTTGATTTTGCATTGTTTCACACAACTTATCTGTGTTGGCTTTTGTTTGATTATGCTTGTGTGTCATCTTCGCTTGTTTCCGCGATCGTCGTTATGTCAGGGAACAAAACGCAGGGAACAAACAAAACGCAGGGAAAACAAGCCGCATACTTTTTGTTGGTTGGCTATTCTGTCACGCTCTTGTTGAAGAGAGACTCATGAAGACGACGATAGTCCAATTTAACGTTTAATAATAATCCAAGAAGATGAAGATCAATCCAGACACAGGGAAACACAAGTAGCATGAAAAAAATATAATAGGACCAGTACAGAGAGGGAAACTTAAGTAGGGTGACTAACGAGGGACTAACTGGTGAACTGAATTAGGCAATCAAGGCGAGAACGGGAAACTAGGTCACAGGCACATGAGGGAGAAAACACAATAAACAGTCCTGGGGTGTGACAGTTCGCCAGCCCAGGTGGAGGTTCGGGCGGAGGACGGACTCCCGGGAGTCCAAGGTGGAGACAACGGAGGGAGGAGCCATGGAGTAAACAGGAGTAAACAGGAGTAATCAGGGCGGATCAGATGGAGGGAGGAGCCAGGGAGAAGACAGGAGGGAACAGGAGGAGCCAGACGGACCAAGACCCCAGCCATGATGGCGGCCCACGGTGGAGTCGATTGAGGGGGTAGCCATGGTGGAGCAAGGGCTGACGACCGCCAGGGGGCCGATGGATGGCGGCGGGGCCCGAGGCGGAGATGGAGAGCCAAAGAGCCAGGGTGACACTGAGGATCCAGAGGGCCAAGGCGGAGCAGATGGCTCCGGCAACCAAGGCGAAGGCAGAGATCCGGAAGGCCATGGTGGAGCTGGAGCGACAGAGGATCAAGGTGGAGCCGGAGGAAAGGAGGAGCCTGACAGAGCCAGAGGGATGGAGGGACAAGGCACAGCCAGAGGAGTGGAGTCCCGAGGCAGCGGATGGTCGACGACTGACCAAGGCGGAGCTGGGGGGGATGAGGGAGCCCGGTGGAGCTGGTGGACTGACAGGCCACGGTGGAGATAAGGGAGCTAGGAGCCATGGTGGAGCTGCTGGGTCGACAGGCCAAGGCGGAGTCCAGAACTCAGAGCCTGGAGGCAGAGCTGAGGCACACTCCAGCCACGATGCCGATGGAGACTGGCAGATCCGCGGCGATCCCACTGCACAGATGGTGGGCTGAGGGTGAGCTGAGGGGCTGCCAGGAGACAGCGGTGGCGATGGTGAGTACTGGTACAGAGGTGGTAGGAGAGGGAGGCTGGGCAGGAGTTCAGGATGATCAGAGGGATTTGAAATGGTGTGTGCTGCCCACACACACCATAAGGCCACTTCCAGCACCGTGAGCGACAGCGACAGGGGAACGACCTCCGTGGTCGTTATAGTACAGGCAGATGGTTCAGGGCAGACAAATATTTCCAGACAGACAGACAGTTCAAATACGATCTCCGTGGTCATTTCAGGACAGACAGATGATTCAATCACGACCTCTGTGGTCGTGGCAGGACAGACAGATGATTCAATCATGACCT
This sequence comes from Spinibarbus caldwelli, assembly GCA_039654775.1. NCBI lineage: Eukaryota > Metazoa > Chordata > Actinopteri > Cypriniformes > Cyprinidae > Spinibarbus > Spinibarbus caldwelli. The sequence continues at coordinate 24,967,113 of CM077252.1, read as the reverse complement.
CCGTGGTCATGACGGGACAGATGATAGCAGGAGAAGACAAGGCATATCCGCATATAAATCAACATTATCCTCAGAGTTCAGCGATAGCGCACCCTCTGCGGCGGTGCAGTGGATGGGGCTTTCCTCAGCACGCTCACGCTCCACTGTAACATCCACCGTCGCGTGCAATATAGCCGGCTCTTGCACCTGGTCGGATGTGACAGGTGATCCTCGGCTCTATCGCTCCTTCCTGCGATGGCTCGTAGGTCACGTTGGGCTCTGGCTATCCGTCCGCGGTGGGTTCGGTCTGACGCTCCTCGAAGCGGGGTGATGGCTGGCTGAGCTCTGAGTCGAACATAAATGAAAACCAAAAGAAAAACTCTCAAAACCAAAAACAAAACGCAGGGAAAACACGCCGCATACTTTTTGTTGGTTGGCTATTCTGTCACGCTCTTGTAGAAGAGAAACTCATGAAGACCACGATAGTCCAATATAATGTTTAATAATAATCCAAGAAGATGAAGATCAATCCAGACATATGGAAACACAAGCAGCATGAAACAATATAATAGCCAACAAGGACCAGTACAGAGAGGGAAACTTAAGTAGGGTGACTAATGAGGGACTAACAGGTGAACTGAATTAGGCAATCAAAGGGAGAACGGGAAACTAGGTCACGGTCACATGAGGGAGAAAACACAACAAACAGTCCTGGGGCCTGTACCATGATGGTAGATGAACAAATTCAGAGTTACAGGATTAGTTTCGAGTTGACAAAACCAAACCACTCCAATCCGGCTTTGTTGGTACCATGATGCTGATCATCAACTTTCTTTGTCAACTCAGGCTTTGATCCTGAGTTTGTGGAGCATGTGCACATGAATGTGTGACATCACTGACGAACAGCCATCACGAGCCTTGGTTAAAGGTTAAAGGTTTTGCTAAAGGCTAAGAGATTGAAGATTATGATGAATTTAAATGCATTTAAATTGAAAAATGTACTTGTTCATGAAAGAGGACAAATAAAAGAAATTATCTTGCTTTATCAGTGCAGTCACAAGTGAAACTTGATAAGTTTATGTAGTTGGAAATATACAGCGATAGAGACTCGAACATGTAAGGTCACGTAGTCATTTTTAAAGCGTTATCTATTGATTCTACAGCTTATTTATATTATATACGATCAGGGATGGATTAACGCACGGGCCTACCGGGCACGTGCCCAGGGCACTGGACCAGAGGGGGGCCCAGCCTAAATACTCCCGTAACGCGATTTCAACCGTGCCCCCTCAGATTTTTGAGGCAAGTGGATATTGAATGCAGCTTCCAAAAGACAAAAATAGCCAAATAATATTTTTTTATATTTGATAAATGATCACACCAGTGTGATTAGATCGTTCAGTGCGGCACATCATCAGCTGCTAAATTTAATTCTGCGTTCGCTCAACTTCGCTGGCTGGCACGGAGCCAGAGACAGCTGCGTTTTTAGCTACAGCACTGCGCATTATAACCAATCACACATGATTCTGTTGAACTACAATGGCCAATAAGAGGCATTCAGATGAGTCATCGCTGAAACAGCTGTTTTATTCAGTGTAAGCGCTCCCTGAATGAATTCTGCTCTCTGCCAATTTCTCTCATCAGAAACAACAAAGTGCAGATGTGCGTAAGATGTAAGCAAGATATTCATTTCACAATGTAAGCAATTTCAGTGACTGATTAATGGGAGTTTTTGAGAGTGCTTGAATTCTGGCTAGACTAAAGTTAATGATAATGTTCTTTGATTATGTATGCTCTTTTGCTCTATTTCTGTACAATAAACAGTGCCGGATTTACCTCTTATCGTGACATATAGGCAAAACGATATCTTAGGCCTCTCTTTCTTATTAATAGTAGGGGTGTCGAAATTAATCGTTGCATCGATGCACCGTGATGCGGACGTGGACGATCATAGACCATAATCGATTATAGCCTATTACGTCATTCGCATACGCGCTTGTCACGCAAGTATTAAAAATGCACTCTCTGTTTTAAAATCTGAGCTTGGCTTTTTCCTGCATATGGCACGTGTGTGCGCTAGAGACAATCGCGGAGGCTTCATTGCACAGAATATGCGCTGTGAGACACGTGCGCATTGCTTGAGAGTGCTTCCTCTCTCTGTTATTTTATTGTTTTACTTTAGATATGCTTTCATTTCTGCCGTTTGGAATGCAGTCTGTATTAGATGCACGAAACTCGCGCACTGACAGACTTTCACGTACTCTTTGTGTTTGTTTGTCCTGAAGCTCACGGCTGCGGTTAAATGCACTTGCATCTACTTTTATGATACAAAATTGATGTAAACACAGTCAGTTATGTTTTTAGAACAGGACAAAACATCTGATATGTCGAAATAGATTTGTGCATTAGGGTGAATGCAGTCTATTAAAGCTGCCAGTGTCTATGATCTCATCAGTAATAATCAAATGGCAATAATGCTGATTAAAAAAAGGAAAACTCATAACTATGATTATCTGTAAACTTTCGATACTTAAAGCACTCCCAGATACTAAAAGTGCTTTTTGTTTATCACTTGTAATTGTCTTTTCCCCCCTTTATTACTTTATTTGCTTGTATGTTTTGAAGCTATATTTACTTTTAATTCTTAACAATAATTAATTAATTATATATTAATATATTAATTAATTAATATTATTTTGAAAAGTAGCCTGCTTATATATAATTTAATAAAAATGCACAAAATAAATTTGATATAATCGTGATGCATCGTGATATCGAATTGAATCGAATCGTTGACATGATAATTGTAATCGAATTGAATCGTGAAACTAGTGCCGATTCACACCCCTAATTAATAGGCCTATATAATAGTACCACCCCAGCAAACAAAAATATTTCGTAATCAGTGGAAACCGTTACAGTGTTTTCTATTGCAATAGGCGTTTGCGTTTGTTGGGGTCATATTATATATGACTTATAATAACTGTTAAACTAAAATTGCTTATGTGTAATGGATTAATAATAATATAAATCATATAATTATATAAATCATATAAAATAACTCAATTTTTGGTTTTGGCTAGACAATTTTTTTTAGTAGTGACCTTTAATTTGGAGCAAGAGAAACTGGGGGAGTGACTTTTTTGTGTAAGACATGTGTCACTTTGCTCACATCTGACTGGTCCAATTTCAGTTCGAGATCTCCAACTCAGAACATAACCTGCCCCAGAGCAGGTTAGCTGTGGAGTGTAAGTTACTATGGGAATGAACACAGCTAAAAGCCAAGCCACTTTCACGGTACCTAAAACCCAGGATTGGTGCAAACTAAACTGAAACTTACCTGGCTAGCCAGCTAATCCGGCTTCATGGTACAGGTCCCTGGGGTGTGACACTGTCATTGTTGTTATTATTATTATTCTATTCTAATTTGTTTGGCTTTCTAAAACACCGGTGTGAATGTAATTTAGACTGAGACTGTATATCACAAATAAAAAAGAGGGTTGAGTCCCCTTTAAAGTTCAGGTACAAGTTAATTCACTGACTTTTTTTCTGACTTACGTTTTCTTAGTTAAGAAACATGGGTTGAAGCTCTTAATTTTGAACTCTCAAAGTGCATTAGATAGAATAATTTAACTTTAAAATGTACATAATTTTCATTTTTTCCCAATTCTTCATTTGTCTTTTTTTTCTTTTTAAAGATCACAATAAATATCGTATCGTGGACTTCATATTGCAATAATATTGTTTCGTGAGATTTTGATATTGTTACATCCCTAATATATATATATATATATATATATATATTTCAGTCATGACAACTCTCTGAACATTTTAGCATGGTGATGAATATGACAATGTTAATGTATTTGGTCTTGGCGGAATAGATCTGCTACGCTATTGCTGAATTGCTGCAGCTGTTGGTTATTGCTGTAGTTGTAGATTACTGCTGCTGCAAGCAAGTACAGGAACTTGCTACTGCCAATGCATATGGCGATATGGTACCGTGAGTATTTAAGACATACTGCTATATATAATCGTGATGCATCGTGATATCGAATTGAATCGAATCGTTGACATGATAATTGTAATCGAATTGAATCGTGAAACTAGTGCCGATTCACACCCCTAATTAATAGGCCTATATAATAGTACCACCCCAGCAAACAAAAATATTTCGTAATCAGTGGAAACCGTTACAGTGTTTTCTATTGCAATAGGCGTTTGCGTTTGTTGGGGTCATATTATATATGACTTATAATAACTGTTAAACTAAAATTGCTTATGTGTAATGGATTAATAATAATATAAATCATATAATTATATAAATCATATAAAATAACTCAATTTTTGGTTTTGGCTAGACAATTTTTTTTAGTAGTGACCTTTAATTTGGAGCAAGAGAAACTGGGGGAGTGACTTTTTTGTGTAAGACATGTGTCACTTTGCTCACATCTGACTGGTCCAATTTCAGTTCGAGATCTCCAACTCAGAACATAACCTGCCCCAGAGCAGGTTAGCTGTGGAGTGTAAGTTACTATGGGAATGAACACAGCTAAAAGCCAAGCCACTTTCACGGTACCTAAAACCCAGGATTGGTGCAAACTAAACTGAAACTTACCTGGCTAGCCAGCTAATCCGGCTTCATGGTACAGGTCCCTGGGGTGTGACACTGTCATTGTTGTTATTATTATTATTCTATTCTAATTTGTTTGGCTTTCTAAAACACCGGTGTGAATGTAATTTAGACTGAGACTGTATATCACAAATAAAAAAGAGGGTTGAGTCCCCTTTAAAGTTCAGGTACAAGTTAATTCACTGACTTTTTTTCTGACTTACGTTTTCTTAGTTAAGAAACATGGGTTGAAGCTCTTAATTTTGAACTCTCAAAGTGCATTAGATAGAATAATTTAACTTTAAAATGTACATAATTTTCATTTTTTCCCAATTCTTCATTTGTCTTTTTTTTCTTTTTAAAGATCACAATAAATATCGTATCGTGGACTTCATATTGCAATAATATTGTTTCGTGAGATTTTGATATTGTTACATCCCTAATATATATATATATATATATATATTTCAGTCATGACAACTCTCTGAACATTTTAGCATGGTGATGAATATGACAATGTTAATGTATTTGGTCTTGGCGGAATAGATCTGCTACGCTATTGCTGAATTGCTGCAGCTGTTGGTTATTGCTGTAGTTGTAGATTACTGCTGCTGCAAGCAAGTACAGGAACTTGCTACTGCCAATGCATATGGCGATATGGTACCGTGAGTATTTAAGACATACTGCTGCTGCACAATACAGCATATAAAATAACCCGTAGCAGACCTATACAGGTGGAGCTGGGGAAGGTGGAGGGTTTCAGAGAACTCTAAAAGCACGCTGCAGGAATCTCAGGTGAATGCTAGCCAGCCTTATAAATGAGAGGCAGTAAGCTCATTGGCTGCATATGCAGCATGAACCAATCAGCTTGTGCCAAGTCGTTTAACTCTCTGAATATCATCAGTTACGATAACAACCCGTCAGCCTGTGCCATCTAGAGTTTCATGGCTGAACTATACATTAGTGCTGTTAATCGATTAAAAAAAAAATATTAATCACACATTTTTCTGAAATGAATCGCGATTAATCCCACCTAACATTAAAGTATTTAATTATACCTTTATATTGCAATAATTTCACATTCAATCTTCAAATTAATGTAGAAACAACATAAAGACAGTATATTTTTAATATTTGCTTAATGCCATCTTTTATTATGACTGAAGGCAAGTATCACTGACAACTGATGTCTCTATGATTTTTTTCCTACTATTTAACCATCGACTAGCCATTCAACATTACAGTATAATTGAGAGCTATCAATTTAACATTTATTAGACTTTAAAAAACTTCTAATTTAAGTGAACTTATAACAATCTTCACATAAATAAAATTATTTATGTGAAAATATAGCCTAATAATAAATAATAATAAAGTTATCAAACACTAAATTCTAAATTAAATAGAGATAAAGTTTAAAACTACAGAAGTTATTGATTTCCTGTTTTTTCTTTTGTCCTTTGATTAACAGACATCACTGGTTATTAGGTTATTTTGGCTGCTACTTTAAAAACTGCCGTGGCTGAACTTGATGCAGATCTGACACTGCTTTACATGTGACTCATAAAAAATAAATACTTACATGTACTTACACTTTTTTGTGACTTCATGACTTAACTGACGACATAACTACAACACTGCATACTCGTAGTTTCATTTGGGTTTGAATATGATACAGTGCTTTAATATAGCCTAATGGAGCGCACGCCGGCACATTTGTGCATGCGCTTGAAGAGCATACGCTAAGAGCACAGTATGACAGCTGACAGGACAGGAAGATTCGTTTTTACTGACATATGGCCTGACAACATCTTATCTAACCACAGTTCAATGATGTTCTACTGAAGCTCCTCGTCACCGGTACCGTTTCCGCACTCGTTTGATTCGCGCCTGGCGCTGAGGTGAAGTTGGAGCTAAAAGTGTCCCATGTGCTCGTAAAAACCAAACCTAGCCCCGCCCTGCGTTAATCGCATTAAATATTTTTAACGCGTTAAACTGAAAAAAATAATCACTTGCGTTAACGTGCTAATTTTGACACCACTAATATATATACATAATAGATATCATCGTAGATTAGTATTGTAAATGTAACATTGTAACTGTGCAAAGTTACTATTACATGGTACCTTACCCTACCGGTTTGTTTTAATATTTATTGCAGTTTTATTCTTTCTTTTTTTCCCCTTTTTTTATTTTCTCTTTATGACGCTTCATTCAGGTTCTGAAAGCAGTATAAAAATGTATCCCGAAATGCATAGAAAGTCAGTTGGATTGAAGGTAAATTGTTTTTTCTTTCATAATTCTATATTCTATCTTTGACTCCCTTGACATAAAAAAATGCTGATGCATTATAATATTTGCAGATCCCTTGTTATATAAGAAATTGGTTGTTTTCATGTGTTTTAATGCATTATATTTTCTCAAGGTGTAACAATGAATAGATAAATATTATAATGTATTATAACTGTATTACAGCATTGACATTACCCGAGAAGTTATACTAAATATGCTAAGAAATCCTGCTCATTAAAGGATAAGCATTTATTCCATGGTTGACCAAGAACACAATTTAAATGTTTAAAATGCATGTGCACAGTTCAGTTGAATGATAAAGTTTACCCTCTAAAGTAAACTTAACAACACTGAAATAAGATAATACCTGAGAAACCCCTAATTAACAAGATAACGATATTTATTTATTTAAATATCACGATTATCATCAATACCAGTACCATGTTTTAATTTTAGCAGTAAACCTCTGTTGTCCTGCACTTTTGTTTGCCAAAAAAGTAAAGGGTTTGTTTAATTTAAGAAAAAGAATAAACTTTGATAATAAATAAAACATTTAATAGGGCCCTAAGAAATAGCTTTTTTTTGTTAAACTTTTGATAAATTGTTAACTTTTATAAGTGTCAAATGATTTCAATTAATTACACATGCTTTTTGATTAATAAAATTTTATTTAACCATTAAAACAGAGTCCAGAAAAATAAATTGAATTAAAGCTGCAAGCAGCGTTGAAAGGGCCCTCGCACCCGGGCTCACCACCGTTCCTGCTTTAGGAAAACAGCTAACGGTGGGCAATATGTATTTAAAGTGGTAAATATAGAAGGAATATGTCAAAGTCATTTATATGTGCCAAACTTCCTGCTACCAGGTGGTGGCGCTATGACTATAACTGAATATTGGCATGTAGATATCTTCAGGCCACCACTTTTATCAAACATATGAAGTTTGGTGCAGATTGAACATGGTATGTTTGAGTTAGTGCAAAACATGACGTATCCTGTTGCCAACAGGTGGCGCTATGATTATAACTGAATATTGGCCTTTAGATGTCTTCAGGCCAGGACTCTTACCGAATGTGCAGTCTGGTGCAGACTGGACATTGCTTGTTTTAGTTAGTGTAAAACAAGTCATTTCCTGTTGTCAGCAGGTGGCGCTATGATCATAACAGAATATTGGCCTTTAGATGTGTTCAGACCATGAATATTATCGAACGTGTGAAGTTTGGGGCAGATTGGACATTGTATGGCTGAGTTACAACGCCTTCAATTCCCATGGCGAAACATCGAAATTTGTCAGGCCACCACGGACACGCCCTTTAATGAAACCTCAAGAGCTTCACAATTTAACATCACAAAGGTCTTTAGAGTAGACTGACCAAATATAGTTTTGATGTCATTAAATCTCTATGAAGAGTTTGTTAGAGTGTAAAACATGTCACTTCCTGTTGCCAGCAGGTGGCGCTATGACTATAACTGAATATAGCAATGGGCATGTGTTCAGGACAGGAATTATCAAACGTGAATTTTGGTGCAGCTCAGACATTGTGGGCCTCATTTATCAATCTAACATAGAAACGAGCGCAGATTCGTGCGCACAAATCAACTTAACGACAGAGTTCACGTGTGATTCATGAAACATTTGTATGCCGCCAATCTCATCGTACGAATGATCGTATGTCGATAAATGTGGCGGCTGAAAACAATCGTCATTTGAATATCACACCCCTAAAAACACCCCGGTTTAGATGCCTCGCCCCTAGAGTTTAGGAGAGTTTAAGGAGAAACAAAACCCGGTCAAAAAGAGGAAGCAATCTCATGAAAGAGAAATTGATCTTACTCCAAAAACACCCGTTAACCTTGTAACTGCAAACAATTATATTAATATTTTTATGTATATTAAATACCGTATATTGTATTTAATGTATATTAAATACAATAACTATAAGGAAACCTTTACAAACATAAACATTATTGAGCCTATTTAGTTCCTTTCAGTCCACAACAAACCCTTTACATTACAATATTACAGAACAAGAATGACAAAATAAGCAGCTATAAAATTATATATTAAACTATAATATATATATATATATATATATATATATATATATATATATATATATATATATATATATATAAATCGCTATAAGATAGTGGCATTTATTAGCTATAAACAGCACACAAACATCAAAAGCTAAATGTGATATTCATTATCACATTTATGTGATATTCATATCCAAATGTTTCCATTTAGGGCTGGGCAATATATCGAATGTGATATTCATGCGCATCTAGTCAGTAAAGCCGGTTCCGTGATTAGCGCTAAATCTCCATCACCTGTTTTCAAATAGAGCGCCATTTAATACACAGAGTCGTAGATCACTGACAAGCTATGCAATATCGCGTTCAAATCGCAGATGAATTGCCTTCGATAATGAATGTGATATTGCGTAGCTTGTCAGTAGGTGCGTTTCCATTACAAATTTGCACAAAATTTTGGCGATATTTTATAAATGTCGATAAAAAAGTATTTCGAAATGACGGTGTTTCCATTAACCAATGTTATACGACTAAAACGTAACCTTTTGTCTCTCGCGATAAGTCATGGCAACGGAGAGATTTGGTGAGATTTGACGAATTTTGGATGTATTTATTCAAAGGAGGCGTAAGCGTGTAAAAACTTTTTTGCGATATATGGGAGTTTTTGCGAAATTGACGCGTTTCCATTAAGCGTATTTTCAATTCGCAATTTTAATTTGCACAATTTGAAGGGTAATGGAAACGGGCCTAGTGATCTACGGCTCTGTGTATTAAATGGAGCTCTATTTGAAAACAGGTGATGGAGATTTAGCGCTAATCACGGAACCGGCTGTACTGACTAGATGCGCATGAATATTACGTTTGATATATCGCCCAGCCCTATTTCCATTTTTGACATATTTGTATTATTTGGTTGTTAAACTATCATTTATTATGTAGCCTAAACATGGCTTTATAGGCAACTTCACTCATGTCCCAATATTCACGTAAAATCCTTCACATGCGTAAAAATGTTTGTTTGGGCACTGCACGCTGATTTCACAGCGGACCTTTTAAAACAAACAGTGTAACTTTTATATTTGGTTTACTGCATTTTAGTTTGATGATGAATGGCTGAAATGTCAGGCAACGCTAAAACTAATGTTGTTTGTGTTTGCGTGAGGTGCCAGCGCGATCTGGTGGATTAAATCAAATAAAGATAGGCCTATAAAGCAAAGAAAAAAAAATGTAAGAGTGTCACAAAAACGAGCATATACTTGTTGCACAGTTTTTTTCCCTTTTGTTTATCTGTTAATTATATTATAACCTATTATATATTTTGTGTGGCCCTATTTATTTTATTCTTTTTATAGACTTAATTTCTGTTTTTCTCCTTTCACAGAAGTGCTTCAGGTGCGTGATGCGACGATGTGTGAATCATGGTCTGTTGTTTACGCTGCTATTCGCGCATATAAAGCTAAAGCCCTGAATAAAAACCCCCCAAAAACCAAAAGACATTCTAATCTTACTGATCAGTGATCGACTAACGAGCTTCAGTTGTCGGTCAGGAAAATAACCTAAAGGAACAAAATGCAATTCTACAATTCTCCACCAGATTTACTATGCTGCGCGCAAGTTCAGGCTAACTCAAAAACTTGAGTACATGAGCTGAGACCAGGGGTGTATTCCAGAAAGCACGGTTAACTTACCTTCAGCTAAACCCTGAACTTTCGGTTGATTAACCCCAAACCTTGCTTACTCGAGGTATGTGGTTCCAAAAACGCGTCCGGGAGTAAGTTCATTTAACTCATGAGTATGTTCCTGGTTAAGACTCAAGACATTCTCAACAGAGCGACGAATCACTATGGAAACAGACGCTAAGAAAAAGTGTGCCATGCTGTTTCTTTCTTCTTCTTTGGTTCAGTGTTCATTTACATGCTTAGTGCATATCGCCGCTTAATTGATGGTTGTGCAATCATTTTTCTTTTTTTTCCGTTTAATCTTTAATCATTGAGAATATGAATTATATTGTTTGTTTGATGATAATTATATATTAAGTCATATCAGATATGTATTTTTATTATAGAAATACATTATAGAAAATGCGATCCATGTGTGAGATAATATAAAATGCAATAAATATATAAAATTTAATAAATTAAACATTACATTGTCATAAGTGTTTATAATTAATACATATAACTGTTATATATGCCAATAAAATAAATATAATAACCATATTAGGATAATATTACCTTATTTATTACTTATATTAGCGCTTTATAATTAACATATCATATAATTATATATATATAAATATATATATATATACACACACACACATATATATATATATATATATATACACACAGTAGGCTATATTACATAACTATATTGTAATATTATATAATGTGGTGCGCTATCTGACAAGCCCACTGAATGCTCATCGGTAGATCACACGTGTGCTGATAGCGCTGAAGTGAACTAACACTGGAACATAACCTGCTCCGGAGCAGGTTATCTTCAGAGAGCAAATTACTATGGTTACTTACATACACTGAAAGTAACCTCCGATTTTGGAACCGAAAGCTGAGGTTATCCGCTCACTTATCCTCAAACATAACCGGGTATGTCACATAACCTGCTTTCTGGAATACACCCCAGACGTGAGATTTGATCGTAACCACTACTCACGTCCATACTGATAAATTCCAAGCTTTGCGTTGAAACGACCGTACGCCCAATTTTCTGTCGTACGTTCGTTTCGTAAATGAGGCCTTGTATGCCCATTGTATGCTTCTTTTTTCATGGTGAAACATCGAAGTTTGTCAGGCTGCCACGGACACGCCCTTCAACAAAAACTCAAAATCTTCGCAATTTAACGTCACAGAGGGCTTTAGATTACACTGACCAAATTTGGTGTTGTTCTGTTTAAATCTCTAGGAGGAGTTTGTTTAAATACAACGCCTGAAAATGGCAAAAACGGCACAAAACTTGCAGAGAAAATTCTTAATAACAGACTTCGTGTTGGGTTTCAGACTTCGTACCGGGGGACTTTTTTGTAGTTACATGTGTCTACCGAATTTTGGACAAGTATGTGAAACATAGCTCGAGAGGCACTTTGTTGAAATTTTATAGGTGGCGCTATCGTAGCCATTTTGCCACAACCACTTCTGAAACCCGTATCAGATGTAAATTTTCACTACTTTTGGCATGCATGCACAATTTCAAGAGTTTTCAAGCATGTTTAGGGCCTCAAAAATGCAATCCATTTTGGAGAAGAAGAAGAAGAAGAATCTGAGCAATTCCAATAGGGTCCTCGCACCACCGGTGCTCGGGCCCTAAAAAAAAAAAAAAATTAAAAAAAATCCAGAAAAAAATTAAATGGAAAAAGCTGAATTGGAAACAAAAAATGAATAAATAAAACAAAATGGAATTTGTGAAAACAATTAAACATATCATTGGTCCCTAATCAGTGGACTTTCCTCATACATTTTTAACAATATAGGGTATATACTATATTCAGAGCTGGGTAGTAACTGATTACATGTAATCTGGACTACGTAATCAGATTGCAAAAATTAAGTACTTGCAATTAGAGTAAGTTACATTTTAAAATACTCGTAATCAAACTACAGTTACTTTTTTATGGATTACTTGATTACATATTATTCACACAATAGCAATAAATTATTCATAATTCATTGATTCGCCCTAATTTTTATTTTTCATCTTTTAAATTTTCCTTTCTAAAATAGCCTACCAATTATATACATTAAAAAAAGTCCAGTTTTGTGGACATTCACACATAGACTAGTCATTAGCAGGGCTCCAGAAAAAAAAAAAATCGAGTAAGGAGCCATTGGTTCCTACACTGTAAAACATTTCACCTGCTGCCTTAAAAATGTGAGTTAACTCAACTTAAAGATACTCTTTGTTTCAACTCAAGAAGTTATGTTTTACAATTTATTAAACTAATGGTCATTTGTTGTTTCAACTTGATGCTCTGAGTTAAAACAACTTACTATATTACATTATCAGTTCAAGAAAACTCAAATCATCTGATAATAAGACTTGTAACTGGTTTGCTCAAAAAATATAAAAAATTTATTGAAATAAGTTCAAGCAATGTTGTACAAGCTTTAACACTGATTTGAGAATACAAATTCTTGTTAGGAAAACAGGTTTTAAAAAGTCATTTAAGAACACAAGTGCTTAAATGTCCATTTCATTAAAACATCAAAGTTTCTGAAAGTTACAAATCTTATTATCAGAGGTGGAAATTCCAGGGGTCAGAAAGTAAAAGTCCTGCCATATGTTTATTCCACCCATGAACTCAGCCAGCTGATTTCACCAGAGGAGGAACCAAGTCATTCCTTTCACGTCACAAGCAAGTCTACAGTCAAATTCCAAGTCCTCAAAGAGTTAAAGTTAATTAGATAATTAGGTGACTAATTAAATGCTGATTGTGCATTAGTGATTAACACCTGCTGTTACTGAGAATTACAGAGGATCAGATGTTGATGTTTTATTGGTTAAAATGATGTGACCATCATGGAGATCAGTGTTTGCTTTAGTTGGGCTCTTGACCCTTGACTTCCTGTGTTAGATCTCTTTCTGCAGCAATGCATGTGGTGTTGTAAAGCAGAAAGATCAGTGCTATACAGTAAACAGCTATTAGCTGTTTTTATTTGAGGAGTTAGTCATCGTGAGCTGTCCTGATTACATTCAAAATAACTTTTTTTTTTTTTTTTTGCTTTTTTTTCGTTTAAATGTTTAGGTTTTGCATAACCAACCCTGTGAAACTACAGCATGCAAACAAAGTGTTGATCTAATAGTCATAGTAAATGAATTTTAAATCTATGTAATGTATATAAAAAATTTAAACTCCTGTACTATTTACACTCACACAGATATCAAGAACCAGCATATGAATCTCAACAATGGTGACTATCAATAAAATGCTTCATGCTGAGTAACACCATAGTAAAAACTCCCATCATGCACTGCAGTATGAATAATTATTGTCACCACTGTTGAGGATTGTATGATAAGTGTGCATGTCTAACATCACTAATGCACAATCATCATTTAATTAGTCACTTAATTATCTCATTAACTTTAACTCTTTGAGGACTTGGGATTCGACTCTAGATTTGCGTGTGACTTGAAAGGAATGATTGCGTTCCTCCTCTGGTGAAATCAGCTGCTGAGTTCATGGGTGGAATAAACATATGGAAGGATTTTTACTTTCTGACCCCTGGACTTTCCACCTCTGCTTATTATGAGCTGATTTGAGTTTTCTTGAACTGATAATGTAATATTGTAAGTTGTTTTAACTCAGAGCATCAAGTGGAAACAACAAATGACCATTAGTTTAATAAATTGTAAAACATAACTTCTTGAGTTGAAACACAGAGCATCTTTAAGTTGAGTCAACTCACATTTTTAAGGCAGCAGGTGAATTTTCATTTGTAAGTTTAACCAACTTGAAATGTTTTACAGTGTATAAGAAAAAAACTTAGGCGCCAAATTATTTTTTTTAGGTACCACAGAATAAACGTGTTTTATTTATTTTATTATTATTATTTATTATTATTATTATTATTATTATTTTTTTTTTTTTTTTACATTTTAACATTTCAACTGTCATGTGTTTTTGTCTCATCTTTTCTTGACTTTATCAGCATTTTAATCCATCTTGTAGATAACCTGGGAACTAAGGTTTACTTAAAGTGGGAACTAAATGTCTTTTCCAACCTGAAATATACAGTCACAAAGAATTGTTCATTACACAGAATCTGTACCAATATCATGGACCATAAGCATCACTTGGCCACTTGAGTGTAGTTTGAGCTCCTCCTCAATGCATCCTATAAATGTTGTCATACACTCTTAAAAACGAAGGTGCTTCACGATGCCATAGAAGAACCATTTTTTTTTTTTTTTGTCTAAATGGTTTCATAAAGAACCTTTAACATCTGAAGAACCTTTCTGTTTCACAAAAGGTTCTTTGTGGAGAAGGTTCTTCAGATTATAAAAAATTGTCAGTTCTTTAAAGAGATGGTTATAAAAAGAGATGGTCCTTTAAAGAACCTTTGACTGAATGGTTCTTTGTGGAACCAAAAATGGTTCTGTGAAGAAACTTTTAAGCACCTTTATTTTTAAGAGTGTATGTCTTTCACACTTTCAGTCTGTTTTTCTTAATTAGTAAAATGCAATTTTATAGGAGGAGTTGAATCATGTAGACAACAGGTTAAGTAAAAATGTTAATATGCAATAGCGTATAAATATAGCAAAATGCTCCTCTTTATAGTTATTTTTCTAGCTGACCGATAAGTTTATGGACACCAAATGGTTATTCTGAGGTAAATGTATATTGCGTTGCAATGTTTACAAGTTTTACATGTTTCCCGCAGTTTGAAACACTAAATGAGCTTTTACATGAGACATTTTAGTAAGTTGTACTGTAGGCTCTCTTTTAAAACAGCGTACCTTTTGATGTTAATTCATGTTCATTATATACCATAGTAGTAAAGAGAAAGATATAATGGGTTCACTTGCCGCTTGAACTGAGGCGCTAAAGCGATCGCGCCTGCCGCATTAAAGAGCACCAAAACTGTATTTATTGTTTGAATTTCGTTATGAATTTGGCATAATTTTAAAGCTGATACTTTGTTTATTAAAAAGTAACAAAGCACAAGGCGATTACTGGACAGCAAGTGTGCTTCAAATAATATGAAGTTCACACATTAACAGAACACAGCATACACTCTCAAAAAGGATGTGTTAATTAATAACACATTGAGGCAGTAATTAAAAGCAAAAGGAGCCCCTACCAAGTATTGAGTACATACACAGTAAATGAACATACTTTCCAGAAGGCCAACAATTCACTAAAAAAAATTTTGGTCTTATGAAATATTCTAATTTGTTGAGATAGTGAATTGGTGGGTTTTTGTTAAATGTGAGCCAAAATCATCACAATTAAAAGAACCAAAGACTTAAACTATGTCAGTCTGTGTGCATTGAATTTATTTAATACACACGTTTCACAATTTGAGTTGAATTACTGAAATAAATGAACTTTTCCATGACATTCTAATTTATTGAGATGCACCTGTATATAGTCGCCAATGGCGACCTCAGCAAAAACTTCACTTGCAAATTAATATTTTTGGTCGCAAATGCGACCGTTTTAGTCGCTGTTTGGAGTCCTGCATTAGTCAGGTGGCGACACAGCATTTGACCACTGGATTTACAAAAATCATTTTAGGTTTAAGAAGGGTTCTAACATTGCATCAACTACTGATGAACACATTCATTTTCATTTGAATTATCACTCTGTAGGATTTTTAACCATGTATTATTATGTCTTTGGAAGGCTTTTGTCTTTCAAACTCATTAAAACACACATATTCACATTATTTCTTATTTACATGTAATGCAGGCTTACCAAAACTTTTTGTCATCTAAACCTCATTTACCAAATATATTTACTTTAAGTATCCCTGAGATTTTAAAATAAATATTTCAATAATTATGTATCACATTTGCATGTTCACGGTTTCTTTGATGTTGATTAATGGTCACATAGCATGCAGGTAAATAAAAATATTTCATCATTTTTAGTAAGCATTTTATTTTAATTATTTTAAAACAAAGACTATAGAAATACAAAGACAGTTCACTCCTATACTCATGAATGGGAGAAACTGCATCGCGCAATATGGCGGAATAGTCCCACCTTCTAAATAAAAGAGCCAAATTTCTCATAGAAACCTGAGGCTAGACACATTAAGCACGTTATAACTGCGCATGCGCATAGGCTGGTCTAGCTTGAATAATAAGCTTTTTAAACGCTATTTGAGCATAAGTAACAACATTCATGGGGCAATTAATTTCAGATTTTTGTTGCTGATTTGACATGTAATTTAATTGTGAGTTCAGTGACCAGTTTTTGAGATTTTGAGATTCTTGGTCTTGTACGAGCTGCAACAAAGGTACTTTGTTTTAAAATTATTTATTTTAATTTTAATTTTTATGATTTAATTAATTGTTAGCTTTTCATTAAACTCATAAACCCCTTGCAGTTCCTTTACAAACCCTAGTTTGGGAAGCCTTGATGTAATATAATGTTTAATGCACTTCATGTTGTAAATTACAATGAATGGAACACATTTTTTTTTACATCATGGTACAAGATAATCCTATTTGAATCAATGTGAATTAAAAGTAATCTAAAAGTACTCCAAAAGTAATCTGATTATATTACATAAAATGTGTAATATAATGGATTACGTTACTGACAACAATTTTTGTCATGTAATCTGAAATCAGTAACGGATTACAATCTGTAAGTAATCTACCCAGCTCTGACTATATTTTACACTTTTCTTGTTCTTACTAATTCGAGCTTTCTCAATTTATATTTTACAGTTTGTCAATTGATATAAGATTTTGTATGCTTTGAACCCTTGTGCACCCTTTAAAGCCAGAAACCACAGAGCCCCCCATATAAATTCTAATTTAACCCCTGGATATATATGAAATATGTTTGCTTACTCTGTTCCTCTCAGCGGCCCATAATATCAGTTCAGTAGGAGTGTCTTTTAATTTAAACTCCTGTTGCTGATACCATTCTTCAGTGTGACAGGTTTCATCATCATCTCCTTCCTCTTCATCCACCCAGCCGCTCTTTGTCCCTACTGGGATCATGTGGCCATGAGACTCCAGCAAGTCAAGCTGGTTAAAGTCTTCTGGAAAATCCATCTGAGTCCACCTTTAGAGCAAGAGAGAGCGAGAGGCTGTGTGTGTGTGTTTTGGGGTGAGAGAGAGTGAGAGAGAGAGAGAGAGAGAGAGACAGGCGAGGTAACATCATTTGGACCAGTTTACAGCAAAAAGAGGAAAAAAAAAAAAAAAAAAAAGAGAGAAGTGAACAGCCTGATTGCATTTTCTTTCAGTTTTTACAGAAACTGTAGTGCATGCCTTTAACGCTGTTACCCAAGACTGTATGACAAAATCACAAAACATTTTTTCTTAACTTATGGCAAATGTAAGTTTATCAAAAAATAATAAATAAATAAATAAATAAAAGTTTGGTGCTTATAAATATTGTTTAAATAATGTCAATGCTTATTTAATATTTATTACTAGAAAAAATCAAATGTATTACCAGAAAAATAATTCATTCTATCATTGAGCACCATCTGATTCCATAACTGTATCATGGAGCCACCTTAGTCTCTTTTTCAATAGGCTGACAGATCACTTTATATCGATATATAACCATCGTTTAAACTATTAAAACATGTATTTCATGTTGTCGCATCGCATAACATGTATTTCCCACAAAACAAAACTCACCGATAGCCAGCCTTATTCACATTGAACACAGCATACTCACAGACAGTACGGAAACTGTCTTGACGCTGGGAAATGTGGTTTTTTGTTTCGCCCATCCTCCTGTTCCTGTAGAATCTCTAAACTACATTTCCCAGGATTAAAAAAAAACTTCCCGCGAAACTTCCTGCCTACTTCCGTAATGGGAGGGACAAAATTGCTTATATGTAAACGTGCTTTAGTGAGCGCTGCGATTCTTTTCATAGGTAAAGTGATATTTATTTTGCTTTGAATTAACTATCAGAGCAGGCGAAATATTTCAAGTCCAGTCTGAAACACTTTGCAGCCGCTTTATTTAGTACAGTTTTAGAATCAAATCTACTCCACGCATGTTTATGAGCATACAGTCTGTAGCTTTCTCTGCGTGAAAGTATAGTAACTTTATGTCTAGATCAAGATCAAAAGATTTGAATCTGTCTTTTTTTCTCACCAGCGTCATCATCATTTTCAGTGTCTACACAGTATGACATCAGCTGGAAACACCATGTGAGTATAATTTAACTTTTGCTACAGTTGAGGTCAAAAGTTTACATACACCATGGAGCATCCGTGAGCGTCCGAACCTTCTGTAATAGATGCATATGAGTCCCATATAAGTAAACGTCTTTTATGTAAAATCTTATTCAGGACGGTACTAAATAAAAAATAACATTCATTTTGTATGATCCCTCATATTTTGGTAAAATAATATTATTAACATTTTGCAGATTCTGCAAGGTGTATGTAAACTTACACCTTGCAGAATAATAGTTGAATTTATAAAATAATAGTTGAATTTATAAAAATTACCCCGTTTAAAATTTTACATACGCTTGATTCTTAATACTGTGTTGCTACCTGAATGACCCACAGCAATGTGTTTTTTTTTTTTTTTTTTTTTTTTTGTTTAGTGACAGCTGTTCATGAGTCCCTTGTTTGTTCTGAACCGTTAAACTGCCTGCTGTTCTTCAGAAAAATCCTTCAGGTCCCACAAATTCTTTAGTTTTTCAGCATTTTTGTGTATTTGAACTCTTTCCAAAAATGACTGTATGATTTTGAGATCCATCTTTTCACACTGAGTACAACTGAGGGACTCATATGCATCTATTACAGAAGGTTCAGACGCTCACGGATGCTCCAGAAAGAAAAACGATGCATTAAAGGGTTAGTTCACCCAAAAATGAAAATTAGTCCATGTTTTACTCACCCTCAAGGTATGCTAGGTGTATATGACTTTCTTCTTTCAGATCAATTCAATCGGAGTAATATTCAAAATTGTCCTGGCTCTTCTAAGCTCTATCATTGCAGTCAGTGGGTGTTTCTGTTACACAGTCCAAAACATGTAAAATAAAGTGCGTGAATCCATAAAAAAATATGCCTCACACGTCTCCGGGGGGTGAATAAAGGCCTCTTGTAGCGAATCGATGTGTTTTTGTAAGAAAAATATCCATATTTAAAACGATATAAACAGTTTTGTGTAACTTCCGCTATCTGTCGTACGCGCGTTCACGAGAGACTGCCTTTCTGGCAGATGATGTAGGACACCGGCGCAGCGCATGTGTGTGTGAGTCTCGTAAAAACCAACGTTTGTTTATAGGAGCAAAGGAAGCAAAGTTTCCTTACTTTACCAAAGGAAAACCAGTCTCCTCTTGGCTTAGGCCTATATCGAAATCCTCCGACAAATCCTTGTTTTGTGCTTTTAATTCGTGACCAATGTTTTATTTTGTTCTCTCTCCGCGCTTGTCACTAATCATGCAACGCCAACATCATACGTCATCCACTGGAAGGGCTTCCACTTTAGGGATGTAACGGTATGAAAATTTCTTGTCACCATTATAGTGACCAAAATGATCACGGTTATCAGTATTATCACGGTATTATTAAAATGTGCTGGAGATGTTCAAAAAGTAAGTACAGACACATAAATCACTTCACCAAGTTTTATATTTAAAAATCAACAAACAACAAATAAAATGACTCTTTGTTTGCATAATCACTAAAACAATAACATTACCAATGATTTCGGATTTTAAGTGACAACTTGACTGAAAACTGTTTAATAGCATGTTCAAATATCTAATGTAAATGTTCAAATAAAGCTTTGAAAAAGTTTCATATAAAGGTAAACCTCACATTTCAGCCTTTAAATAAAGAAAAGGGTTAAGTCAAAATGATAATTGATTAATAAATGGTTATATGTATTTTATCTGCTCCATAAATAATTCTACATAACTTATCTGAATTTTTTAAATGTGTAGAATCCACATAAGCTTGTTTTTCCTTCAACCGGTCAAAATTTACAGCAGAACATGCAAATTCGCTCCATTTTTGGCCAGACAGAAACTGCACACAGGCTGAATGTAAATATAAGTCTCTTTACATCCACTCTTAGACAGCAGGTGGCGCTTTATATGGAAAAGCTGAATACAGCTGTTTCCCGTAAACTCCGTGCACAAAGCAGTATTGCGATTAAGAACACTTCTTTTATGTATTACATGGAGCGAAGATGAAAGCAAAATGCCATCGAATCGTTTCTGAAGACAGTAAGAACCTTCAGAGGTACATTCATATAATTAATTCATTCATATATTAATTTGTATAATTCCCTCAGCACTCTTTTAAAACCTCCCAGCTTTTCTGCCGTGTTTTCACTCAAAACGAAACTAAGTTTATAGCATTATTTTAATGACAAATGTTGAGAGCGCATGATTGTAGAGCGACAGCACATTAATATAATGCGCGAGCGCAAATCTCACCGCTCGCACGTGGATTTCCTTTGCTCTCGCACAAAACCGGATACACGCTCATACAACGCTCAGATACACGCTGCTCTCGCCAAGTGAGAGTGCGCGCACTTAAAACGTGTCTCTCCTCTCACTCAAACTTACTCTGCTAAGTTACTCTGCTGCTGTACGCACGTGAGACTGTTACTGAAAACTCTGCTTTATGCTGGACAGTATTTTTTTATCGTGAGATGTTCAAATCATGGTAATCGAATACGGTTTTAATGATAATTAAAAAATGAAACTGTAATACTAACCGTGGTGAATTTTATCATGATTTATCGTCAAACCGGTAATCATTACATCCCTATTCCACTTATAGAGCTGTCGCGATAACCGCAATATCGCAATACCGCGCTATTGACGAGCATAACCGCAGAGGAATGCAACAACCTCAGCAACCGCGATATTTGCGTGTTTTCTTTTTCGTAAGGTTACGTTTTACACGTTTTCTCGTTTTACACTTCGTGCATGTGTACTGAATATTAGTGATGATAACATAATGTGTACCATGCTGATTTGTACAGAGGCTCAGTAAATTTGCACTTAAAAAGCCTAACATACTGCGAATGAGAGAGAGATCTACTGAGCGCATGCGATTACCTGCGTCTGTCCTTCAGGCCGAGTCATGTATATTTGTGAAAACAGGTTGTCATGTCCAAGGAAAGCGAAATCTGTCTTAGCATCGACACATTGCTGGTCAGCTGAGCCTTTAAAAGTGGCTCTCAAAGTTAAAAAGATTTCAACAGTGTGTTTCATTACATCTCTCTTTGAACGAATCAGCGTTTCTGAACGTGTAGTTGAATGAACGGTTTAAAGACTCACTCAAAGAAAGTCTCTTGATGCCACCTTGTGGCGTAACAATGAAACTGCACGGACTGACAGCCCGTCTAGAACACGCAGGTGAAACAACAAACGTGTAAAAAGTATCTTGTCCAGTCGAGGATCTGAACTAACTGTTTTTTTATATATATATATATATATATATTAGGGGTGTTAACGCATGCGATTAATCTAAAAATTTTAATGCGTTAATATTTTTTTTAATGCAAATTAATCGTTTGATAAGGTTTGACCCCAACTTCTTCCCGTTATGGCAGCGCGGAAGGTTATCTATCATTGTGTGATGAGGGTACAGCGGTGTTGTCAAGGTAGCGGCACAAGTGGGCTATTTTGAAAATACAGTCGCGGGAAAAATTACAGAGCTGTGGGTTGCGGTTTTTTGGGCTACTTTTACTAATGTGTATTATACTTGGAAAGTATCCCTGGCAACTTAAGAACAGAGAGGCGGTTGTAACATCACAAACAATGTGAGTTTCAGCCAGAGCATACATGTTAAGGCTTTTACACAGCAGAAATAAACATGACAACAGCCACTATAGATTATATAAGATAATATACACGATTACGATAGGATATTTGTATGTGATTTTCTTGAGATGAATGTGTACATCTGAAATGTTAATTTTTGCAGCGATATAAAAGGCTATAAATAGTGCAGTACAACTTACTAAAATGTCTCATGTAAAAGCTCATTTAGTGTTTCAAACTGCGGGAAACATGTAAAACTTGTAAACATTGCAACGTAATATACATTTACCTCAGAATAACCATTTGGTGTCCATAAACTCATCGGTCAGCTAGAAAAATAACTATAAAGAGGAGCATTTTGCTATATTTATATGCTATTGCATATTAACATTTTTACTTAACCTGTTGTCTACATGATTCAACTCCTCCTATAAAATTGCATTTTACTAATTAAGAAAAACAGACTGAAAGTGTGAAAGACATACACTCTTAAAAATAAAGGTGCTTAAAAGTTTCTTCACAGAACCATTTTTGGTTCCACAAAGAACTATTCAGTCAAAGGTTCTTTAAAGGACCATCTCTTTTTATAACCATCTCTTTAAAGAACTGACAATTTTTTATAATCTGAAGAACCTTCTCCACAAAGAACCTTTTGTGAAACAGAAAGGTTCTTCAGATGTTAAAGGTTCTTTATGAAACCATTTAGACAAAAAAAAAAAAATGGTTCTTCTATGGCATTGTGAAGCACCTTCATTTTTAAGAGTGTATGACAACATTTATAGGATGCATTGAGGAGGAGCTCAAACTACACTCAAGTGGCCAAGTGATGCTTATGGTCCATGATATTGGTACAGATTCTGTGTAATGAACAATTCTTTGTGATTGTATATTTCAGGTTGGAAAAGACATTTAGTTCCCACTTTAAGTAAACCTTAGTTCTCCTCAGTCCCCAGACGTTTGCAGACTGTTATAAAAAGAAGAGGGGATGCCACACAGTGGTAAACATGGCCTTGTCCCAACTTTTTTGAGATGTGTTGATGCCATGAAATGTAAAATCAACTTATTTTTCCCTTAAAATGACTGTGAGAGCACAGAAAAGCGCCTCTGGAGCGCGCGAGTACCGAAAGGCTTAAAAAGACGTGCATATGATAAATTGTGACGATGCAACAATGACCGATTAGAAAATTGACAATTCTTTCCACATGATGGATGGAACCAAATCAAACAAGTGAAAGAAAAATATTTTCTTTGTCATTTATTTATTGGGAAAATTTATCCATTGTTACATATCTGTGTGTTCCAAAAGTATGTGAATCTCTTGGAATAGCAGTTAATTTAAAGGTGAAATTAGAGTCCATCTGTGCAGAGGTGTTTTCAGTCAGTGCAATGACTATCAAATGTCAGTACATGACCTATTTTATTCAAAGAACAGGGATCAATCAAAGTCTGAGCATGTTTGTGGAAGTGAATCATGTCACAAACAAAGGAGATTACTGAGGACCTCTGAAAAAGAGTTGATGTTGCTCATCAGGCTAGAAAAGGTTACAAAACCATTTCTAAAGAGTGTGGACTCCACAAATCCACAGTCAGACAGTTTGTGTACAAATGGAGGAAATTCAAGACCACTGTTACCTTCCCGAGAAGTGGTCGACCAACAAAGATCACTCCAAAACAGAACGTGTAATAGTCTGCGAGGTTGCAAAAGTTCCCAGGGTAACTTCTAAGCAACTAAAGGCCTTTCTCACATTGGCTAATGTTAATGTTCATGAGCCCACCATCAGGAGAACACTGAGCAACCATGGTGTGCATGGCAGAGTTGCAAGAAGAATGCCACTGTTCTCCAAAAAGAAAATTGCTTGCTAAAGATCATGTGGACAAGCCAGAGGACTATTGGAGAAAGATTTAATGGATGGATAAAACCAAAATAGAACTTATTGGTTTAAATGAGAAGCTATTATGTTCGGAGAAAAGAACACACTGCATTCCAGCTTAAGAATCATATCTCATCTGTGAAACATGGTGGTGGTAGTATCATGGCTTGGGCCTGTTTTGCTGCATCTTGGCCAGGAACAGCTTGCCATCATTGATGGAACAATGAATTCTAAATTACACCAGCAAATTCTAAAGGAAAACATCAGGACATCGGTTTAAGAACAGAGTCTCAAGAGAACGTGGGCCATGCAGCAAGACAACAGCCCCAAGCACACAAGTCATTCTACCAATGAATGGTTAAAGAAGAACAAAGTTAATGTTTTAGAATGGCTGAGTCAATATCCATACCTTAATCCAATTAAAATGTTGTGGAAGGACCTAAGCAAGCAGTTCATAGGAGGAAACCCACCAACATCACAGAGTTTAAGTGGTTCTGCACTGAGGAATGGGCTAAAACTCCTACATGTTATTGTGCAGGACTGATCAGCATTTACAAGAAACTTTACCTTCAGTTACTGCAGCAAAAGGGGGTCACACCAGGTACTGAAAGCAAAGATTCACGTACTTTTGCAATGCACAGATATGTAACAATGGATAATTTTTCCCAATAAATAAATGACAAAGAAAATATTTTTCTCTCATTTGTTTGATTCGGTTCTCTTTGTCTACTTTCAGGACTTATATGAAAATCCGATGATGTTTTGAGTCATATTTATGCAGAAATATAGAAAATTCTAAAGGGTTCACAAACTTTCAAGCAGCACTGTATATATATATATATACCGTACGTGTGTGTATATGTGTGTGTGTGTGTATATATATATATATATATATATATATATATATATATATATATATATATATATATATATATATATATATATATATATATATATATATACACACACACATACATACATACATACATACATACATACATACATACATATATATACAGTGGGTACGGAAAGTATTCAGACCCCCTTAAATTTTTCACTCTTTGTTATATTGCAGCCATTTGCTGAAATCATTTGTTCATTTTTTTCCTCATTAATGTACACACAGCACTCCATATTGACACAAAAACACAGAATTGTTGACATTTTTGCAGATTTATTGAAAAAGAAAAACTGAAATATCACATGGTCCTAAGTATTCAGACCCTTTGCTGTGACACTCATATATTTAACTCAGTTGCTGTCCATTTCTTCTGATCATCCTTGAGATGGTTCTACACCTTCATTTGAGTCCTTCATTTGAGTAATAAATCTGCAAAAATGTCAACAATTCTGTGTTTTTCTGTCAATATGGGGTGCTGTGTGTACATTAATGAGGGAAAAAAATGAACTTAAATGATTTTAGCAAATGGCTGCAATATAACAAAGAGTGAAAAATTTAAGGGGGTCTGAATACTTTCCGTACCCACTGTATGTATTGGGGGCAGTCGCAGTCTAGGAATTCTACACAAGATTCTCTTCCACTCTTATGTTGCTGTTCTTTTGAATTTTCCAACTGATTATAGTGGCCACAGAGAATCTGCTTAAATTAAGTTGAACTTTGTGCTGCCTTTATCATTCCATGCACAAGAACATGGTCTATCACAGTAGCTCTGATTTAATCTGAAATGACTGTTCTTGGTCTTGCTGTTCCTCATCCTCTTCTTCCTCCACCTCATATATGCACTCTTCCTCTACCTCTCAGAATGATGGATGCACCTGTGCCATCTGTGCAATTTGTACTAGCTTATATTTTGTATATTCATATATTTAGAAACAAGTGTGAACAATTTTGAATTGTTGTGTGTAAAGGATGACAGCTATGTTGCAGTTGTGCTTAACTTTTGCTTTCTTGTGTTTATGGTTTTGCATCACAAGTTCATCACAGTGCAAACTGTGTCTTCGTGAGTGAAAATGTGTTTAGTGTTTTTAGGGTTTCCGCGGGGTCTTAAAAAGTCTTAAAAAGTCTTAAATTTAGTTGTATCAAATTTAAGGCCTTAAAAAGTCTTAAATTGTACAAAAAAGTCTTAATTATGATTTCAAGAGGTCTTAAATTTGGAGACGGAAAGACAAGAATTGCGATATGGCTGAATGTGACGATTAAACTTCAAAAGGCTATGATTTGATTAAATAAACATGAGCACTGCAAGTTCAAAGTCCAGTGCCGCACTGCTTTGTGTTCTGTCTTTACCGGGAAAACTCTTATATTTCAGCCAAACGCGACACCTGCTGGCAGAGAATGAATCAGTTAACATAGATTAAACTAGTGTGCGTGCGATTCAGTCTATTAAAATACATTTAGACTGATCACATAATTTAAGATATGGGGGCAGAAAATGTATAGCCTATATTTATATAATTTCATATAGTTAATATCACACAAAGAGTGCCATTTTTTTCTCCAAAAATCAGCATGATTACAAATGTGATATTGATTTTATGCAACAGTTCAATAAACAAGAAGTTAATTTTAAGAGACTTACGTTTTAGACACCATATTGGCTGTTTTTGCTCTATTTCTACAACAAAAATAATTCCAAACACAGCCACAACACTGTTTTGCGTCTCTGAGCAACATGCGGTGTTTCGTTCCTGAATGAATCAACCGTTTAAATGATTCGGTTCACTCGCAATGACTCACTTATTAACGCTGACTTACTGCCACCTATTGGCCGTTTTAATTTCACATTTAAAGTATATTCATATTTTTAAAATAATTTCAAACATCAGTTTTCAACGTTTTATGTTTCAAATATCAAAACATCATTTATGCATTTGTAACTGTGCAGGTTAGCATTCTATGTCCCTCTGAGCTGCATTAAAGAGTGTGTAAATACATCTAAATGCCAGTTCAGATGCATTGCAAAGATACATTTTGTTGATACTGATTTCATTTGCTTGGTAACAGCCCAAATGCAAGAATTTTACTTAAAGAATTATGCACACTTTTAGAAAAAATGACTTAAAGGTAAAAATTCCCATAAAACTTGTTGGAAAAGACTCATTTCTATCACTGCTGTGAACTGACCACACAGAATATGAAGAATATCAAAAAAATTCAGGAGTCACCTGTCCATGGTAATCTTTAAGATACCAGGACAATAACACACTCAGCAAAATATCGTCTAATTATCGTTATTGATAAAATCCCAGAAAATATAGAGATGATATTTTTTGCCAATTTCGCACACCCCTAATTCATGTTATTTGATTTATATAATAATTTATTTATAATAATTGTTGAAATCAATATTATTAATACTTTTGACTTATCCATTTTCTTAAAAATGGTGTAAAGGCTGTAAAGTTTATCATTTTACATTTGTGAAAACTTGTATCTGAATTGTAAATTACGGTTTTTACAGTCATTTTACAGTTTAATATGGTACTATAGACATTGCGCTACCCCGCTCATGTGGTATTAATTTTATTTGTGCAGGTCTTAAAAAAGGTCTTAAAAAGTCTTAAATTTGAGCTTAAAAATCCTGCAGAAACCCTGGTTTTGCAAAAAGAGCATGAGATCTGCAAACAGTGTCTAAACTGCCTGAACTTGTTCAAGGTTTTGCAGAAAGTGTGATTTATTTGATGATTTGGTTTAGGCTATTGAGAATTTGTTTCAGAGAATAGGGTTTAGTGTCTTAGCAAATGTGAAAAACTGTAAGAATCAAGCATATGCAAACTTTTGAATGGGATCATTTTTATAAATTCAACTGTTATTTTCTCTTGTGAAAATATTTTCTATAGCCATATGTAAACTTCTTTTATGTGAAATATCTTATTCAGGTCAGTACTAAATAAAAAATAACATGCATTTTGTATGGTCCCTCTTATTTTGGTAAAATAATTAGCATTTTGCAAATTCTGCAAGGTGTAGGCTATGTAAACTTTTGACCTCAACTGTAGTTTAAAGAGCAAAATGCTATGTTCACTTATGTTCAATCCCTTTTAACTGTTTCAGACCCTTTTAACTGTTATCTGCCAACATTTTTATTTTTTTAAAGGGATGATGAGGACACATTCAAGATCCTCATTGCTACTGACATTCACCTCGGTTATCTTGAGAAGGATGCCATAAGAGGAAACGACACGTTCGCAACCTTTGACGAGATCATGAAACAAGCCGTGCAAAATGAGGTGGGAATGAAATAATGTGGACATATTTTTTGTGACTTTGTGGTGATTTTGTAGTATATAATTAATTTATGTGGGGGGGGATGTTAATGTGACAGCATGACTGAATGCAATTGTTAAATAAAGCAGTAAACCCCAAGAAGCCGTAGTTTACAGTGAATTTATAACAGCTAAGGGGCGTTGTAAGTTGTGCCTAAAACCCCCTTAGCTGTTATAAATTCACTGTAAACCACGGCTTCATGGGGCTTATTGCTTTTATAAAACGGTTATTCCATATACTTAGTAAGGTTTCACAAAATAAAACAGAGCAAATAAGTGTAATGATATTAATAAAAACAGTATTCTTCCACCAAACAATATAGTTCCTCAGAAACAGTTGTGGTTGGAACGTGTGGTTGGAACAAAGTGGTTGCCAAGCAACACACAAAGTAAACAAAGGTGTAGGTTTGTAATGTAATTTAAAACGGATTCGAACGTGGCTCAACCAATCAGAATCAAGGACCGGAACTATCTGTTTAATAATAACTGTTTAACAAGTGATATAATAATGAGTCATTACTGCTTGCTAGTTGAAAATTCAACTGTTAAAGCATGAAATAAGATACCAAATCAGTGAATTTGAGTTTAATGTGGGTATATTATCAGTAAAGTAATCATTAAACATTTATAATCATTCAAAAAAAAAAAATAGCCATTTCTATTAATTCAGAAATGTTGTCCACACGAGAGAGCTACAGGGTAGCAAATCCTTCAAGATAAAGACCCTAAAAATGGTTCAATAAAATTGGCTTGTAATAAAAAAATGCAGATAAATTCATTATATTTTCATAAGGTTTAATAACGCCCAATGTAGGGCTGAAACGATTAGTCGACATTATCGACAACGTCGACAATAAAAAATTGTCGACAAATATTTTTGTTGTCGAGTAGTCGTTTGATCTCATATGACCTAATGTAAGAGCCTGCAATAATGCGGTTTGACCAGTGTGGCGCTGTAGCGCAAGAGTGTAATTCAGCCCTCCTGGATGCAATTCAAGAGAAGAAGAGACACAACGCTGCTTCAGAGCAAAGGCACCTGAGCCTAGCCAACGGAGTTTGGATATGTAAATGATGCGCGCTTTCCTCTCAATAACGAAATAAACACAAAACAATCACAGCGGTGTGAAGATCAAAGCTTGATCTAGCTCAGGACTGTTTTGATTATCATAACCCAGTAAGGTATTTTAAGAGAGATTACTCTACCAGTCAAAAGTTTTTGAACGGTAACGTTAAGATTTTTAATGTATTTTTTTTAAAGAAGTCTCTTCTGTTCACCAAGCCTGCATTTATTTGATCCAAAATACAGCAAAAGCAGTGATATTGTGAAATATTTTTACGATTTAAAATAACTGCTTTCTATTTGAAAATATTTTAAAATGTAATTTATTCTTGTGATCAAAGCTGAATTTTCAGCATCATTACTCCACTCTTCAGTGTCACATGATCCTTCAGAAATCATTCTAATATTCTGATATCTGCTCAAGAAACATTTATTATTATTATTATTATTATTTAGAACAGCTGAGTACTTTTTTTTTTCAGAATTATTTGATGAATAGAAAGATCCAGAGATCAGCATTTATCTGAAATAAAAAGCTTTTTTAACATTATACACTATACCATTCAAAAGTTTGGAGGGGGGGGGGGGTTATAGAAATGAATATTTTTATTTAGCAAGGATGCTTTAAATTGACAAAGACATTTCTAATGTTACAAAAGATTTCTATTTCAGATAAATGCTGTTCTTCTGAACTTTCTATTCATCAAAGAAACCTGAAAAAAATTATATTCAGCTCTTTTTAACATAATGAAGATAATAATAATAATAATAATAATAATAATAATGATAGTAAATGTTTTTTTGAGCAGCAAATCAGAATATTAGAATGATTTCTGAAGGATCATGTGACTGGAGTAATGATGCTAAAAATTCAGCTTTGAAATCACAGGAATAAATTACATTTTAAAATATATTAAAATAAAAAATGGTTATATGAAATAGTAAAAATCTTTTAAAATTTTCTGTTTTTGCTGTACTTTGGATCAAATACATGCAGGCTTGATGAGCAGAAGAGACTTCTTTAAAAAAAACAATAAAAATGTTACTGTTCAAAAATGTTTGACTGGTAGTGTATATTGTGAATAAAATTGTTTATCCAAAAATAACACATCACTTACCTTTATTTTGTTTCTTATCCATATTATATACTTACAAAAGGAGATGTTAGGCAGAATGATGTGTAATTCAGTTACTTTTTCATATAGTAATTAAATGGTACATAAGAAGGTTTCTCTGTGTCATGTCATTTTGTGTGCCAAATATATTTATTTGTATAAAGTAATTGTATAATAATTGTAATTATATAATGATTTCCAAAAGCTGAAGTGATTAGTCTACCTTTTATTTATTTGTTAGAATATATATAACAGTATTTTAACTAATTGCAAGAGCTGAATAATCAATCAAATTCTATTGATTAATCAGTGGAATAATCTGTGATTAGTCAATTAATCATTCTAATAATCATTAGATTAATCGATTATCAAAATAATCGTTTGTTGCAGCCCTAGCCCAATGTAATAAGTATGCAAAAACTGTAATCTCTTAAAGATAGACCATTGTTTTTTTTACCTTAATTTTAATGGTATTGACAATATATTATTCAAGTTGTCAGAAATCACTGAATATGTCCAACTGAAGAAGGGACACTATATTATTTATATATTTGCATATTGTGAATATAATAATACTTACATAACGACTCATAATTTACTTGAAAAGAGACATCCATTGTATAACTACATCATCTACACAAGCCATTGTGCTTGGATACCGATGATTGCCTCAAGTTAAACTGCGTTGTTTCAGTTACCTTCTGTGTCGTTGCCAATGCTTCGGTGACAGGACTTTGAAATAACAAACAGGGAAAACAATAAAAAGTATGACTTACATCGCATCCAGCTCGCCAAATCTGTCCAAGCTCCACGATCCGTATTTGTATTTTATTTTTTTCTTAATTTGAACTTGTGAAAGGATTTTTTGTAAACTTAAAATCGAATTTACTTTCATCTCGGAAGAGATATTGCACGTATTTGACAGTTGAGAACTGTCCAATTACATGAGGCCAAAATATATAAAAACAATATTAATTCGCTAAGATCAAAAGTGGGAAAATCTGGGGCACAGTGCTCTGCACCCCGAGGACAATCTGAAACAAGCCAATTAGAGCTCAGCCTCAAGTCACATGCGTTTCAAAAGTTTACAGACCTAATAGACACCCATTTGTCTGGCGCCCTGGTTTCACAAAACAAATGAAATAATTTATTTTATTTTATTTTATTTTTTTATTTTTAATAGGTGCTAACACGACTACCGGTCGAATAGTATAACTAAACAATGCAATTTCGTGATTATTTTGCAATATATATTTAACTTTTTTTAAACTTGTTGAAGTAGGCTTCTTCCCTGGCTAAGTTGATGGTGGCAGCGCCCCCTATTGACCAGCTGCCACTGATGGAATTAATGACCAATACCAGTGTATTATAGAACAGGGTGATCAATGGTCAGTATAAAGCCAATATACAATGAAGATCAAAGTTAGGGAACAATTTATAAATAGTAATATGATTTTTGCTAAAACATTGTTAATCTTCATCAAAATTTGAAGGAATATCAGCTGTACATATACCACTGTTCTACTAACATGTTTGACAAAATGTCCAAGGCATTTCATCTAAAACCTTTATTTTGTGGAAAACACAGTGATCAAAATTAGAGAACAGTAACCATTGTAGCCCAAAAGAAGACTACAGCTACAATTTTAGAGGGCTACAGCTGACGTATAGAGGCCTTTTCTTTGAATGACTTAAGCACATTTGTGGCCGCAGGACATAATTAGTTTCTCACACTGCGCTGGTGTGATCTTGGTCCACTCTTCTTCCACCCTCTTCTATAGTTTGGTAACTGTATGGGTTTCTTAGCCATAACTTTTTCGCCAAGGATTTTCCAGTGATTTACAATCGGGTTTAGATCAGGACTCTGGGCTGACCATTTCATTATTTTAGTGTTCTTAGCTTCAAGGAACTGCTTTATCCATTTTGCAGTGTGACGGGGGCAGTGTCTTGCATGAAAATAGCAGGATGATTGGGAGATGCTTGCAGGGAAGGAACTGCATGTTGCTGAAGTAGTTTCTAATAAACATTTGCATTCACCCTGCCATGTAGCAACTCCTGCTGCACAAACCATCCCCCAAACCATGACACTTCCACCTCCACCTTTTACTGACTTGACACACTTGGGCTTCAGTTTGTCCTTAGTTTGACCCCGAATAAAATATTTCCCATCGGACCCTAATAAATTAAACTTGCTGTCATCACTAAAGTGAACTTTGGACCAGTTCTCCTCTGTCTACACAACATGCTCCTCAGCAAAGGTGAGCCTAGCCTTTTTTAAATATTTCTGCTGATGAGAGGCTTTGTCACTGCAAAGTGCACTTTCAATCCGACTTCTCTTAAACATGCCGAGACAGATCCTTACTTTTCAGCCCTGAACTGGCAAGCAAATCCAGCTGCATTGTTGAATCAATTCCCCATTGAGAGTCTCTGCATTATCCTGTCCTCTCAAGCATTTGTCTTGCGTGGACGACCAGCCTTTTTGGGGGACATGAATGAATTAGTGTCATTGTAAACATGGAATATTCAAGAAATCACAGATTTGGAATGACCAACTTCTCTTGCAATGGCTGAAAGGGTAATCCCTTTGGCCTTCATCTGGACAACCTCCTGTAGCAGGGTTTCAATCACCTTAGAAGCGGCCTGCCATCTTGCAATCTCAGTGAAAATTAAATGAACGATGCCAGTTAAATAGGGTTTGTCAGATAATTAAGGAAATTAGCACCAGGCCTTAACGCCAATAACTTGTAGGTACTATATCTGTCTTTAATTTCGATCAGAATTCATTTTTAGATATCTCATTTAAGTTTTTCATACTGTGATTCAGAATAATTAATTGAATAATTAATAAATAATTAATAATTAATTGATTAAATTTGCTTAACTGCCCTTCTGCTCCTGTTTCTCTAATAATTTTGAAGTTAGAAATAATTTGAAAATAATATGAAACCATGTTAATTCATATGAATCATTTGAATATAAAAAATTAATATATCAGGGAGATTTATATACAGATTTATACTTTAGACGGCAACTTCTTGATTCTGTAGTCATCTCGATCTACCGACGAGCATTCAGTGGGCGTGTCAGATAGCGCACCACATTATATAATATTATATAATGTTATTGATAGTGTACTCAAGATGGCGGCGCGTGCACACGCTGCGGCTTCTCTCTCTCCCGACAGAACGGTGTTTTTGTGTTTTTTATCTTGTAAATCGAAGTGTTTTTGTACGTCTTCGTCGCGTCTATCTGTCTTTAAACGCGCATACAGTCGTGAGTTTCTGCTCGACGTCGGCAGAACCACATTTTTAGAGTTAAACCTCGCGCACGCCGAAGAGCTGCGGGACCTCGGTCTGCTCCGGAGGCCTACAACATCACCGACCCCCACTACTGCATCTCGCCCAGAGCGGAGGCGCCACAAGCGGCGCGAGAGGAAGCAGAAGAGGGGTAAGCGCAGAGGTATCCAGGCTAGGCTAGCGGCTAACCCACACAAGCCAGCTATCCCCACCATCGTACTGGCTAACGTACGCTCTTTAGACAATAAACTGGACTACATCCGACTACTACGCTCAACTCAGAGGACTGTAAGAGACTGCTGTGTTTTTGTTTTCACGGAAACATGGCTCAGCAACAGCGTGCCGGACTGCGCCATTCAGCTCGACCAGCTAACATGCTATCGAGCGGACAGAGCTCTCGTCGAGGGTGGTAAGACCCGCGGCGGCGGGCTTTGTGTTTACATTAATGACGTGTGGTGCCGCGACGCTGTTGTGGTCTGCAAACACTGCTTGACCCTGGTGGAGTTTATGATTATTAAGTGCCGGCCGTTTTATCTACCGAGGGAATATACAGCCATACTGCTCGTTACTGTATACATCCCTCCCAGCTCCAACAACAACATCAGGAGTGAGGCACTGAATAAATTGTATCAGGACATCAGTGAGCAGCAGACAGCCCACCCAGATGCTTTTCTCATCTCAGCTGGGGATTTCAACCACGCAGACTTAAAGAGTGTGTTCCCAAAAATACAACAACACGTAGACTTTCCAACACGAGGAAACAACACTCTGGACTTTGTTTACACCACCCAGTGAGGAGCTTACAAGGCCCTTCCCCTCCCCCATCTTGGCACCTCAGACCACATCACTGTCATGCCAATGCCTGCATACAGACCGATCGTTAAAGTCACCAAACCAGTTCACAAACAGATACAAGTGTGGCCAAAAGGGTCGTCAGAGGCACTTCAAGACTGTTTTAGCACCACTGACTGGAATATGTTTAAGCAGGCTGCCACATACAATAACACCACAGACCTCCAAGAGTACTCAGAGACTGTCACTGCCTACATCACCAAATGCATTGATGATGTAACGGTCACAAAGACCATCACTGTCCGGGCCAACCAGAAGCCGTGGATGACAGGGGAGGTCTACAGACTCCTGAAGACTCGTAACGCTGCCTTCAGAGCTGGAGATGAGGTGGGTCTGAGGACAGCTAGGGCCAATCTATCCCGCGGCATCAGAGAGGCTAAGAGACAGTACTCCAGGAGGGTAGCCCATCGCTTCAGCGACAGCGGGGACACTCGGAGCCTGTGGCAGGGGATTCAGACCATCACGGACTATAAGCCCCCACCGCGCACCTGTGACAGCACCATCCCCCTGCTGAACGAGCTGAACGCCTTCTTCGCTCGCTTTGAGGCACAAAACAGCACCACTGCAGAGAAGACCCCACCTCCTCCCGGCGACCAGGTGATGACGCTGTCCCCGGACAGCGTGAGGAGATCCCTCAGCAGGATCAATGCACGCAAAGCTCCGGGTCCTGACAACATTCCTGGTCGTGTACTGAGAGACTGTGCAGCGGAACTCACTGATGTCTTCACAGACATTTTCAATATCTCACTAAGTCAGGCTGTTGTCCCCACATGCTTCAAGGCTACCACCATTATTCCAGTCCCGAAGAAGCCATCTCCATCCTGCTTCAATGACTACCGTCCAGTCGCACTTACTCCGATCCTCATGAAGTGCTTTGAACGGCTAGTCATGCACCACATCAAGTCTGCCCTCCCCCCCTCCCTGGACCCCTTCCAGTTTGCATATCGGTCCAACTGCTCGATCGATGATGCCATCGCCACTGCCCTCCACTCAGCACTCACACATCTGGACAAAAAAGACTCGTACGTCAGAATGCTGTTCATAGACTTCAGTTCAGCATTCAACACAATCATCCCTCAACAGCTCATTCACAAACTGGTCCAGCTGGGGCTCAACACCTCGCTGTGCAACTGGCTGTTGGACTTCCTGACTGGGAGACCTCAGGCAGTACGGGTCGGCAGTAACACATCCAGCACCATCACACTTAACACAGGGGCCCCTCAAGGATGTGTGCTGAGCCCCCTCCTCTTCACTCTGCTGACCCATGACTGCACACCGTCACACAGCTCCAACCTCTTCATTAAGTTTGCGGACGACACGACTGTGGTGGGTCTCATTAGTAACAGAGATGAGACAAACTACAGGTGCGAGGTGAGCCGCCTGGCCGGGTGGTGCAGTGACAACAATCTCTCTCTGAATGTGGAGAAGACGAAGGAGATTGTTGTTGACTTCAGGAGAGTGCACACTCAGCATGCTCCTCTGACCATAAACGGTGCGACTGTGGAGAGAGTGAGCAGCACCAAGTTCCTGGGTGTGCACATCACAGAGGACCTCTCCTGGACTGACAACACCGCAGCACTGGCCAAGAAAGCACAACAGCGTCTCTACTTCCTCCGCAAACTGAGGAGAGCCAGAGCCCCGGCCCCCATCATGTGCACCTTCTACAGAGGCACCATCGAGAGCATTCTGACGAGCCGCATCACTGTGTGGTATGGCGCCTGCAATGCGTCCTGCCGCAAGACACTCCAATGCATAGTGAGAGCAGCTGAGAGGATTGTTGGTGTCTCTCTCCCCTCCCTCCAGGACATCTACAACACCCGTCTCACCCGCAAAGCCCTCTGCATTGCAGGTGATCCCACCCACCCGACACACAGCTTCTTCAGTCTGCTGCCATCAGGGAGGAGACTGCGGAGTCTCCAGGCCAGGACCAGTAGACTGAAGGACAACTTCATTCATCAGGCTGTCAGGAAGCTGAACTCCCTCCCGACCTTGCCCCCCCTCCCCTCTTTTGCCCCACGCACCACTGAACTCTGACCCCCCCCACTTACACACTGTGACCCGCACCAGTCACTTAGTGCACCACTGGACTGCCCACTACCTCAGTCAGTATTGAACTGACCCCACTCAACTACCTCTTCTGTCACTTTAAACAGCCTGATAAGCTATTTTTGCACTACACTCATTATATCTGCACAGTTTCATTTTGTTAAGCTCTTTTTGCACTACACTCATATCTGCACAGTTTTGTTTTGTTTAGTTTTGTTTATTTAACCGATTTGCATTTTATCTGCCATGTGCCTTATGCCACTTAATCTAACTCTTTTCTACAATGTCCTTATTTGTATATCTGTATAGTTTGTTTTTATATTTTAAACTGTATTTATCTGCATTCTACGTCTACTGTTAGTGTTTTATTGTTAACTGTATGCACCATGGGTCTGAGAGTCACGCAATTTCAATTCTCTGTATGTATGTGCTGTACATGTGGCAGAATTGACAATAAAGCAGACTTTGATTTTGACTTTGACTTGACTTTTGAATATTACAATATAGTTATGTAATATAGCCTACTGTATGTGTATGTGTGTGTGTGTATATATATATATATATTAGGGGTGTCCCTGACTAAGGATTTACATAGTCGAATCAGAATTTTTGAATCTTACCTATAGTTGACTGATAGTCAAATCATATGTTTGGGGATGGGGGGCAAAATACATTACCAAGAGTCAAGTCAGACAGTCGACAGTCATAATTACTGACGTTAACACACAGAGAAAATGTGTAATGGACGCCTTGTAGATAGAAATATAATGTTTTAAGTTTTGATTAAAAGATAGTTAACATTACACGTCAGCAAAACCCTAAGAATTCACAAATTTTTTTTTTTTTTTTTTTTTTTTTTTTTTTTTTTTTTTTACAACAGTGCTCTCATTATAACATTATGTATATGACAGTAGTTATTGTTCTGCATTTCCAGCTGCGCGCTGAAGATGACCAGTTGAATGAAGCATTTGATCGCAGGTTTTTAATCAATGGGATTTAACTCATCATTTATCTCATATAGAATACACTTCGTTATTTATACAACGTAACGTTAATATTTCGATGTACAGGCTGTTTGCACAAAATGCCCCAAATGCACATGAAAGTGTCTGCGCGGATGAACTCCTTTTGTGGACGCGTTCTTCACGCAACAATGTGCAGAAACACGGCAACTAAACTCTAAAAATTCACAGCGTTTTATTATAATAGTTTTCTCATTATAATGTTATGTATATGACAGTCCCAGTCATAGTTATTAATATTCTGCATTGTTGTTTGTCCTCCTCCACTGCGTGCTGAAGAGATAATCGCCGTAGTACTAACGTTACAATAAAGCACTTTACTGCAGTGTAACTCAACCAAATGCATCTTATACGAGATAAATCACTTGTACCCTACCTGATCGAAAAAATCCTTTCTTTCACTCTGCCTGTCAATTTGAGTCTTGTTAAATATTTAAATCGCTGCCACCAAAATGCTCCTCTGTCGGTCACGGATTATGGAAAGTGAAACTTAAATCTATAGGGGTCGTTAGATTTATTCACGCACGTTAAATTATTTTTTTAAAGCTTCTTTCCTTTCAGATTCTTATTTACAGCATTATCTTAATAGGCTGTATATTAACTTATTGGGAGAAAACCGGTAGTTCTATGTGAAATCAAAGATTTGAGCGAATATTCGACTGTGAGATTGGGATTCGAATCGGGCTCCTCCTATCGAAGCATCGAATTGTCGACTATTCGGGGTTACCCCTAATATATATATATTGTAGCATTTGGACCAATCAGACACACAATTATCATTAGATTTAACAAATCAATTATGCATTAGGTTAACAAATAGTCACAGACCCCTCACCCAATAAACATACTGGGTGCCAGTATGTCTGTGAACAACACCAGGCCCCTGGTTGCCATGGTAACCACGGCACCTCTCCCAGATCAGATAACCTTTACGACCTCAAGGTAGGGCTGGCCGATATTGACCAAAATTCATAGCTCTGTATTTTTGGGATGAATGGCGTTATACAATATATATCCGGTATTTTCTACAAAGTGGAAGGAATGTTTACTTGCAAGTCAAAGCTTCATGTGAGATGTCACAATCACCTTTATTAAAGCTGCAGTCCGTAACTTTTACCTCTTTGTCGCCCTTTGTTTGAAAACCTGGAATTGCAGTTTCTTGCGGAATTATCTTCAGTGCGCGGGGTTGTGATCTGGTGTTCCGGCACGGGTCCAGCGCGGATGAATCTAATGTTTTGAGGTGAATGTGTAGTTGTCAGTCACTGCACTGGTGTGGATATTTACTGCCTATGTCTTGGAATATATGACTCAAATCAGAATTTTCACCATAATTTGCCATCTTAACAAGTAAGTAACAAGTCTGCCACGTTTGTTCTGCCCAACTGAGGAAAAAAGCATTACAATAAATCGCGCTACCAACAGTGATTAAATCTTAAGATCAGTTAGCTCATATCACATCTAACTGTGCAAAGTATTATTATTATACTTTGTTCTCAAATTATTAATGTTAACAACGTCAGCATTGCATGACTATGAGTATAGTATTAGCGTGTAGATTTCAATTTCTGTACGGTCTAATATTTAATTGTCATACCATTCAAATTTCATATTAACAAATTCTTTTAATCCAAAAAGCAAATTAATCTTCCTTCCTTCAAACTGGTTCTATTTAAAATACAAAAACTTGTGTAATCCCACTTTGGCTATCTGTAATCAGAACCACATTTAAAACTGGAATATAATTTAATTTCATTCACATGTGTTTCATAAACACATAATCCTTTCTGGATTACAATCCGCCTTCAAAATGATAAGTTTAATTATTCGAGCTGCTGTGAGAAAAGGCTATAAATGATCCACCACCTGCAGGATCCTCACGTGCCATAGCCTAGTAGCCGGGAAAACTTCTTCATGTTAACAGATGTGATGTAATGACGCAGTGCCATGCTCGAATTTCCCGTGGAAACCTACCCATGCCACTCAAATTAGAAAACATTATTATAAGCTAACCGTTGTGATTCGGGCTAAAGTAAGGCGATAGTCTTGAACTCTGGCTGGTTATGTACTTTCTCAAATATTGATTTCGGATCATTTTTAACCAAAAAAAGTTATGGACTGCAGCTTTAAAACAGCTTGTGAAAAAAACAAAAACAAAATCAGGGTTTTCTTCCCTATTTGAAAATATGCAGCTGCACAACATATAATGTAAATCTGAGAATGTCCAAAAACAACTGATAAAATTAAATGGAGTACAATTCCTCCTGCTTAACTAAATAAACAGCTCTGATGTGCAAATAACAATCTAAACAGAACAGTAGAAAACCTAACTAATTTGTCAGAACAAGTAGGTTGTTTTTGAGGTAGAACTTCATTACTACACAAAATATTGTATAGTATATATCTCTTACAGGTTTTGTGCAAGGAAAACTAGTCTATCAACAGCTTCAGGCTTCAGGGATGCCCTGTGGAAGGTTACAATGTTACCACTGCAACTGGAAACTCTTTCAGAAGGGGAACTGATTGCTGGTACCAACAGATACTTCCTTGCCAAGTGGCTCAGTGCTGGAAAGAGAGTTTCATGTTCCTTCCACCATTTGAGAGGATCGGTGTCACTCTCTACATTAACTGACTGCAAGTAGCTTGAAAGTTCAGTTTCAGTTGCCTCCTTCCTTGTCAGTGCTGTGCTGATTGTGGTTGTTGTGCTCTGCTTGAAGAAGCTTGCCAGTGACGACGACTTCTTTGCTGTTGGTGGCATTATTGCTACTTGGTCTGTAGGCGTAGGCACACTGGGTACTCCTGGATCAGGCTGACAGCTGCCCTGATCGGCCATCAGAGATTCTGCCTCCATAACAGCTTGGTTTTTCACTGCATTGATCTTTTCACTTGGTATGTATTTGTCCCTGAACCTTGGATTCACAAGTGAGGCCATGTCCAACAGATCACTAGTTGCTGGGTGAGTGTATTTGGAATTAAGGTAATCAACAATGCAGGTCTTTATTGATTTGCAAAGCTCACTGTCACCCTCTTCATGTGACAGGAGACTTGTGTTGAAAAGATGTAGTACAGGTCTGACATATGAAATGGTGACATACTCCTCACCTGACAGAGCATCAGTGAAGTCCTGAAGGGGTTTCAGAGCTTTCTGGATTGACTCCAGGACCTCGATGTCCTGCCAGGTAGGAATAAGATGCCTAGACTTTTTTTCAGCAGACAGGACTTTTGTGATTGCTGCCTCCTGCTCCAGGAACCTCTCGATCATTTGTTGCCGTGATCCCCAGCATGTGGCTGACTCAGTGATGAGCTGGCATACCCAGCTGAATCTGGACCTCAGCGAGCTCTCTTCTCTTCCTCCAGCTATAGGAGAAGCTGCTGACAACTTTCTTACACAGAGAAATGGCCTGGGTGATGCGGTTGTCATCCATGGCGTGCCCTGTCAGAATGATAATCAAGCTTATTATTGTAAGCGGGTAATATGTAAATAAGGGAAAAAAGTCGATTTAGCTCAAAGGGAATCATGATTTTATAGGGAATTTGAACAGAATCACTGTTTCACGGCGGATCACTGAGTCGGCAGCGATTCAGTGAACGAGCCGTATAACATCAACTCTGCACTGGATATTACAATCCAAAATATAGTGAAAACACTATTAATAAGCACAGTAACAAGATTGGCAGATTAAGACATTAACTTGTAAGCACAAAAACACAAGATACTTCTCTTTTCAATATAAATAAGATTTTATTTATATAAACCTAAGACATAACCTAATCTAACACATGAACACACGCATTCACACATTCATACAAGTTGCAGAAAGAGAGAAAGTGAGGAAAGAATGAGTTTAGAGAATGAAAATGTGAAATCCCAAGTTTACAGCAATATGTAATTGCATAGACCTGAACAATCATCAATCACTTATTTAACCCTCGCATTGAGTTTCTCAGTGAGGCTAAAATTTGTATTAAATGCACCAATTCAGTTAGAATCTGGAGGTTACTTGCGTTGCCTTTGTGTTAAGGGATTCCCTTTGTCATTGTCTTTGCAGAAAAGGGTTTTCCCAAGTTTGCTGATTTGATTGAGTTCAGTGGTCTTTCGTAGTGATGTCTTGGGTGTTGGCTCTTGGCTGAAGTTGGTCTGGTTGAAGTTTGGGGCGGGTGCAGTCGGAGCTGGACTTTGCAGCAAACTTAACGAAACTCTCACGGAAATACAAGAAATTAAAATAAAAGAATAAAAGGATGTAACGAGACTGTGGGTTTTCTTCTCATTGTGTTGGCAGCTGTCACGTAGGCCAGAGCACGCTCAAAGAGCAGCGTCAAAACGCGGTGGCAAAAGAGAAGAAGAAGAGGAGGAAGACATCTTAGGAGAAGCAGCAAAAAGCACAATTTGATGATGTCCTGAGTATTTAAACTCGGCTTTCAGACCGTCCTATCTGAACGTCGAGACCAATTAGAAATGATCTTAACCTAGGGGTGTTGCTCTGTTTCTTCCCCATCATAAATCCTGTATCAGTCACATGGTCCGAATTTTCCCGCTCTTGTAAAGTATAATTTTGAACATGATTTCTATAACAAGACTATGATATATTTGACAAAGAATTGATTAGAAGAAACATTTAAAACATGATTTTTCAAACTCATACATACCAAACATGCATATGAATCCTTCAGCTATTCAATAATGATTAAAAAGACATACATAATATGTGATTAAAGTCTAATGTCTAATGTGTGGGTTACAAACATAATATGGGGTTCTGCATAGAAATGATTCATAAGTCCTTGTAAGATGATTTTGGTGCATCTATATGTGAAAAGGCAATTTCTGTACCATTCTGTGAACATAAGGACATGTTCTGTGAGGACTAGAGAGGTTAAAAGGTCTCCTAAGGAATTTCAGTGTCAGTGTTTGTCTTTTATTTGGAGGAAAAGTCAGTCTCAGGAAGCTCATAATTTCCATCGTGGAACATAATTTCCATCATCACGCGGTGCATCTTTTTCACCATTAATCTTGATTACTTTCCCCAAATTTGACCGTTTCCTTCCTTCATTGGAATTGTCAATAAGTGTTCTTTTGTTTTAATGTTGCAAGCTGTTCTGTGAAAGAGGCTTGCGGGTTAGGCTTTCCTCAGACTAGCTGGCCTGAGGGATCTAATTTACGACATTGTGCTGTTGTTTTGGGCCTCTCTGGAATTTCGGCTCCTCATGTTTCGATGTTCTGATCGAAACTTAAAGTTGTCTGATTCGGTCCCTGATATCCTACATTATGATTAATAAATGCTCAAAATTAACTCTCATATAGCAGCATCTAATATTACATATATCAAAAACAAAATAGAAATGCAACAAAAAAGACAAATAAAAGAAATAAATTAATAAAATAAAAACTAACCAAACATTGGAGGTAAGTATAAAATGTACAGTAATCTATATCACAACTATAGTGTTATGGACAAAAAAACCAAAAAAAAACAATTGATACATCATTATACAGTATACATCAGTTTATTAATTGATAAACGTTATCTATAATTTATAAAACACTTACAGCAGTTGTATATGCTTTTTCTTTTTTTTATTTAAATAGGCAGATCACCACCTGTGTTTAATATGGATGTGTGATGATAAACTACATGTTTAAATGTTGCTTTAAAATTAAATACATTTTCTTATGCTTGTTAGGCATTCAACTGTAGGCAGTTATTACTGCAAACAATTATTTTACTGAGCATAAAATGCTTTACAATTTCAGAACTATTTTTTCCAAATCAAATACAAACAGCACTCACCAATGGCCAGATGAAGTCGATGACCAAAGCACTGCATCCTCAGCCACTTCTTCAGTTCAACCGCTTTGATAACGTTGATGCCATTATCGGTCGTTATAGCAACTAGCGCCTTCTCATCGAGCTTCCAATTCATAAGTGCATCCTGCAGGGCTTCAGCTATATGCTCCCCGGTGTGGTCTTGGGGAAAATAGCTGGTTTGGAGACACACAGTTTTCATTTCCCAGTCTTCAATAAAATGTTTTGTCAAACTCATATATGGCTTGCATGTTCTACTTGACCATATATCGGTTGTCAGCATGAAATGATCCACTTTTGCGAGCCGGTCCGAAAGCTTCTGTCTGACATCAGTGTACATTTCTGGCAGGGCTTCTGTTGCAAAGTACTTGCGACTGGGTAATTGATATCTTGGGTCAATGGTTTTTAGCAGCGTTTTAAAACTTTCCTGTTCCACTGTTGCAACAGGAACCATATCTTTAGTGATGTGGTAAGCTGCCGCCTTGGTTGTATCACGCCATCTAGAACTTTTCTTTTCGTAAGGCACGCAGGGGGTAAAAGAAAATTCCAACAAGCTTTGTTTTCGG
Source organism: Spinibarbus caldwelli (assembly GCA_039654775.1). NCBI lineage: Eukaryota > Metazoa > Chordata > Actinopteri > Cypriniformes > Cyprinidae > Spinibarbus > Spinibarbus caldwelli. Next base: position 24,922,884 of record CM077252.1, on the reverse strand, counting down.
ACAGAAAACTTTTCGGGCTGCTTAGTCTTCGTGGCTGAGGTTGTAGCAGACGAAGTACAAAGTTCTAAACACTCATCATATTGCACTTTATGGTGATTTTGTAAGTGGTGGAAGAGATTTGATGTGTTTCCACTCTTTGTCACTATCGTTTTATGGCATTCTTTACAGATGGCTTGTTTTTGCTGATCATCAGCTCTTTTAAATCCGAGCCATCTCCAAATAACTGAACCATTGTTTTTCTTTTTACTAACTTAGTCATCTTCTGCCGCGTGGACAGGTGCTGTGTTTTCCTCCATGTCGCAGGCAAATTTGGGATGAAGAGGGCGGGGCCCGGTTCGCTCGCAGAGTGAGAGCTGGGGAGGATCGCATCAAACTATAGGTGCTTTCGGCTTAAAGCGGCACTGCGCATGTCATACACAATCGTTCTGCACAGTGCCACTTCAAGTCGAACACACCCCATATCGATATAAATGGTATTGTCTTATCCTGTATCGCGTTGAACAAAGATATCGATACATCGCCAAAACTCAATATACCGCCCAGCCCTACCTAAAAATATGTAGAGAGAATCCTCCCCCTACAACCCTCTACGGACACCTTGGCAATTGAATCGCCGTTGGCTAGTAAGTTTTTTAATTTACTCGCCAGACTGAAATACTATACTATATATACAGTGGGTACGGAAAGTATTCAGACCCCCTTAAATTTTTCACTCTGTTATATTGCAGCCATTTGCTAAAATCATTTGTTCATTTTTTTTCCTCATTAATGTACACACAGCACCCCATATTGACAGAAAAACACAGAATTGTTGATATTTTTGCAGATTTATTAAAAAAGAAAAACTGAAAAATCACATGGTCCTAAGTATTCAGACCCTTTGCTGTGACACTCATATATTTAACTCAGGTGCTGTCCATTTCTTCTGATCATCCTTGAGATGGTTCTACACCTTCATTTGAGTCCAGCTGCGTTTGATTATACTGATTGGACTTGATTAGGAAAGCCACACACCTGTCTATATAAGACCTTACAGCTCACAGTGCATGTCAGAGCAAATGAGAATCATGAGGTCAGTGGAACTGCCTGAAGAGCTCAGAGACAGAATTGTGGCAAGGCACAGATCTGGCCAAGGTTACAAAAAAATTTCTGCTGCACTTAAGGTTCCTAAGAGCACAGTGGCCTCCATAATCCTTAAATGGAAGACGTTTGGGACGACCAGAACCCTTCCTAGAGCTGGCCGTCCGGCCAAACTGAGCTATCGGGGGAGAAGAGCCTTGGTGAGAGAGGTAAAGAAGAACCCAAAGATCACTGTGGCTGAGCTCCAGAGATGCAGTCGGGAGATGGGAGAAAGTTGTAGAAAGTCAACCATCACTGCAGCCCTCCACCAGTGGGGGCTTTATGGCAGAGTGGCCCGACGGAAGCATCTCCTCAGTGCAAGACACATGAAAGCCCGCATGAAGGACTCCAAGATGGTGAGAAATAAGATTCTCTGGTCTGATGAGACCAAGATAGAACTTTTTGGCCTTAATTCTAAGCGGTATGTGTGGAGAAAACCAGGCACTGCTCATCACCTGTCCAATACAGTCCCAACAGTGAAGCATGGTGGTGGCAGCATCATGCTGTGGGGGTGTTTTTCAGCTGCAGGGACAGGACGACTGGTTGCAATCGAGGGAAAGATGAATGCGGCCAAGTACAGGGATATCCTGGACGAAAACCTTCTCCAGAGTGCTCAGGACCTCAGACTGGGCCGAAGGTTTACCTTCCAACAAGACAATGACCCTAAGCACACAGCTAAAATAACGAAGGAGTGGCTTCACAACAACTCCGTGACTGTTCTTGAATGGCCCAGCCAGAGCCCTGACTTAAACCCAATTGAGCATCTCTGGAGAGACCTAAAAATGGCTGTCCACCAACGTTTACCATCCAACCTGACAGAACTGGAGAGGATCTGCAAGGAGGAATGGCAGAGGATCCCCAAATCCAGGTGTGAAAAACTTGTTGCATCTTTCCCAAAAAGACCCATGGCTGTATTAGATCAAAAGGGTGCTTCTACTAAATACTGAGCAAAGGGTCTGAATACTTAGGACCATGTGATATTTCAGTTTTTCTTTTTTAATAAATCTGCAAAAATGTCAACAATTCTGTGTTTTTCTGTCAATATGGGGTACTGTGTGTACATTAATGAGGAAAAAAAAATGAACTTAAATGATTTTAGCAAATGGCTGCAATATAACAAAGAGTGAAAAATTTAAGGGGGTCTGAATACTTTCCATACCCACTGTATGTATATATATATGCATATAAGTTGTGCCATTTTACAAACACACACACACATATATATATATATATGTATATATATATATATATATATAGATAGATAGATAGATAGATAGATAGTCCTGACCTTAGTGGTGGTGCTTTTTTGGTCATTCAATGTTCCTGTAAATAAATGTGAAAAAACTAACAATAATCATGATAAGATAATAATAGTAATAATTATAATTATTGTTATTATATGAATTCTACTAATAAGAATTATATAATACGCACCAAGGATTAATGAGCTGCTGGATTCATTAAGATTAATCAGGTTGTGTGTGTTTGCTCGAACTGATTTGCTGAAATCAAAACAGGGACGATGATAGGTGAGCGCCAGCCAATGAGATTGTCGTTTGCGCATTAGTCCCTCCCACTACCAGAGAAACCTGCAGTTCTTAAAAGCTGAAGCATTCCACAGGAACTCCGTTATTTTGACAGGAAAATACAATAAAGAATATCGTTTACATGTAGCGCGTTAATTCTGCATGTTATGTAAGACTCTCTCGCTCTGTCTTTTCTTTGCGTGTGTGACGGCGAGTCGTGCGCCTTCACATTAGAGTTTATGGTACATCAAATACAGATGCGTTGCACATCCATTGAGATGAAAAATATCACAGATCGCTTGACGGACAGTGAAACTCTGAAGCGCTCAGTCAGTGTGTTCGGCGAGTGAAAATATATCTGTGCTAAACTTATACTGAGCTTCCAACTCACACACTGGCGAGCAAAATCTGAGAAGTTATTAGCCATTGGCTAATATTACACATCATTTAGTCGCCCAGAGTGAAGATTTAGTCACACATGCGAGTGATTTACTCGCAATGTAGAGGGTTGCCCTACTCAATTCTCTCTAAAACAGACACATACTGCTATAGGAAATGACTTCTTTCATTAATTCATAGACAGATTTTTCTTTGACCTTCCTATCACATATCCTCAGGTAATTGTGTATATTATTACTGTTCTGTATATTGTCTTTTGTATTGTATACTGTTTTATGCATGCTTACGATAGAACCACTCGTTCATGTAACCTTACTTATGCCAAGTTTAGTATCTATGAATTTGTCTTCGGATGATCTAATCGAGATTAGTGTCCTAAGAATCTTTAGTAGTTTTTGCATTAACCCCAGTCAAATTACATATGCAAATTACCATGTTCAGAGACAAAGAATCGTAAACGTCCCTCCGAAAGTGCAAGTCACCATTGCAGGGTTCGTACGGGTGCTTGAAATCCTTGAAAATACTTGAATTTTAACAAACTGTTTTCAAGGTTTGAAAAGTGCTTGGATTTTGGATTAAGTGCTTGAAAATGCAGTTGCATTGGTTTCATCATAATTCGCTTTCTTAAGTAATATTTTATTTTTTTGATTTTTTTACATAAAATAAGCTACAGCTCCGCTCGAGTCAGCACGTGTGGCTGTAGCGTGATCTGTCGGTCTTTATTGGCGCACGCCTCTGATGGAGCAGAGTGGGCGATAAAAACACGTCGGGAGGTTGCCGCTTCAGTGAGCGTTGACTTGAAAACGACAAATGCAAATTATGGTTAAACTAATGTAAAGTCTCCTGTAAATTCTGCTTTTTTTTTTATGGGAGAGTCTGCGCTTTCAAATCGTTTAAAAGGTTACGTTAAGCAAAAATGCCCATGCTCAGTTAAACGAAATATGTTAACTTAAGACTATCACAATTAAAGTGAAATAATAAAATAACATTTCAAAGTCAAAATGCAGCGCGGGTGTTTTTATCTTAATTTATCTCTGAAGTTAACCGACTGCCTTCAGTGAAGTTTCAATGGCATTTTTGTTTAATCTCACCGACGTATAAATGTCTGATAAAGTAGTGTTTATGAGCACAACAGCACTGCTTTGTATACAGCCGTTACCGGGGAAACCGCTCCAAAAGTTCCAAAAGCACCACCTAGTGGCAGACAGAACCTCAGATTTTAGCCTTTAAACTATTTTTAAGAAATAAAGGAAGGGGGTGAGTCAAAAGTGTAAAGAATTATTTTAATTTGAAGCACAGAAGGCATCTTACCGTTTAAATGTTTTAGATTTTTGAAGGCACAAGCTTTTTGTTCTGAACAAAAACAGCAGGTGGGCTTAGACTATTGAAAATGCAAATTCATCCTCTGCCATCAAAGCCGCTGAAAAACAAAATAAGTCTTTATACTTCTGACTCATCCCTTTTCTTTATTTCTTAAAAATGTTTTAAAGGCTGAAATGTGAAGTTTGTCACTTTATAAAACTCTATTTGTGAAAACCTGTATTTGAACTGCAAATCATGTTTTTTTTGCAGTCGTTTTATGGTTTAATATGTTACCATAGACATTGCCCTACCCCGCTTACTTATTTGATTTGTTCAGGTCCTAAAAAGCCTTAAATTTTATTTTAAAAATCCTGCTGGTACCCTGTAAATTACTGTTTTTATTTTATAATTTATATACTTTGTTTGCTATTTATATTATGCAATGCTATATGCAATTCATACCGGTGGTTTTTAATAGCACAATAACATCTGATTTAAAGTAAAAAACTCAAGTGTGTGTGTAAACATGTAATTTACCACAGTTTAAAGTGCTGGAAAATCTTGAAAATGCATCTTGAAAGTGCTTGAAAAGTGCTTGAATTTGGAAAAGGTGTAAGAACCCTGCCATTGGCTCTTTGACTCCCCGGAGGTGTGATCTCTATAGCAGATAAAACTCTCACATCAGTGACCCGCCTCGCCAGTCTGAGGTTCTGTTAGATACTGAGAAGATGAAGATGTGAGCTAGAAGTCTTCTGTACCTTAAGTTTGAGCCAGACTTCGGCCTTGACTTTCTATTCATAAAAGATCCTTGGATCTCAGCTGATGTCTCTCTTAGTTCTCTCATCACCTTCATCTGGGAGAAAACTCTCCCAATCACCACCGAGCCAGAATAACATCTTTTGGAGTTCATCACCCTTCAAACCCGGGAGAACTTGAAGAACTCCAACACCACCAAACCTTCAAACCATCAGAACTTTCATCCGAGACTGCATCCGGACACTCGTTCAACGACCAAGGCAATGCAAGTATCGTACATTTAACTAAACGAAACAGAGGTTTCGTATAAGCGGTAGACTCCGTTGTAAAACGGCACTGATGGTTTTTAACTCAGGTGGTTCTGACTCATTTTCCATAACTGCATTCTCTGGTTTCTCTAATGGCTTCATTCATCCACTTTAGCTCCCCTTTTGTATGTACACGTGAGTGTATGCATGTTTGTTAGACTAGTTTGTGTTAGTGTTTAGTTAATAAAACTCTTGTGCACAAATTACATGAGTTTCTGATGCTGCCTTGCAAATTAATGTCCCCTTATGATTTCGATCCTTACTACATGTTCTAATGCATTAATACTTAGGAAAGTATTTTCTGTGGCCACGAAAATATCCTTTCTTAGAGTTGATATGAACTTACACTGAATGCTCGCAGGACGAACAGATTAGTTGATGGAAATTTAATTCTGCTACAGTTACTACTTGCAGCTGATATAAATAATTGTAATTAATCATAATTGATTGTAATTATTTATATACATTTCCCTTTTGAGCTGATTTGCTACAATATATATATTATATATATATATGTGTGTGTGTATATATGTATATGTGTGTGTGTGTGTGTGTATATATATATATATATATATATATATTATATTATTAGGGATGGGAAAGTTAACGCGTTATCGCATTAATTAACGCTGACAATTATTTTATCGCATAATAACGCAGTTTTTTTTATTATTATTATTATTTTGAAAGTCTGTTGCTCACTTGCTCTGAATGCACATATAGACAAACCATGGGTCACAGTAGGGGTGGGATGTTGATCAGTACTGGCTTGGGATGGGTGTCATCACGCATCCCAACCAATGAGAGCATTTGGGGTGGGCCTGCAGCAGCGTTCACATGACCGCTCCCGGACTGCTGCCTAATTATTTAGGCTAAGCATCAACATTCACAAACCACTGTTCACTGTTATTTTTAACAGAATAGATTGCAACGGGCATGTAATCTCGCTCAGCACAGTGGAGTGCATCGTTTTGCTAACTTTGTGGTTTATTATTTTGAGTCGTTTGGGACGCGGTAATACACGGCCCTCTCACAATATATTGCTTTACAGTTCTATCACTTTTGCCACTCAGAAATGTTCACGCAATCATGCTGCATGTATCAGAAGTTCGGTTAGTGCTCACACTGCATGCGTACCGTGCCCGAGCCCAACTGAACTGCGCTCTGGCCCACCTCTTTCAACCGAGCCAGGGACGGCTAAACTAACCGCGCCCGAGCGTAGCACGGAGCGATCACACAAGTCAAATGAACCGGGCTTTGTGGGTCAAACTCGCTCGGGCGCGGTTAAGATTGCGTAACGTGACCCGCACTCGCCCATCAAGTGAGGCATCATCAACTCTGAGCATAACTTGTTTTTCTATAACAAACGATGAAATAGTTTCTATAAAAACATTAATGCCCTGGCAGTGGCAAATAGCTTTGATTTTATATTTAAATTGATTACATTAATGTTAAGTTTAGATTTATAAGAAATATTTTAACTGCTACTATGTAAAATGAACACTACTGTAAAAAAGCACCTTTTTTGTTTAAAGTGTTTGCAAACTAGGGGTGGGAGAAAAAATCGACTCTCTGATGCATCGCAATTCTCTCTTCAACAATTCTGAATCGATTCTGAGCTTGGTTTTTTTCCCCCACATATGGCATGTGTGCATGCTAGAGACACGGCATACTTTTCACCTTAATTTGACGGCCCTCAGAATATTTTCTGCTATGAATATATGAATGTTATATATCAAAATAAAGAACCGAGCCTCTGCTTTAAAAAAAAAAAAAAAAAAAAAAGGAAAAATTTTATTCTATCTTCATATGTTCATGTTTATCACCACTTGAATGCAGATAGGTTTCATCAGAAATATAACATTTTGGACAAAAAACTGAGAAAATGCATTTTCATATACAGGTGCATCTCAATAAATTAGAATGTCGTGGAAAAGTTTTATTTCATTCATTTTCATTTATTTCAGTAATTCAACTCAAATTGTGAAACTCGTGTATTAAATAAATTCAGTGCACACAGACTGAAGTAGTTTAAGTCTTTTGTTCTTTTAATTGTGATGATTTTGGCTCACATTTAACAAAAAACCACCAATTCACTATCTCAGCAAATTAGAATATGGTGACATGCCAATCAGCTAATCAACTCAAAACACCTGCAAAGGTTTCCTGAGCCTTCAAAATGGTCTCTCAGTTTGGTTCACTAGGCTACACAGTCATGGGGAAGACTGCTGATCTGACAGTTGTCCAGAAGACAATCATTGACACACTTCACAAGGAGGGTAAGCCACAAACATTCATTGCCAAAGAAGCTGGCTGTTCACAGAGTGCTGTATCCAAGCATGTTAACAGAAAGTTGAGTGGAAGGAAAAAGTGTGGAAGAAAAAGATGCACAACCAACCGAGGCTGGGGTCAAGGCATCAAGAGCCACCACACACAGACGTGTCAAAGAATTTGGCTACAGTTGTTGTATTCCTCTTGTTAAGCCACTCCTGAACCACAGACAACGTCAGAGGCGGCTTACCTGGGCTAAGGAGAAGAATAACTGGACTGTTGCCCAGTGGTCCAAAGTCCTCTTTTCAGATGAGAGCAAGTTTTGTATTTCATTTGGAATCCAAGGTCCTAGAGTCTGGAGGAAGAGTGGAGAAGCTCATAGCCCAAGTTGCTTGAAGTCCAGTGTTAAGTTTCCACAGTCTGTGATGATTTGGGGTGCAGTGTGTCATCTGCTGGTGTTGGTCCATTGTGTTTTTTGAAAACCAAAGTCACTGCACCCGTTTATCAAGAAATTTTGGAGCACTTCATGCTTCCTTCTGCTGACCAGCTTTTTAAAGATACTGATTTCATTTTCCAGCAGGATTTGGCACCTGCCCACACTGCCAAAAGCACCAAAAGTTGGTTAATTGACCGTGGTGTTGGTGTGCTTGACTGGCCAGCAAACTCTCCAGACCTCAACCCCATAGAGAGTCTATGGGGTATTGTCAAGAGGAAAATGAGAAACAAGAGACCAAAAAATTCAGATGAGCTGAAGGCCACTGTCAAAGAAACCTGGGCTTCCATACCACCTCAGCAGTGCCACAAACTGATCACCTCCATGCCACGCCGAATTGAGGCAGTAATCAAAGCAAAAGGAGCCCTACCAAGTATTGAGTTCATATACAGCAAATGAACATACTTTCCAGAAGGCCAACAATTCACTAAAAATGTTTTTTTTTTATTTTTTATTGGTCTTACGAAGTATTCTAATTTGTTGAGAAAGTGAATTGGTGGGTTTTTGTTAAATGTGAGCCAAAATCATCACAATTAAAAGAACCAAAGACTTAAACTACTTCAGTCTGTGTGCATTGAATTTATTTAATACACGAGTTTCACAATTTGAGTTGAATTACTGAAATAAATGAACTTTTCCATGACATTCTAATTTATTGAGATGCACCTGTAAGTAGTGCATTTTCAAGCAAAATACATTCAGATGTCATATTCTTTCACCTGTAAATAATTATATGAATAATTGAAATTGCATTCAATAAACAGAACAAACACGCGCACGCACACACACGCATATATATATATGTGTATATATATATATATATATATATATATATATATATATATATATATATATATATATATATATAGACAAACTTTGACAATTTGACAAACTTTACTGTCATTCATTCAAAACTGCTGACAATTATACCATTTTAAGTTGAGTGAAATTTGTATCTCCCCTATTGCAATACTCAACGGTTTTTTTAAGATATTTTGAGATAAAAACAAATCTGTGGTTCTTTTATGTGCGTCACACCATAGGACATTGTCACACTAAAGGACAGAAACTGTAGTTATTAAATTATTTTGGTTTAATTTTGAACATGTCAAAGGAGAAATAAAGTTTAATTTTGATACAAACAATATCAACATGTATTTCAAACAAAATAAAAAATCATTTTCATCAACAAAATTCAGTCTCTTAGTCAATCAGTGTGTTACTGAAACTCTTCTAGCCCCCCGCTGCATGTGCGGTACAGCTAAATATGATTGGTATTCAAACTATATTCATTAAGATGTGAATGAATTTTTAAAAGTCAAGTCACCTTTATTTATATAGCGCTTTGAACAATACAGATTGTGTCAAAGCACTTAACAGTATCAAATTGGAGGATAGAGTGTCAGTAATGTATAATGATAAAATTAAACACTCAATTTTCAGTTAAAGGCATTTCATTATTGAATTCAGAGATGTCATTGTCTAGCTCAGTTTAGTTTAAATAGTATCTGTGCAATCAAATCGACGATAATCGCTAGAAATTAAGTGTCCCCAACTGAGCAAGCCAGAGGCGACAGCGGCAAGGAACCAAAACTCCCTCTGTGACAGAATGGAGAAAAAAAAACCTTGGGAGAAACCAGGCTCAGTCGGGGGGCCAGTTTTCCTCTGGCCAGACGAAACCCGCAGTTCAATTCCAACCGCAGGCATGTCAGATTGTGTAAAGGGCTTTTCTGATTCCTGTGGTCTTGTCCCGATGGGGCATTTTAATTTATAATTTAATGTATTTATTATATTTGTGTTCTATTCATTATTTGAAGTTTTTAATTTATATGATTTATTAATTTGCTATGATTGTAATGTATAGTTTAATGCATTTATTGTTTCTCTGTATATTTTTATATATATTTGTTTGTTTATTACAATTTAAATTTATAGTTTAATTCATTTAATATATTTCTGTTGTGTGTGTGTGTGTGTGTGTGTGTGTGTGTGTGTGTGTGTGTGTATATATATATATATATATATATATATATATATATATATATATATATATATATATATATATATATATATATATACATACAGGTGCATCTCAATAAATTAGAATGTCATGGAAAAGTTCATGTATTTCAGTAATTCAACTCAAATTGTGAAACTCGTGTATTAAATAAATTCAGTGCACACAGACTGAAGTAGTTTAAGTCTTTGGTTCTTTTAATTGTGATGATTTTGGCTCACATTTAACAAAAAACCACCAATTCACTATCTCAACAAATTAGAATACTTCATAAGACCAATAAAAAATTTTTTTTTTTAGTGAATTGTTGGCCTTCTGTAAAGTATGTTCATTTACTGTATATGTACTCAATACTTGGTAGGGGCTCCTTTTGCTTTAATTACTGCCTTAAGTCGGCGTGGCATGGAGGTGATCAGTTTTTGGCACTGCTGAGGTGGTATGGAAGCCCAGGTTTCTTTGACAGTGGCCTTCAGCTCATCTGCATTTTTTGGTCTCTTGTTTCTCATTTTCCTCTTGATAATACCCCATAGATTCTCCATGGGGTTCAGGTCTGGTGAGTTTGCTGGCCAGTCAAGCACATCAACACCATGGTCTCTGTGTACAGCCAGCTTCTTTGGCAATGAATGTTTGTGGTTTACCCTCCTTGTGAAGGGTGTCAATGATTGTCTTCTGGACAACTGTCAGATCAGCAATAATAATAAATGAACTTTTCCATGACATTCTAATTTATTGAGATGCACCCGTGTGTGTGTATATATATATATATATATATATATATATATATATATATATATATATATATATATACATATATATATATATATATATATATACATATATATATATATATATATATATATATATATATATATATATACATATATATACATACATACATACACTTACACATATTAGGGCTGTCAATCGATTAAAATATTTAATCGCAATTAATTCCATGACTGTCATGAGTTAACTCGCGATTAATCGCATTTTAATCACACTTTTTTTATCTATTCTAAATGTACCTTAAATAATACTTTTTAAAGTTTTTAATACTCTAATTGACATGGGCATGGACAAATATGGATGCTTTATGCAATATATGTTTATTATTAGTGAAACCATAGTTAATCTAAAGCATGAAGACTGGACATGTTTCAAAGGTCATAGCTGTTTTTCAAAGAACTTGTTCATGTCTATTATGCACATGAAAGAAGAACATAGAAATACCAGGTTCCCATTACTTCTCTTTATTTGCACTGAGAAATTGACTTAGACGAGCCTGTTTACATTTTCACATTACAGGGCAGGTCACTTCTTCTGAACATGCTAAATGTACATTTATTATTTATTATTACATTTGTTTGCCTGTGCCCACATACTGTATTTTTATGCAGCTAAATTCTCAATAAAACTGTATTCATTGATATATTTTTTTCATAGATATATTTTCTGTTGCCAGATAACGGAATGAATATGAAATAGTGGATAATACGCGACCCATTAAGACTACATAACCAGCTCTACCTTCCAAGATGTTAATCTGCACAAAAATCCTGATTTATAATCGAGCCGTCCTCTGATAAAATCAAATAGCCTAAACATAAGATAAAGACAAAGATAAGATAAAGACTGTTCTGTGATTTCGGCTATACTTGCATGTAAAATTAGAGAAGCAACATAATATCGGTTTTAAAGCATCACTATGTAACTTTTGGCACTCTAGCGGTTAATAAACAGAACTGCACGCATCCCACAGAAGAACATTCTAACCGGAGCTACTTCTCTAAGTTTATGTCTATGGTGATTCACGCAGGTATGTGTTACTCCGCAGCAGTGATGACTCGACCAGGCTACAATAGTCCAAAAATAAGCACTTATTATAATATATTATATCAAGATAAGACAAAAACGCGGTTTGGAAGATGAATTCATGATGTACTCGCTCATTATATGCATTGCATTTTGCAAATTCTGAACACAGAAAAAGTTACATGCTAAACAGAGCAGACGCAGAGAGAGAGCGAGAGAGAGGTGTGTGCACAGCGGGAAAGAGAGACCTCACGCTTGTGCGATGTACAGTACCGGCTAGTCTCAGAAACTAAATAAGGTTTGGGCAAAAACTAAACATTGGTCGCTAGGCTCTTTTTGAAAAAAAAAAAGTAAAAATAAAATGTTGCTAAAGGGGTCTGAAAAGTCGCTAAGTTGGCAACACTGACAGCATCTCCATCCATTTCTCCAACCACGGGTTAGGCCACGGCTCAAACAGAAAATGTGCGCTGCGTTAATCACGCGTTAATAAAATTAGGGCCGTTAAAATGAATTTGCGTTAACGCGTTATTAACGTGTTAACTTTGACAGCACTAATATATATATATATATATATATATATATATATATATATATATATATATAAACATACATACATACATACACACACACACATTTTTTTTATATTATACTTTATTATTTTTGAATGTATTTATTCATTTTTCATATTTGTATATTATTATGTTTTAATTAAAATTTTAAATGTATAAATGTATTATTTCTATTTTTATATTGTTGCAATTTCTAACAATAATAGTAGGTATTTATTATAATTAGGTATTTTATTATATTTTTAGTTATTTTGTTATATTTTTAGTTTTATTGTATTTTTAGTCTTCACTGGGATATGTCTCTGGGGCTCATCTAGGTGTCCTGGTCTCCGCTGACGATCAGGGCTGTAGACATCATCTCTTGGTGCTGATCTGCCATCTGATCGGATACAGACTGAGAAACAGAATAAGAAAGAAACAGACAAATATTAGCGTAGATGCCATTCTTCTTAGGATGTAACGAGTACATTGTGTGTTATGGGGAGTGTTCCCGGTTCCGGTTGATCTAATTAATGCAGCCTAACAATCCTTTAACGGATTTGAATAATAAAAGCGTATTAGTATGTGATGTGTAAGCCAGTTTAAAGAGATGTCTTTAATCTAGATTTAAACAGGCATTGTGTGTCTGCCTCCCGAACAGTGTTAGGTAGATTGTTCCAGAGTTTGGGTGCTAAGTAGGAAAAGGATGTGCCACCTGCAGTCAATTTTGATATTCTAGGTATTATCAAACGGCCAGAGTTTTGAGAACGCAGTGGACGTGGAGGACTATAATGCAATAAGAGCTCGCTCAAGTACTGAGGAGCTAAACCATTCAGGGCTTTATAAGTGATTAACAAGATTTTAAAAGCTATCCAATGTTTGATAGGGAGCCAGTGCAGTGTTGACAGAACCGGGCTAATATGGTCATATTTCCTGGTTCTAGTAAGGACTCTAGCTGCTGCATTTTGGACCAACTGTAGTTTGTTGATCAAGTGTGCAGAACAACCACCCAATAAAGCATTACAATAGTCTAACCTTGAGGTCATAAACGCATGAATTAGCATTTCTGCATTTGACATTGAGAGCATAGGTCGCAATTTAGATATGTTTTTGAAATGGAAAAACACAGTTTTACATATGCTAGAAACATGGCTTTCAAATGAAAGATTGCTATCAAACAGCACACCTAGGTTCCTAACTGATGAAGAAGAATTGACAGAGCAGCCGTCAAGTGTTAGATAGTGTTCTAGGTTGTTACATGTGGGGTTTTTAGGTCCGATAATTAACACCTCTGTTTTTTCAGAATTTAGCAGTAAGAAATTACTCGTCATCCAGTTTTTATATCGACTATGCATTCCGTTAGTTTCTCAATTTGGTGTGTTTCACCAGGCCGCGAAGAAATATACACTGCGTTCCAAATTATTATGCAAGTGATTATATCTGTAGGATTTTGATACAATAAAGAGTCAGATTTTTGTTTGTGTTGTTTTTCACATCTTTTTAGTTAACTGGTATCAATCTCAGACAGGTTTGTTCAATAGTTTGCCAGTTCTTCTTAGGTAAATGGAAACCCTACTTAAAGAGGTTGTTCCACATTATTAAGCATGTCACAGTTCTCATGAAATATGGTGAGGAAAAAAGATCTTTCTGAAGATGAAAAGTATGAAACAATGCAATGTCTTGCAAAAGGCATCAACACAAACAATATTTTGTGAAAAGCAAATGGAAATTATTTAACTGTCAAAAGATTTGTGAGTGACTTGGAGCACAAAAGATCTTGGTCAAATAAAGATGTATTAAGGAAAGTTTCTGTCAAACAAATGAACTGTATTGTAATACCAGGCGTAAAAAAGCCACTGCTGAGCAGCAAACAGGTGTTTGAAGCTACTGGAGTCTCAAGATCCTCTCCATGCAAACTGGCAGTTGTGTGTAAAGCTGCATTTCAGTCACTGCTAACCAAACCTCACAAAGAGAAACCTGCACATTGGCTGTAGAAACACACAAAGACTCGTTTTTAAATAGTTTTATTCACTTACGAATGCTGCAGTACAATGGATGGTCCAGATAAATGGATTTCTGATAGTTGATGAATGGCCATCCTATTCCAATGAGACTGCAACATTAGCAAGTAGGTGGTGGGTGATGATTTGGGTTGGAATATTGGGAAGTGAGATGTAAGGTCATTTTAGGGTGTAAAAATGACTTCTGCAAGATATGTGGAGTTCATAACTGACCATTTTTCTGCTGTGGTATAAAACGAAGAATAGTGCTCTCAGAAATAAAAGAATTTTCATGCAGGACAACACACTATGCCATGCTGCATAAATACCATGGTGCTAAACCGTTTGAAAATGTATTTCTACAGCCACCGTGCAGGTTTCTGTTTGTGAGGTTTGGTTAGAAGTGACTGAAACAGCTTTACACACAACTCCCAGTCTGCATGGAGAGGATCTTGAGACTCCAGTAGCTTCAAACACCTGTTTGCTGCTCAGCAGTGGCTTTTTTACAGCTGGTATTACAATACAGTTCATTTGTTTGACAAAAATTTTCCTTAATAAATCTTTATCTGACCAAGATCTTCTGTGCTCTAAGTCACTCACAAATCTTTTGACCGTTCAATAATTTCTATTTGCTGTTCAAAAAATATTGTTTGTTTCGATGCCTTTTGCAAAACATTGCATTGTTTCATACTTTTCATCTTCAGAAAGATCTTTCTTCCTCACCATATTTCATGAGAACTGACTTGCTTAATAATGTGGAACAACCTCTTTAAGTAGGGTTTCCATTTACCTAAGAAGAACGGGCAAACTATTGAACAAACCTGTCTGAGATTGATACAGTTAACTAAAAAGATGTGAAAAACAACACAAACAAAAATCTGACTCTTTATTGTACCAAAATCATACTGATATATCACTTGCATAATAATTTGGAACACAGTGTAGAGCTGAGTATCATCAGCATAACAGTGAAAGCTAACACCATGTGTCCTGATAATATCTCCCAAGGGTAACATGTAAAGCGTGAAAAGTAACGCCCCTAGTACTGAGCCTTGAGGTACTCCATACTGCACTTGTGATCGATATGATACCTCTTCATTCACTGCTACGAACTGATGGCGGTCAGATAAGTACGATTTGAACCATGCTAAGGCACTTCCACTAATGCCAACAAAGTTTTCTAGTCTATTCAAAAGAATGTTGTGGTCGATAGTGTCGAACACAGCGCTAAGATCCAGTAGAACTAATAAAAAGATACAACCACGATCCGATGATAGAAGCAGGTCATTTGTAACTCTAATGAGAGCAGTCTCAGTACTATGATACGGTCTAAATCCTGACTGGAATTCCTCACCGATACCATTTTTCTCTGAGAAGGAATATAATTGAGGATATTACCTTTTCTAGTATCTTTGACAGAAAAGGGAGATTTGAGATCGGTCTGTAATTAACTAGATATTTGGGGTCAAGTTGTGTTTTTTTTTGTTTTTTTTTTAATGAGAGGCTTAATAACAGCCAATTTGAAGGTTTTGGGGACATATCCTAATGACAATGATGAATTAATAATAGCCAAAAGAGGATCTATGACTTCTGGAAGCAGCTCTTTAGTATTTTAGATGGAATAGGGTCTAACATACATGTTTTTGGTTTAGATGATTTAACAAGTTTATACAATTCTTCCTCTCCTATAGTAGAGAATGAGTGGAATTGTTCCTCAGGGAATCTATAGTGCACTCTTTGATGCGATACTGTAGCTGACGGCTGGATGGTTACAATTTTATCTCTGATAGTATCGATCTTGGAAGTAAAGTAGTTCACTGCTGTGCTCTTGGGAAATGCCAACACCTGTTAATGCTTTATTTTTCGTTAATTTAGTCACTGTATTGAATAAATACCGGGGGTTATGTTTGTTTTCTTCTAGAAGAGACGAAAAGTAATCAGATCTAGCCGTTTTTAATGCTTTTCTTTAGGATAGGGTACTTTCCCGCCAAGCTATTCGAAATACCTCTAGTTTTGTTTTCCTCCAGCTGCACTCCATTTTCCGGGCTGCTCTCTTTAGGGTGTGAGTGTGCTCATTATACCATGGTGTTGGACTCTTATCCTTAATCTTCCTTAAGCGTAAAGGAGCAACCATATCTAAAGTGCTAGAGAAAAGAGAGTTCATAGTTTGTTACATCATCGAGTTGTTCTGAGCTATTGGATATGCTGAGGAACTGAGATAAGTCAGGAAGATTATTTATAAAGCAGTCTTTTGTGGTAGAAGTGATGGTTCTACCATATTTGTAACAAGGAGTTGGCTTTACAGCTTTAGCTATATGGAATATACAGGAGACTAGATAATGATCTGAGATATCATCGCTCTGCTGCAAAATTTCAATGCCACTGACATCAATTCCATGTGACAGTATTAAATCTAGAGTATGATTTTGACAATGAGTAGGTCCTGACACGTGTTGTTTAAAACCAATAGAGTGTAGAATGTCTATAAATGCTGATCCCAACAAATCTTTTTCATTATCAACATTGATATTAAAATCACCAACAATTACTTGTTGCCTTGTTAACTCATTTGCCTCAGTTAAGGTCAGTGTTCATGACTCCACCATAAGAAAGAGACTGGGCAAAAATGGCCTGCATGGCAGAGTTCCAAGACGAAAACTGCTGCTGAGCAAAAAGAACAAAGGCTCGTCTCAGTTTTGCCAGAAAACATCTTGATGATCCCGAAGACTTTTGGGAAAATACTCTGTGGACTGACGAGACAAAAGTTGAACTTTTTGGAAGGTGTGTGTCCCATTACATCTGGCGTAAAAGTAACACAGCATTTCAGAAAAAGAACATACCAGCAGTAAAATATGGTGGTGGTAATGTGATGGTCTGGGGCTGTTTTGCTGCTTCAGGACCTGGAAGATTTGCTGTGATAAATGGAACCATGAATTCTGCTGTTTACAAAAAAATCCTGAAGTACAATGTCCGGCAATCTGTTCGTGACCTCAAGCTGAAGCGAACTTGGGTTCTGCTGCAGGACAATGATCCAAAACACGCCAACAAGTCCACCTCTGAATGGCTGAAGAAAAACAAAATGAAGACTTTGGAGTGACCTAGTCAAAGTCCTGACCTGAATCCTATTGAGATGCTGTGGCATGACCTTAAAAAGGTGGTTCATGCTCGAAAACCCTCCAATGTGGCTGAATTACAACAATTCTGCAAAGATGAGTCCACAGCGCTGTAACAGACTCATTGTAAGTTATCGCAAACGCTTTATTGCAGTTGTTGCAGCTAATGGTGGCCCAACCAGTTATTAGGTTTGGGGGCAAGCACTTTTTCACACAGGGCCATGTGGGTTTGGATTTCGTTTTCCCTTCGTAATAAAAAACTTCATTTAAAAACTGCATGTTGTGTTTACTTGTGTTATCTTTGATTGATATTTAAATTTGCTTGATGATCTGAAACATTAAAGTGTGACAAACATGCAAAAAAAAAAAAAAATTCAGGAAGGGAGCAAACAATTTTTCACACCACTGTACAGGTGCATGTCAATAAATTAGAATGTCGTGGAAAAGTTCATTTATTTCAGTAATTCAACTCAAATTGTGAAACTCGTGTATTAAATAAATTCAGTGCACACAGACTGAAGTAGTTTAATTTTTTGGTTCTTTTAATTGTGATGATTTTGGCTCACATTTAACAAAAACCCACCAATTCACTATCTCAACAAATTAGAATATGGTGACATGCCAATCAGCTAATCAACTCAAAACACCTGCAAAGGTTTCCTGAGCCTTCAAAATGGTCTCTCAGTTTGGTTCACTAGGCTACACAATCATGGGGAAGACTGCTGATCTGACAGTTGTCCAGAAGACAATCATTGACACCCTTCACAATGAGGGTAAGCCACAAACATTCATTGGCAAAGAAGCTGGCTGTTCACAGAGTGCTGTATCCAAGCATGTTAACAGAAAGTTGAGTGGAAGGAAAAAGTGTGGAAGAAAAAGATGCACAACCAACCGAGAGAACCGAGGCTGGGGTCAAGGCATCAAGAGCCACCACACACAGACGTGTCAAAGAATTTGGCTACAGTTGTCATATTCTTCTTGTTAAGCCACTCCTGAACCACAGACAACGTCAGAGGTGTCTTACCTGGGCTAAGGAGAAGAAGAACTGGACTGTTGCCCAGTGGTCCAAAGTCCTCTTTTCAGATGAGAGCAACTTTTGTATTTCATTTGGAAACCAAGGTCCTAGAGTCTGGAGGAAGGGTGGAGAAGCTCATAGCCCAAGTTGCTTGAAGTCCAATGTTAAGTTTCCACAGTCTGTGATGATTTGGGGTGCAATGTCATCTGCTGGTGTTGGTCCATTGTGTTTTTTGAAAACCAAAGTCACTGCACCCGTTTACCAAGACATTTTGGAGCACTTCATGCTTCCTTCTGCTGACCAGCTTTTTAAAGATGCTGATTTCATTTTCCAGCAGGATTTGGCACCTGCCCACACTGCCAAAAGCACCAAAAGTTGGTTAAATGACCATGGTGTTGGTGTGCTTGATTAGCCAGCAAACTCACCAGACATGAACACCATAGAGAATCTATGGGGTATTGTCAAGAGGAAAATGAGAAACAAGAGACCAAAAAATGCAGATGAGCTGAAGGCCACTGTCAAAGAAACCTGGGCTTCCATACCACCTCAGCAGTGCCACAAACTGATCACCTCCATGCCACGCCGAATTGAGGCAGTAATTAAAGCAAAAGGAGCCCCTACCAAGTATAGAGTACATATACAGGAAATGAACATACTTTCCAGAAGGCCAACAATTCACTAAAAATGTTTTTGTTTTATTATTGGTCTTATGAAGTATTCTAATTTGTTGAGAAAGTGAATTGGTGGGTTTTAGTTAAATTTGAGCCAAAATCATCACAATTAAAAGAACCAAAGACTTAAACTACTTCAGTCTGTGTGCATTGAATTTATTTAATACACGAGTTTCACAATTTGAATTGAATTACTGAAATAAATGAACTTTTCCACGACATTCTAATTTATTGAGAAGCACCTGTATATGTATATATTAGTGGTGTCAAAATTAGCGGGTTAACGCAGGCAATTAAAACGCAGGGGCGGAGCCTAGGGTT
Organism: Spinibarbus caldwelli; assembly: GCA_039654775.1. Taxonomy (NCBI): domain Eukaryota; kingdom Metazoa; phylum Chordata; class Actinopteri; order Cypriniformes; family Cyprinidae; genus Spinibarbus; species Spinibarbus caldwelli. The sequence continues at coordinate 24,903,213 of CM077252.1, read as the reverse complement.
GGCCACCCCACTCATAACTCCTGCTTCTGTCCCTTTTTTCTTGACAAGAAGTGCATTTATTCAGTCGCAGACCGCCTTTATGACCACATCAAACCGGGGACGTTTCAGACGCACACTCCACTGCACTTCAGCAGCAGACGCGAGTCAAACGAGCGCGGAAACTGTACTGTGCTCGGAGCGCGTGCTCTTCCATTGCACGCACAAAGGCACCGGCGCGCGCTGTAGCCTGTATCTTTTTATATCAAATCGTGAAAGAAACTACGAGCATGCAAGTCAGTTAAGGCATGAAGTTACCAAAAAGGCGATTAAAACTGCCTTAAAACTGTGTATGCAGTTAATAGGCTATGTTATATATGACTGAGTCACATTTAAGAACATGTCTCTGAAATGGTTTTCCAAACTGTCCCGGAGCAGCCCAGCACTGTCTCCCTCATCTAACACACCCGATTCAACTCGTCAGTTTATTAGTAGAGACTGAAATGGGTCCGAAAATGTAAATAGAGTTGAGAGAAAATACAATGCGTGTCAGACCCGCGTCACGCTCAGCAGCGACAGCTCTTAAAGAAATAGCAGCCAAAACAACCTGCTGCTGTGATGTCTGTTCATCAAGAATAAAAGAAAAAAAAGAGGAAATCAATAACTTTTATAGCTATAAGGATTCATCTGTATTTAGTTTAGAATTTAGTGTTGGATAACTTTATTCAATTTCTGTATATTTCTCCTGAGGGGCACAGGTTTATGACATTTATTATAATTGGTTTATGTGAAGATTAATCGCGATTAATTTCAGAAAAAAAATGTGAGATTTAATTTTTTTTAATCGATTGACAGCACTAATATATATATATATATATATATATATATATATATATATATATATATATATAATTATTATTATTTTTTTTTTTTTTTTTTTTTTTTTATGTGTGTGTGTAAGGGATAATCAATGGCTAGCTGTGCATTAAAGGATTTTAAATGCACGACGTGGAGGCAAAGAACCGCCCGAGGTGGAGGGTGGTTGCCTCTGTGAAGTGCATTTAATATCCTTTAATGCACGGCTAGCCATTGATTATCCCCCTTATTCCATGGTCATTTGCCAAGTTATAGACAAGTTAAAACTAGTATTGCTCTTTGCAGCGCAGTATTTGACCAAATGGGTAAAAATGACAGTTATTTTCGTCAGTTACGGCACGTTAGCGCTAGCATTCTGCCCGCTTCAAATCAGACACAGAGATGAAATAGTGAGTTAAGCTCACATTTATTTGAATGAATTTATAGCATGTATTTCAACTAATTATTGAGAGAGACAGATGACAAGGGTGTACCTTGCTTGCTGCGTCTGTGCGTCTCTCTAACAAACAGTTACTTCAAAAACAGTGATTTTACATCTCTTTGCTGGGGAATATAATGTAGTGATCTAGTATCTAGGCTATTTTATTAATAGAAATCGTGGGGAAGCGTTGACAACAAGTTTATGTGTGTGTGCAGTGCAATCTGCGATCTCCGATCTCCGACCGCTCTCTCTCTCTCTCTCTCTCTCCCCGTGTGTGTTTGTGTGTGTGTGTGTTTGTGAGTGATGTGTGTTGGTTAGTGTGCATCAATTAAAGCAGCACATTAATATAGAACGGTGATTAAACTGACTTGGAACTACCTGTGCATTAAACGGTTTTACTGCATACCTGCCAGCCAATCAGAATCCAGTATTCAGACAAACCATGGTAAATATATATATATATATATATTAGTCATTTAGCAGACGCTTTTATCCAAAGTGACTTACAAATGAGGACAATAGAAGCAATCAAAACCAACAAAAGAGCAACAACATGCAAGCGATATGACAAGACTTCGGTTAGCCTAACGCAGTACACGTAGCAAGGTTTTTTTTTTTTTTTTTTTTTAAACAAGTAGATAGAATATAGAAAAGAAAGCTAGTGTTTTAGTTTTTAAGGAAAGCTAGCAGTTAGAGAATAAATATGCAATTGATAAAGGGTCAAGTGTGTGTGTGTGTGTGTGTGTGTGTGTTTTGTTTTTTGTTTTTTTTTTAAATAAAAAGAAAGGAGATAGATAAAATAAAATTAGAAAAGAGAATGCTAGAGTTAGAGGGTAAAATAAAGATGGAAGAGATGGGTTTTTAGCCGTTTCTTGAAGATTCAGCTGCTCGGATTGAGTTGGGCAGGTCATTCCACCAGATGGGAACAGTTAATGAAAAAGTCAGAGAAAGTGATTGTGCCTCTTTGGGAAGGCACAGTAATGCAGCGTTCACTTGCAGAACGCAAGCTTCTAGAGGGCACATAGGTCTGAAGTACTGAATTTAGGTAAAGGGGTGCAGAGCCAAAGGTGGTTTTGTATGCAAACATTAATGCCTTGAATTTTATGCGAGCCGCTATTGGTAGCCAGTGCAAATTGATGAACAGAGGTGTGACGTGCGTTTTTTTTCTCGGCTCATTAAAGATTAACCCTCTGGGTCTGAGGTCATTTTGGGGCCCTTGAGATGTTTTGACATGCCCTGATATTTGTGCTTATTTCAGATACTTATAACATTCTATTGACCAACATGTATTTTTTTTTTTTGTTTTGTTTTCAGCACAAACTGTGCTACAATAATCTGTGACCTTGATGGATGTACATGTTTGCATTTTTTAGAAAAAAAAAATATTATGCATGGTTAGTAAGTTTTAGGAAAAAAATGTAGCTGAAATAAGGCCATAAAACCCACACTAAATAGTTCTGAATAAGACTTTTGAGTAATCAGTCTTGTAGGCTAGAATATTTTACTTCAGAATTATGTGAAAATCATTCTGTTTACTCATTCACAGAAAACAATATATTGATTTAAATTTTTAAAGACATGTTTTCTGATTGAAAGCCAATATGCAAGGGAGTGGCAATGGCCCTGAATATTAAGTGATGCTCACCTGAAAGACAAAGGGCCCACCCCTAATGGCCCATCAGTGTGACTGTGACGTTGAGGCAGGTAAGAGAGAATGTGAGGAGATTGAAAAACAATTTTTTTTTTTAATTATTTGTATTTTATTTACAACACAGTATAATCAAAACATACATAATGAAGGTCAAAGACACATTGTGCACACTGATCTAACCACAGAGATGTGAACAGACTTTGAGTCATTCCTGCAACAGATTCTGTCCAACAAGTGAAACAAGTAAATCATACCTGATATTTACGTGTTATTTAAGTGTTTCTGCTTCTTTCCATGGATTCAAGAAGAAAAAACATAATCAGTAGTCAAGGAGCTTGTTTTACCATAGAATATCAGTGTAGTTGAACATCTGATGTTGGTACAGCGCTCTCAGAGGAAAACAGTTTGAAGAGACATCAGGATTCATCTGTGGTGCAGGTATCTGATTCAATAAAACACAAACAACCAAAAAAAAAAAAAAACATTTGTGAGCATGTTAATATCAGGGGCATCTGTAGGTTTTGTAGCCATAGACTTACGCATGCTTTGTACTATCATTAAAAAAAGACATTTTATATCTGAGAAACTAATTATTATTGTTTAGCATGTTATTAAAATCTATTTTTGAACAGAGTAGGCTATTAATAATAAACATGTTCTAAACATACTTAGACTCGTAGCATTGATCATGTTACAGTATACACTCATATTACTTTTATTGTTTTATATAGAGCATGAAAACATCATCGCACCATAAGAATTTTAAATAAAATGAATTGCCTATCATATTCAAAATGTTTTACTTGATTTCAAACATTGTAGTCAGGAATTATAGTTTGGGAAAAACCCAACTATGATTTTGTAGTCATATAGCCTAGTATGTATGATTTTATAGTAGCCTATGAAATGAGTCTGTAGCCATAGACTCACGCATGCTTTGTACTATAAAAGGATGTACTTTGTTCTATAAAAGGGTATTTCATATCTGAAAAACTAATTATTGTTGTTTAGCACGCTATTAAAATCTATTTGTGAACAGAGTGTTAATGATAATCTTGGTCTAAATATTTTTAGATGCGTAGCATTCATCATATTGTAGTTTGGGAACAACCCAACTCGTAAATCTGTTCAAGTTTATGTCACAATAACACGTTAAATAATGCAAAAAAAGAAACATTACTTACTCATCAGATTGATCTCTCCACTGGATGAAATCTTGTTCTTCTTTTGAGGGAAATCCAGCCTTGTTCTTGCAGAAACGAACAGTAGCCGCGATGAATGATCTCCTCGCGCTTTGTTTATGTTGGTCGTCTCCATGCGCATGTGTCTCACGTGGATATTTACATATGAACGGCACGAGCCGCAAGGGGGCGGGATTGCATTAAAGATAATGAGTTAGACGGGAAAGACTGAACATCGTGTTGGTTTCATACCGATTACTTTATCACAGAATATTTGTTTTCGATAAGACATCATTTAAAAGTACATCATTTACAAGTAAACATAATTTAAAAGTAGACACTTCAAGCTTTCTAAAGATATAACTCCCATGTCTCTGTGTTGAGATTTCGCAGAGTTACAGTTCATTTTAGTGACGCGTTTCTAAAAGCAGCTCACGGAGACGGAGAAGACAGAGAGTGCACCGTTTGTTTTCTTTATTTTCCAAAACCACAACATTTTGTTTTTATTGTGAGTGTACCCGAAAAAAAAAATAGACACTTCAAAGTTTCAGTTGATGTATAACACTTATCTGTATGACCAAAATCGACGGAGGATATTTAGTGTCTTTCACACTGATAAGAAAAATAAAAATGAGCTTGTCTCGCCGGCGATCTAATCTTGCAGCGGCATTTTGGATTAATTGTAGAGGTTTGATGGAATAGGCTGGAAGACCTGCCAAGATAGCATTGCAATAGTCAAGTCTGGACAGAAAGCTTGAACAAGGAGTTGTGTTGCATATTCCGAAAGAAAGGGCCTGATCTTCCTAATATTATATAAAGCAAATCTGCAGGACCGGACAGTTTTAGCAATGTGGTCTGAGAAATTCAGCTTATCATCAATCACAACTCCAAGGTTTCTGGCTGTTTTTGAAGGAGCAATGGTTGATGAGCCTAACTGGAAGGTGAAATTGTGATGAAGTGATGGGTTTGCTGAAACTACAAGCAGTTCTGTCTTAGCTAGGTTGAGTTGAAGGTGATGGTCCTTCATCCAGCAAAAAATGTCTGTTATACATGCTGAGATGCGACCAGTTATCGTCGGATCATCAGGATGGAATGAGAGGTAGAGTTGATTGTCATCAGTATAGCAGTGATATGAAAAGCCATGTTTCTGAATGACAGAACCTAATGATGCCATGTAGACAGAGAAGAGAAGTGGTCCAAGGACTGAGCCCTGAGGCACCCCAGTAGCTAGATGTTGCAACATGGATACTTCACCTCTCCAAGATACCTTGAAGGATCTATCTGAGAGGTAAGACTCAAACCACTGGAGTGCGGTTCCTGAGATGCCCTTTCTCAATAGGGTTGATAGAAGGATCTGGTGGTTGACCATATCAAAAGCAGCAGATAGATCCAGCAAGATAAGTAATGAAGACTTGGAAGCTACTCTTGCAAGTCTTAGGGTTTGAACAACTGAGAGCAAGGCAGTTTCGGTCGAATGTCCACTTCTGAAGCCAGATTGGTTACTGTCCTGCAGGTTGTTCTGTGTGAGAAAGGCAGAGACTTGGTTGAACACAACTCGTTCAAGTGTTTTTGCAATGAAAGGTAGAAGGGAAACCGGTCTATAGTTCCCTAAAAGAGTTGGGTTAAGAGTGGGTTTCTTAAGAAGTGGGGTTATACGAGCCTGTTTAAATGCTGAGGGAAAAACTCCAATGTGAAGGGATGTGTCAACGATGTGAGTGAGTGCAGGTACAACTGCAGGAGACATGGCTTGAAGGAGATGGGATGGAATAGGATCAAGCGGACAAGTAGTAGGATGACTGGAAAGGATGAGTTTAGAGACTTCTGCCTCAGAGAGTGGAGAGAAGGATGTGAACGAGTGTATGTTTGATGGTAAGATGTGTTTGACAGTTTGTGGTGTGGAGAATTGTGCAGTGAGGTTAGTAATTTTATTAATGAAGAATGTGGCAAAGTCGTCAGCTGTTAGAGTTGATGAAGGGGGGGGGGGGGGGACAAAGGAGGGAGGAGAATGTTTTAAAGAGCATGCGAGAGTTAGGCGAATTGTTAATTTTGTCGTGATTAGTATGTTCTTTTAGCAGTAGAGACATTAGCAGAAAAGTCAGAGGAGTGATCAATATAAAATTAAGGTCAGTAGGATTTTGTGATTTGCGCCATATCCTCTCTGCAGCCCTGAGCTTAGAACGATGTTCACGGAGAATGTCAGATAGCCAAGGGGCAGAAGGGTGGTACGGGCAGGCCTGGAAGATAAGGAGCAGAAAGTATCTAAACAAGATGTCAGAGTGGAACAGAAAGTATCAGTAGCACTGTTAGCATCAAGAGATGATAACTGTATAGAGGGAGGAAGCGAAGATGAAACCATAGCAGATAACCGGGAGGGTGAGAGTGAGCGTAAGTTACGTCGAAAAGTGACATGTGGAGGGGTATGTGTTGTGTCAGGAATCATGTCGAGGTTAAGAGTGAGGAGGAAGTGATCCGAGGTGTACAGTGGAGTAACCAGCACATGATCAGTGGAGCAGTGTCGTGTGTAAATAAGGTCCAGTCGGTTGCCTGATTTGTGAGTAGCCGTAGTTAACACTCTCTTGAGATCAAAAGAGGCAAGCAGAGTGTGGAAGTCTGTAGCTTGAGGTTTATCGAGGTGGATGATGAAGTCTCCAAGTATAACTAAGGGAGTACCATCCTCAGGAAAGGTTGAGAGCAACACATCAAATTCTTCCACGAAGTTACCTAGTGGTCCTGGAGGTCGATAAACAACTACAAAATGGATTTTTAGAGGGTAGGTAATAGTAACCGAATGTGATTCAAAGGAGCTGTTGATACACAGAGATGGTAAAGGAGTAAATTTCCAATTATTAGAAATGAGCAGACCAGTACCTCCACCTCTTCCAGTTAAACGGGGGGTGTGGGGAAAAGGAGAAATTATTGGAGAGTGCTGCAGGTGTAGCATTGTCCTCTGGTTTGATCCAAGTCTCTGTCAGGGCCATGAGGTTTAGCCTTGAATGACTAGTAATGGAAGTAATGAAATCAGCTTTGTTGACAGCAGACTGACAATTCCAGAGACCAATAGAAAAAGAAAGTAGTGTATTAGCAGACATAGGCAAAGTGCGCAGGTTGTTAGGATTGCGCTGCCTACAGTAGTGTTGTCAAAAGTACCGACTTCGGTACCATTCAGTACTGTCATTTTAAACACGTCCATTTCCCGCTAATATTTGAGCGCTGTTGAGCGGATTCTTAAACACAGCTGATTGGCCATAGTGTTCACACGCTCAACAAATATGACTGTGATTAGCAACAGTGATCATCGCTTCTCGCTGTTCAACAAAAGCACATGAGTCTGCAGACAGGAGGTTAAGGAGCTGGCTGTCTGGTGCAGTCTTAACAACCTGGAGCTTAACACGCTCAAAACTGTGGAGATGATCATGGACTTCAGGAGAAACCCCCCTGCACTCCCCCCACTCACCATCATAAACAGCACTGTGACTACAGTGGAGTCATTCAGATTCCTGGGCACCACAATTTCTCAGGACCTGAAGTGGGACAATCACATTGAGTCCATTGTGAAAAAGGCCCAGCAGAGGCTGTACTTCCTTCGCCAGCTGAGGAAGTTCAACCTGCCACAGGAGCTGCTGAAACAGTTCTACTCCGCCATCATTGAATCCGTCCTTTGCACTTCAATAACTGTCTGGTTCAGCTCAGCTACCAAATCTGACCTCAGAAGACTACGGAGGGTAATCCGGACTGCTAAGCGAATCATTGGTACAACCCTCCCCACTCTCTAAGAACTGTACTCATCCAGAGTGAGCAAAAGGGCTGGCAAAATCACTCTGGACCCCTCACATCCAGCACACTCCCTCTTTGAACTGTTACCATCTGGTCGACGCTACAGAGCTCTGAGCACCAGAACGACCAGACACAGGAACAGTTTCTTCCCTCAGGCAATCCATCTCATGAACACTTGACATTAAACATGGAACAAACAGCACTATATACATTATTTATGCACCACACATACTTATTTTTTTCATTTCAAATTTGCACATCATAACTGTACATACATAATTGTCTATATTATATATTGTGTTTTTGCTATTTTGTATATTGCCTATTTGTATATTTGTATATTATTCTTTTATTATCTGTGTCCTGTCCTGTTGCTTTCTTTCTGTTGCAGTGTGGAGCTTCTGTCACTATAACAAATTCAAATTCCTCGTATGTGTAAACATACCTGGCCAATAAAGCTCATTCTGATTCTGATTCAGTGCGCATTTGTGTTTGTGCTCTGGAAAGCACCAGAAGATTGTATCTACAACAAACACTGAGCCCAGTCTTTACTAAAAGAATATTTTCTCTTTTTTGTTGCCATTATTATGACGCCTTGTAAAATAACTTTTACTTTACCGAATTATCCAGAACACGGGAAAGTTTGTTTTCTAACAGGGAATGAATCACCTGCTCCACATTTTGATTGACAGCCGTCACAGCCTCTTAGTGACAGTTACTCCTTTTTTTCAGCCATTGGATAGGATTTAAAGAGAGTCTTTTGTATTTGTGGTAGGCGGGTTGCTACTTCTGACGAAGTGCTGTTAAATATAGGTGAAACTATGCCGCAAAAAGAATAAATAAAAAGTTTTCTTAAAAAGGCAAAAGAACGCATGCACATTTTCTTGACATGACAATTAACCAACAGACTCATGAAAATGCGGGATATTTTCTCAATTTGCGACGTGCGGGGCAAGGGGTGAAAATGCTGTGCAGTACAATGCAAAGCGGGACGGGTGGTCACCTAAAGCGTAGCACATACTTTTATTAAAGGGGTCATATGATGTTGCTAAAAAGAACATTATTTTGTGTATTTGGTGTAATGCAATGTGTTTATGTGGTTTAAGGTTCAAAAAACACATTATTTTCCACATACTGTACATTATTGTTGCTCCTCTATGCTCCGCCTTTCTGAAACGCGTCGATTTTTACAAAGCTCATCGTTCTGAGAAGCGAGGTGTGCTCTGATTGGCCAGTTATCCAGTGCATTGTGATTGGCCGAATATCTCAAGCGTGTGACTGAAATGTTACGCCCCTTACCATGTTGTGATGCCGTGTCATAACTGTGCGTGCGCGTGAGACTAACTGCGCGTGAGACTAAAACAATAAAACCCACTATAAACGAGGCATTTGTTGCATTCAGTGAGGACATAATTACTGATTATAATGACTCATATGGTCTTTTTACGTGTTGCGCCACGCCGCCTAAACATAACACCATGTCTGCATTTATGATTGTAGAAACGCCAAACAAGCACTACTCTACACTGCTCAAAACTCGTGTTTGAATAGTCCATAGCAAATTCTTTAAATATCGAAACGTACTTACAGGCTGTGAGTCAGAAGCACCAGACTTTCCTTGTGATGTCGGAATTGCCCACTTTATAGTGTTCACAGCCATTCATAGTGTTCACATTGTAGGCTACTCTCTCCCAGGATCAGGAAACAGTCCTCCGTAAAATCCTCTGCACACACTCGAATATTTGCTTTGTACTGTTCTGGAACAGTGTTGTAAATATAACTTAACCACTGATTTTTAGTTGTGTACTCATTTGGAAGGCCAAACAAAGTACTTTCGCTTTCAAAACGAAACACACAGCGTCTCGACGACATGGCCGTGGCAGCAACAATACTACAGCGAGAATAAAAGTTACGCCTTCTTTCATTGCGTATACGTTTGGGCGGTGTTATGCAAATCTTCCCACACCGTGACGTAGACGTGTGGGAAGTAGGGCGTAGAGCGTGGCAGAGTCTTAACTTTTATAAAGAATATCTCTTTGGGTTTGAGACTTTAATCTTTGCAACTTTACAGATTTTATATATGCACAAACAACTTGTAACACTCCAAAGACAAAGGAATCATGAAATCGCATCATATGACCCCTTTAACAAAACGAATAAAAATACACAATGCTATATGCCTAATATTTAATTTTAGGTATACAAAACTGAAGATCAGTAAACACTGTGTAATCAAATGAATAAGAAACGAACGTTTATTAGCAAAACAAATAAGAAAGCTTGGAGACACGGCATACTTGATATAAAAAAAAAAAATACACAGTTTAAATAAATAAAAATCAGTAAACACTGTGGAACCAAATAAATAAGAAACAAATGTTTAAAATAAACTTCCAATATCACCTTAGATGGCAGAATTCAACAGGCTACAGGCGCTTTTGCATGTCATTTTGAAAATCTTCTGCCATCGTCTTATCTGTCTCACCTCACTCTTCTTGTCAGCTTCTCCTCACGTGATAAATGAAATCTAATCTGTGATTTGACTGTCATTCGGCACGCTGCATTGAGCAGCTGTGTTCAGTTTTTATTGTAGTGTCAGTTCTCTAACTGAACTAAATGATTTTTATTACTATAAAAATCAAACCGACGGTGGGGGTGGTGCCGCGGTGCACTAGTGACATAACCGGTGTTGCGGCTTCACACCGGTAAAACCATCAACACCGTCTATCGCAGCAACCTGAATTCTAATTACGTTCTCTATGCTCCATCACACAGTGAGTTATTGCCCTCCCTCATATTTGTCATCAGTCAACTGATGACCCACGTAGGTCTGGGGTGGGGCAAGTGCGTTAAATGCGTTAATAATTTTAACACGTTATTTTTCACCTTAATTAATTAATCTATTTAACACGTTAAATCTCCAGCCCCATGACATATATATATTAGGGGTTGAACGACTTCTGATTTTTTAAAGTCGACGTTTATGTGATGAAAGTCGAGTCGAAGTCGACGAGTTGCTGATGACGTCATTAATGAACAAATAAGCGTGGAGCTGTGACACAGTGCTGCCCACATGGCTATTGCTCCTATAACAGCTCATTTTTATCAGTTCTTTTGTCTTTGGGTCGTTATATTTATCACAGATTTCTGCTCGTTCTAAATCAGATACAGATAAAGTAGCACAGAAAAAAATACATTCATATGAATGCATTAGTGAGAGCGACTGTGTGTGTGAATTGATTCTACCTGGCAGCAACTCTCTACTAGTAGTGAAGCTGTGGGATTTAGTTATTAAGAAATATGCTTGAAGTTTTTTTCTAAGCTATTTTATTGAGAAATCAAAGAACAGTGTTGACAATACATTTCTGCGCTGAATGATTCTGTGCACGCGTGATCTGCGCGTGATGTAAGCACTACTGTCTGAAGCCTATGTGTGTGCGTTACTGAGCAGCAGCTTATTATATTAGAACGGCGATTAACTGACCTGTACTATAAGCTGTTTAAAACCGTGCATTCTGCCGTTCAATTTCAAGTATCCAGTAATATAATCACACATGTCTTGTGGAGCGCTTTCAGAGTATGCATTTATTTGTCATTTTAACTGTTTGGAAACGGAGCATAAATGTGGAAGTCCTTCAGAGATTTCTTATACTGTTGCGCCCTCTATAGGACCAGCGACTAGTCGACGTCAAGCTTAAAGCGTCATAGCAGAGCATTAAACTCGACTAGTCGGTTAGTCGGTGCAACCCCTAATAGATAGATAGATATATATATATATATATATATATATATATATATATAATATATATATATATATAATGGTGGCGCCATGTGTTTTGGTTGTGGTACACTTCAAAAGGGCAATGTTCAGCAAATAGGACATCCCAAGTAAACATAACTGGGGTAGATGGATCCAACCACATTTTCAGGATAACCTTTTTGGCAACAGTAAGAGCAGTGGACAGACTCCTTTTTTTGATTGAAGGACAGTGAGAGCGAAGAATCATCCAGCAAGAGAAAAAGCAGTGGGTCCTTTTGGATCCAAGTCCTCAGAAGATCAGACAATAAGTCCCGTATCAAGGACCAGAACAACACAATTCGGGAACAGTCCCAGAATATATGAATATATGTACTTTGACTTGAGCTGCTACACAAGTGACAAAGGGGGTCAGACTTTCTTTTCATTTTATATAATTAACAGGGAGTGGTATAGATTAATTTATAATGAATCATTTGGTGAGCTGGGCTTTTTGAGGTAGCAAAACGGTTCCCCCTTCCCAGACAGTGTCCCAAACGAATCACAGTGTTAAGTTCTCTCTCCCCGAAGCTCTCAGTCGGAATGTTTGAATACTGTTTTACCACAAGTGATTTATAAATAGTTAAATTGAAATTTAAGAATTCTATTGGAATCTGAATTCTGAATCACACACAACCTTGATACATAGATGCCTCTCTGCACAGATACTTACGTCTGTCACCTGTCAGTTTTAATAAGATTTGTTTTTATAGTGCTTCTCTTCTTTTCTCTCAGGTTGACTTTGTTTTGCTTGGTGGGGATCTGTTCCATGACAATAAACCATCCCGCAAGACTATGCACTGCTGCATGGAGGTGATGAGGAAGTACTGCATGGGTGATCGGCCAATCATCTTTGAAATCCTCAGTGACCAGGCTGTCAATTTCAGCCACAGCAAGTAAGGCTTATATTTTTCATGTCTTGATGAGAAACATTGTCAGTGCTTATGTATGTTTTGACACCTTGATATTGATTTTTTTGTTTGTTTGTTTGTTTTGGTTGTGTGTTTGTTTTTTCACCTCATAACAGGAATAGTTAAAACCAAAATAAAAAGTTTTGGTAACACTTTCTGTGAACCCTATATTTCTAATAAACTGTAATGAGTGCATAATGACTTTTATATATACAGGTTGTTATATTTGGAATTTATTATATGTTGTATCACCTCATGAATTATCATAACAGTTATAATACATTGCAGATGTAACCCCCTTGAGTTTTTGCACCTTTATGCACTGTTAAAATTATATGCAGTATCGTAGTTTCCAAGTAGGGGTTGCTAGATTAACTGATTGACCGAGATGTAAAGAGTATAGAAGACTGTTCCTGACTGGTTTGCACTAGGTGAAGAAGCGCTGTATTTTACTGTATAAAATAAGACTGTTTTGACATAAGATGGTTCATTTCTTCATATAAATTGTTGGAGTATGTTCGTTGGATTCAAAAGGATTTCCAAGTAATGCTGATTGAGAGAATTTATTTTGACGAACTCTGATGAGTTTTTGTATTGAAAGAAATGTTTAGTTTTGTGCTTAAATGTTTAATTTAAGAGCTTTAAATTTGCATTTGAGCCCATTCAGTAGAGAAAAATAGCAACTTTTACATATGATTTACAGTAGATTTTAATAAATATAAAAATGTAAATGGTGTGCATTATAGTTGACACCTAGATGAACAGTTTACAGTTTGTGTTATGACTGTAACTCATTCTCCTCAAATGCTCTTGAGCTTTAAATTTGCGTTTGAGCCCATTCGGTACTGAATTTTTTTTTTTTTCTTTTACAAATAATTTAGTGTTTATTTTAATAAATATCAAAAATGTAAAAGGTGTGCATTATAGTTGACACCTAGATGAACAGTTTACAGTTTGTGGTATGACTGTAACTCATTCTGCTCAAATGCTATTGAGCTTTAAATATGCATTTGAGCCCATTCGGTACTGAAAAAATAGAATTTTTTTTTTTTACATATAATTTAGTGTTTATTTTAATAAATATCAAAAATGTAAAAGGTGTGCATTATAGTTGACACCTAGTTGAACAGTTTACAGTTTGTGTTATGACTGTAAGTCATTCTGCTCAAATGCTATTGAGCTTTAAATTTGCATTTGAGCCCATTCGGTAGAGAAAAATAGCAAATTTTACATATGATTTACAGTAGATTTTAATAAATATCAAAAATGTAAAAGGTGTGCATTATAGTTGACACCTAGATGAACAGTTTATAGTTTGTGTTATGACTAACTCATTCTCCTCAAATGTTATTGAGTTTTAAATTATGGCATATTTTGCATTTAAGCCCATTAGGCAGTGAAAAAAAGCATTTTTTTTACACGATTTACAGTAGATTTTAATAAATATAAAAAATGTAAAAGGTGTGCATTATAGTTGACTTGAGAGAATTATATGCTGATTGAGAGAATTTATTTTGACGAACTCTGATGAGTTTTTGTATTGAAAGAAATGTTTAGTTTTGTGCTTAAATGTTTAATTTAAGAGCTTTAAATTTGCAATTGAGGCCATTCGGTAGAGAAAAATAGCAACTTTTACATATGATTTTCAGTAGATTTTAATAAATATCAAAAACGTAAATGGTGTGCATTATAGTTGACACCTAGATGAACTGTTTACATTTTGTGTTATGACTGTAAGCCATTCTGCTCAAATGCTATTGAGCTTTAAATTATGGCATATTTTGCATTTGAGCCCATTCGGTAGGGAAAAATAGCAATTTTTACATATGATTTACAGTTTATTTTAATAAATATCAAAAATGTAAAAGGTGTGCATTATAGTTGATGCCTAGATATACAGTTTACAGTTGTTTTTATGACTGTAAGTCATTCTGCTCAAATGCTATTGAGCTTTAAATTTGTGTTTGAGCCCATTCGGTACTGAAAAAATAGAATTTTTAACAAATAATTTACAGTTTATTTTAATAAATATCTCAAATGTAAAAGGTGTGCATTATAGTTGACACCTAGATGTACAGTTTACAGTTGTTTGTATGACTGTAAGTCATTCTGCTCATATGCTATTGAAGTTAGAAAAATGTATACCAATATCGCATGTAACTTTAGAGACGGTCCCTAAATATGCAAATATCGAACGTCCAACGTCAAGCCAACTTTATGCTAGTTGAAGAACCCTGTATATTTGGGAGAAAAAAACGATTTATATTTAAAAGTATTCTGAAATGCAGATGGTTAAAGGGTTACTCCACCCTAAAATAAAAATGTTGTCATTAATCACTTTACCCCCATGTTGTTCCAAACCCGTAAAAGCTTTGTTCGTCTTCGGAACACAATTTAAGATATTTTGGATGAAAACCAGGAGGTTTGTGACTGTCCCATTGACTGCCAAGTAAATAACACTGTCGAGGCCCAGAAAAGTATGAAACGCATTGTCAGAATAGTCCATCCATCCAGAATATCCATCTGCCATCAGTGGTTCAATCCGAATTTAAATGAAGCGACGAGAACACTTTTTCTGGTTCAGCGTAGCGCCATTTTGGAGAATATCCACTGGACGCAAGCAGCGTACGCTGTTCTGTGTCAGCCGCACACTGGATACACTGTTTTCATTCAAATCACTCAAAAAAATGATTCTGCAACACTGTTCAGTTTATGTAAAAAAAATCATTTTCATTTAACATCATGTTAGGTTTCCCATTTAAACAATTGCATTGTGTTAAACTGACTTGAAACAGTTGCGTTTTGGTTCAGCTAAATATTTTTATTTTGAAAGAACATAAATGATTTTACTTGTGTAACCAGGAAGTGGATTTCCCCTTCTCATCATGCTTTACACAGGGCTGGATAAGTAGAGTACATCTTGAAATAAAATGTTATTTTAGGCATTTTTTATTAAGATGATGAAATTGGGAGACTTGTTCATGTTTAATGCTCTTTTATATTTGTATTTAAAAGACTTTCTGGTATGTTAGTGTTTTTGGGGGTTACCATTGTGGTAAAGTGTAGAGCATGTGCTTGGGTTGAGGACCTGCTAACATGAATCCAAGTTGTTTTAATAATAAAAAAACAACAACTGTTTTAGGCATGTCATGGATGTATCAAAACCATTTTATGCTGTGCCTATCAAGTTGGCTAATGCCTAAAGTTGAGTAAATTCTACATAACATTTTTTTGAGTGTAGAAGCATGTCTGCCTAATAATTTATTTCCCAGTTTAATGTTCTAGTTTGAGTTCAACAAGCATAAAAAAAATCACTTCTTCAATGTATCAATTTCATTTAAACTATATTTGATCAAATTGAGTTGGCCCAACTCAATTACATTTCATCGCATGAATTTGTTTTTTATTAGTTGGGGCTACACATATTTATTGGATGGAAATCCTGCCCTCAATTAAATTGAGTTCTTCCAATGAATTATTTTTTTGAGTGCATAAAAAAAAGTACAAGACATTTCCTTGTGGCGTGGCTGACACAGAAGAGCATATGCTGCTTGCATCCAGCGGATATTCTCCTAAATGGTGCTACGCTCAACAAGAGGAGATGAATTGTTGAATAAAATAGTTTTTTTGTTTTCTTTGCGCAGAAAAAGTGTTCTCGTCACTTCATTAAATTCAGATTGAACCACTGATGGCAGATGGACTATTCTGACGATGCTTTTCATACTTTTCTGGGCCTCGACAGTGTTATTTACTTGGCAGTCAATGGGACAGCCACAAACCTCCCGGTTTTCATCCAAAATATCTTAAATTGTGTTCCGAAGACGAACAAAGCTTTTACGGGTTTAGAACGACATGGGGGTAAGTGATTAATGACATTTTCCTTTTGGGGTGGAGTTTGTGCATCTAGTACGCTCACGTGTACTGATGTTAATTTGTTAAGCTAACACGTGCACAAGCATGTGTGATGTATTTGCGATTTGTTTATTGTATGGCAAGTTAAAGTGATTATTTTTTTGGACACTTCATTTTTTTCGTTCGGACACTTTACTTCTGTTTTTTTTTTTGGTACTTTGCATCCATAGCTCTTAGATTGAAAACTGTTACATTGTTACATAATACCTACTCATTTGTAGTTATAGCTTTTAAAAGTGTGATGATTTATTACATACAATGAACACATTATATCCACTTAAGTTACAATGGATTATATTTCCCATAGTTATAATGTGTGTAGTTACAGTGCATTCAGAAAGTATTCAGACCCCCTTTACTTTTTTTAAATTTTATGTTGCAGCCTGATACTACAATTGTTTAAATTCATTTTTCTTCTCATTAATCTGCATTTCGTACCTCATAATGACAAAGTGAAAACAGAATTTTAGAAATGTCTGTTAATTTATTAAAAAGAAAAAAACTGAAATATCACATTTGCATAAGTATTCAGACCCTTTGCAACAACACTTGAAATTTAGCTCAGGTGCCTCCCATTTCTCTTGATCATTGCTGAGATGTTTCTACACCTTGACTGGAGTCCACCTGTGGTGAATTACATTGATTGGACATTCAGTTCAATTCAATACAAGTTTATTTGTATAGTGCTTTTCACAATACATATCGTTGCAAAGCAGCTTTACAGAAAATTAAAGATTCTACAATATTTTAGTTTCTGAACATGACTTGGAAAGGCAAACACCTCTCTATAAAAGGCCTCACAGTTGACAGTGCATATCAGAGCGAAAACCAAGCCATGAGGTCAAAGAAACTGCCTGCAGAGCTCAGAGACAGGATTGTATCGATGCACAGATCTGGGTAAGGCTACAAAAAAAAAAATTCTGCTGCACTAAAGGTTCTCAAGAGCACAGTGGCTTCCATAATTCTCAAATGGAAGAAGTTTGGCTCTTCCAAGATCTGGTCGCCCAGCCCGACTGAGCAATTGATGGAGAAGGGCCTTGTCTAGACTGGTGACCAAGAACCTGATGGTCACTCTAGTTGAGCTCCATGATCATATATGCAGATGGGAGAAACCTACAGAAGGACAAACATCACTGCAACACTCCACCAATCTGGGCTTTATGGCGGTGTGGCCAAACTCAATCCTCTCCTCAGTGAAGACACATGAAAACACAATTGGAATTTGCAAAACAGCACCTAAAGTACCCTCAGACTCTGAGAAACAAGATTATCTGGTCTGATGAACCTCAATTCTATCTCATGTTTGAAGGAAAACCTCTCTGCTCATCACCTGCAGAGAACCATCCCAAAAGTAAAGTGTGCTGGTAGCAGCCTCATGCTGTGGGGGTGTTTTTCAGCGGCAGGGACTGGGAGACTGGTCGGGGTTGAGGGAAAGCTGAATGGAGCAAAGTACAGAGATATCCTCAATGAAAACCTGTTCCACAGCGCTCAGAACCTCAGACAGGGCTGAAGGTTCACCTTCCAACATGACAATGACCCTAAGCACACAGCCAAGGCAACACAGGAGTGGCTTAGGGACAACTCTGTGAATGTCCTAGAGTGGCCCAGCAAGGGCCCTGACTTGAACCCTATCGAACATCTCTGGAGAGACCTGAAAATGGCTGTCCACTGACGGTCACCATCCAATCTGCCTGAGCTTGAGAGGATTTGCAAAGAAGAATGGCAGAAAATCCCCCAATCCAGGTGTGCAAAGCTTGTTGCGTCATACCCAAAAAGATTTGAGGCTGTAATTGGTGCCAAAGGTCCGTCAACTGAGTACTAAGTAAAGGGTCTGAATACTTATGTAAATGTGATATTTCAGTTTCCTCTTTTTAATAAATTTACAAACATTTCTAAAATTCTGTTTTCACTTTGTCATTATGAGATACGGAGTGTAGATTAATGAGAAAAAAATTAATTTAAACAATTGTAGTATCAAGATGCAACATAACAAAATTTAAAAAAAGGGAAGGGGGTCTGAATACTTTCTGAATGCACTGTATAAGTCTTGTATCTTCACATTAAGATTGGCACAATAATTTCTTACAAACACATCCTATTTGGGGGCAGTCATGGCCTAATGGTTAGAGAGTCGGACTTGTAAAACGAGGGTTGTGGGTTCGAGTCCGGCAGGAATTGTCGGTGGGGGGAGTGAATTACCAGCGCTCTCTTCCACTCTCAATACCATGATTGAAGTGAGACCCTTGAGCAAGGCACTGAACCCCCAGCTGCTTCCCAGGGGTGCCGCAGCAATATGGCTGCCCACTGCTCCAGGTGTGTGTTCACTACTGTGTGTGTGCACACTTGGATGGGTTAAATGCAAAGCACAAAGTATGGGTCACCATACTTGGCCACATGTCATGTCACTTTCACTTAGTACTGTTTTTTTATTCTAAAGTGACAAATAAAAAGTCTTCTTGTAATCCTACAAAAGGCTTTATAATGTGGTCATATTATTTATTTATTTTTATTTTTATTTTTATTTTTTTTGTCTGCTTTAAGTAAATTAACATATCTGACCAGATATCAGAGATTATGAGTGGGTAATATGACACATTTGCTTTCTTTGTTATAATATCAGTTTGATTATTTTGATGTCCCTTTTAGACATTCTGCTAACTATAAGCAACTTTGCAAGTGCATGTCAACTAATACCGTCTACTAATACTCTGAGAGTTAGTTGACTTGTGGTTGCAAAGTTATAGTCAATAGAATGTTTAAAGGGGACCATTAAAATGAAGTGTAATTTAATATCAAGTTCTAAATGTATTACAAATTAGCTTAAACAAGCTCACATTAAAATTAACATTAATTAACTAACATCTTAAACATGCATATGAGCTACTAAGATACTGTGCAGATCTTAAATAAACAATGTCAAGATGTGAGACTTATAGTCCATTACAAATTAAGTGGATTTAACAGAGTGCTCATTGTGTGTTATAAATGATCATACTCTTAAAAATTATAACCATAAATAAGTATTATAATGTATTGTAATAGATGTTATGATTATTAATGACATGATACAACACATTATGAAGTTTATATATATATATATATATATATATATATATATATATATATATATATATATATATATATATATATATATATATACATATATATATATATAATGCATTATGCATTCATTATAATGCCTTAAGAATACCCTTATAATTTCTTACAAATATGGGCTTCATAGAAAGTGCTACCAAATTATTTAATTATTTTCTAACCTTCATGTCACCTGTAGTAATCAAAAATAATGTGGCATTGTTTTATTTGTAGATGTGAATGTGAGCTAGGTATGCTTCAGTGAGGGGGAAATTATCTGTCAACATCCGTGGTCAATATGAATTGCCATTGTATAGCAAGAATTATGCATAAAGCAAGTCTGTTACATAAAATTGAATTTAATTGGATTTTAGAAACTTGAAAGACAAAACAACATTTTAAACAAATTGGATTGCTGTATTTTATTATAAAAATAAACATCTTTTAAGGTGCTATTACAGATTCACTTCTCATAAAAACATTAATTTCACATTATCCTCACTGCTTACTTTGTCAGATTTCCATGGGTGAACTACTTGGACAGTAATCTCAACATCTCCATCCCTGTCTTCAGTGTGCATGGTAACCATGATGACCCAACTGGGGTAAGAGAATACCTTAGTTTATTTACTCTGTAGAAATGATTTTTCTTTCTTCTTTTCTACAGGAAAATGGTAATTTTGATAAATATCAGTCTGGCTTTAGACCTCAACACAGTACAGAATCTGCATTGCTAAAAGTATTAAACGAATTATTGTTGATTCCGGCAATTGTGCTGTATTAATTTTGCTGGATCGCAGTGCGGCATTTGACACTCTCGATCATGGCATTCTTTTAAATCTCTTACAGCAAACTGGGATTCAAGGTCGTGTTTTAAATTGGTTTGTATCCTATTCAAAGGATCGAACCTTCTCGGTAGAGACTGGCAAATATTCTTCATCTTGTGCACCAGTTTTTATGGGGTTCCACAGGGCTCAATTTTGGGTCCTGTTCTATTTTCTTTATACATGCTTCCTTTGTATGCTATATTTAAGAAGCACAATGTCTCATACCACTGTTAAGCAGATGATACAGAGATGAAGCAGAGTGTTATGTTCCCTTGCACCCAAAGGATGTCTCTAGTTTACAGTGTCTGTTTGATTGTCTGAGAGATGTTAAACAGTGGATATCTGCCAACTTCCTCCAGTTAAATGAGTCTAAGACTGAGGTCTTAATCTTTGGCTCCTCTGCTTAAACAGAGGTTGTGGCCAGTAAACTGGGACCTCTATCTGGTAATTTTCATTTACATATCAGGAACTTAGGTGTTACTTTTTACTCTGCTTTGACTTTTGATAAACAAGTCAATGCTGTGGTTAGTTGTTTTTATCAGCTAAAGAATATTGCAAAGATGAAGTCATTCTTAAAGGGGTCCTATTATGCTCTTTTACAAAGTCTTGATTTTGTTTTGGGGGTGTACTAGAACATGCTCTCATGCTTGGTGGTTCGAAAATCACATTATTTTTCACATAATTTACATTATTACAATACCTTCCTCTCCAGCCTGGCATAAACGGCTCGATTAGTTCCGGGTTTGATGAAAGCCCGCCTTCCGAAAACGAAATGTGTTGTGATTGGTTAGCTGTTCCAGTGTGTTGTGATTGGCGAACAGCTTAGACGGTATTTCAGTACTGCCCCGCCCCTTGCCAAAAAAGCAAGTTTGTCAATATTGCCATCTCAATTCAGACCCCGAGAATATTGAACAAGAGGATCGCGTAGAACCTTTGCACGCACGGATATTGCAAGACATATTAAAGTGGTAATGATATTGTTGTTGTTTTTTTTTGGCTAAATCACGTTTTAGATAGGATGTCACAACAACAGCTTAAAAATAACTGCATTTACTATGTGCAGATAAGTGCAACGGTAATATGTATTATGTTTATAGTTCTTTAATTCTAACATTATAACATGAATTGCAGTGAAACTGTTATACAGTTGAATTTATTTATCAGGGCTCTAGACTCATTCTTCCCACTGGTCGCACTTGTGCGACTAACTTTCTCAGTTGGTCGCACGAGCACATCATTTGGTCGCAATTTTTTATTAATTATTTTATTTTTATTTTTTTTTTTTGTACAACATTTGATTAATCAATGCATGCTGATGAACTTTTATCATAGTTTATAGTTATATGGTAACGAAAGTGTTCAACATTCAACCCGTTCTTTTTCATTTCAGTATTATTTATGATTTAAATTTTGTGAACAGGATTTTTTTTTTTTTTGCTTTCACTTTCACTTTCAAATTCGCTATCTTGTCACGCTTTACAAGAAAAGATAATTGTCTGTTTTGCTTATATCTATACACCTTTCACTTTTTAAGACTAAAACAAGATGGATTCATTGTTATTCTTAATTAAAAAGCACAACAACAATAAAACAGTACGTTACAATGACAAACTAGCTTACATAACATTATTAACAAAAACGAATAAGACGAGGCATGGCATAGGACACATCACATGCTGTATTATATATGACTAATAAATTACAGAATGTTTAGCAAACACTGAGGAATCAAATAATAATAATATTAAAAAATTAAGGAAAGCCTCCATAGCGTAACATGAGGTAAACAGCAAACGATAACAAGCTTTTCAAAATGAAAACAAAAAGAAAAGTACAACTAAACTGTCTGTTGCTAACAGGACTTGCATGTTTTTTTTCTACAAGAATACCAACAGGTTCACCTTCTCTGGTTTAAGAAGCGGTCTTTTACTTTAGCTTGAAAACCAAATCCTCCGTTGCGCTCCGTCCGCAGCACGCACCTTTGCGCTCGTGCTGACGCTGCGAGTATAAACCAGGCTCTACCCACGAAGCGCTCGCGCAGAAAGTGCCTCTCTTCAAGTGATCAGTGAAATCTGACTCCTGCTACAATGTGCCACGGCTCTGCAGCGCGCTGTATGAAGCAGATGCTTTGGAGCAGCGCAGACCATGCACTCGCACAAGTGCGACCACGTCAAATTTTTACTCGCACACTCAAAAAAAATGGTCGCAAATGCTGTTTATACTATAGTCCCACAGAGTTACAGTATTTGTGGCGGCATATATATGCAAATTCATTCTTTGCCAGCGGGAGGCGCTGTTGGAGTGGTAGAGAGCGAGGTTTCCCCGGTAACGCTGTACACAAAGCAGCGCTCCTCTCACAAACGCTGCTTTATCAGACATTACATGCAAGATGAAATGAAAATGACAGTCGGTTTCCATTAGAAATACAGTGATATAAAAACACCAGCACCAGGTTTCGATTTTGAAACGTGCAGTGCTTAACCAAGCGTTCTCCCCACCCGCCAACCATTCAAATTTCCGTAGGAGGGATTTATTTTAATGATATTCTAATGGAACACTATGTGATGTCACAAATACAGGAAAACAACTTTGTAGTCCAAACGAGCCGTTCGTTGTAGTTCTTGAAAAGGGATTTTTTAAAAACGAAATATCTCCCTTTGGAGTGGACTTTGAGATTTGTAACTTTGTAGATCTTTTTATGCCCAAACATACACACTACACACTGATTAAAATTCAAAAAGTGAAAAAGCATAATAGGACCCTTTTAACATTAAGAGACATGGAGTCTGTAATACATGCTTTTCTCATCCAGATTAGATTATTGTAATGTATTGTACTTCGGTGTTTCACAGTCTCTATTGTCACGTCTTCAACTTGTTAAAAATGCTGCCGCACTTTTTGTACAGCACTTTGGCCAACAGCTATTGTTTTTAAATGTGCTTTATAAATAATTATGGCTCACTGACTGACTTACTGATTGACAGATGTTTTTAAGGAACTAAAAGATCATTGGTAAAAATCAACACTGATAGTTTGTGATACTGTTCAGTTGCTCTGTGATGAGCCTTCTGTGCCCTGGCACTGGAGGATTCTGCTGTAAGTCCTTGGTTCTACAGTATAACAGCGCACTCTAGAGGTGAAAAACAGCAACATGTGCAGGGCTCACAAAATCACTAGCCCGACATCTGTTTTGTTTTCCAGTCGGGCTACCAAAATGCATCATGCCCTGCCCGACGGGCTACCTTAAATACAGGGATCCAAAGGGCTACCTTAAATACAGGGCTACAAAATCGCTAGCCCGACATCTATTGTGTTTTCCAGTCGGGCTACCAAAATGCATCATGCCCTGCCCGACCGGCTACCTTAAATACAGGGCTCCCACGGGTCCTTAAAAACTCTTCAATGTAGTTGTATCAAACTTAAGTCCATAAAAAGTTTTAAATACGTTAAATGGTATAATAAATGTCTTAACTATAATTTCAAAAGGTCTTACAGTTGGGGACGGAAAGACAAGAATGGCGATACAGCTGGATTAAACTTCAAAAGGCAATGATGCAATTGAATAAATATGAGCGCTGACTGTTTCAAGTCAAAACGCGGCACAGATGTCTTTATGTGAATGTGTCTGAAGGGAACCGACTGTCCTCAGAAATGTGTCGTTGGCATTTTTATTTCATCTTACCTATAATGCCTGATAAAGCAGCGTTTATGAGCGCGAACGGGAAACAGCTATGTTAAGCCGCTCCTAAAGCGCCACCTCGTGGCAGAGAATGAATTTGCATTTCCAAGAAGCCTTTCTTGCTGTTTATGGTCAGATCAATGCAAATATCGACCTATGTTTTTACGCAGCAAACACATAGAGTTGTAAATGAGAAAGTTAATGTGCCTTCTAAAAATCTAAACAATTAAGACAGTAATATTTATTCATTTTAATTTAATATAATAATTTATATGCTTGATTTATCCCTTTTCATAAAAAGTCTAAATAGGCTGAAATGCTGTTGTATAAGATTTTTCGTTTTTGTGAAAACCTGTATCTGAACTGTAAATCATGTCATTTTATGGCTTAATACTGTATGTTACCATAGACGTTGTCCAACCCCGCTCATACTGTGTTCATTTTACTTGTGCAGCTCTTAAAATGGGTCATAAATTGCCTTCAATTTATTTGTAAAAATTCTGCCAATACCCTGTAAATAGTAAAATAAAATTCCTTCCTTCATATTTGTTGATATTTGTGCATTGAAAATATTTTTGATTGACATTTAGACTCCTATCTGATTTTCTGTATTTAAAAAAAAAAAAAAAAGGTCTTTTTTATTTGGGCTAGTTAAATTAATTTTCGGTATACCAAAATCTGAAGAGTACCTGCCCGAAGGGCTACCAGGGATTTGAAATTTTGAAATACCAGAGATTTGAAATTTTGCGAGCCCTGATGTGACAAAAGGACTATGTTTGAAGAAGTGGATCTAAAATGTGGCAAAGAACAGCCATGTTATTTACACTGTATGTGTTAGCACATATTTTCATTGTACAATAAGTCAATAAGTTAAGACAATTAATTTTCTAATTATTTTATAACTAATTGCTGAGAACTGCATATTTGCTGCCAGGGTTAGAGCATAAATTTTGAATTCTTATGAGTCAGTAATGGAAAGGGTTGCAGTTGAATCATACATTTCTGACAACAGTTCCCTATGGCCAGCTATTAATGTGTCATGCCAGGACCAACTAGGAACGCATCACAGTATTAACAAGAATCATGTGCTTAAGGTCATTGCTAAGCTAAGTTATCCACTTATGGCTAATTGCCAGCTCTACCTTCATATTTCAACGTGCTGGACAGACTACAACTCTACAACATTCGATCAAATGTCAGCGTGTCGTTTCCTGATTTTCAGTCAGAAGGAGCTTATGCAAAATGTTTGAATGATATCAATCTACAATTCTGACTTGTGCTGACTTGCCTGCATCATACCATGCTCATTTTTTGGCCAGAGCAGAACTGGCCCCTCGACTAAGCCTGGTCTCTTCCAAGTTTTATTTTTTTCTCCATTTCTGTTACCTGATGGAATTTGCTATTAGCCACTTTTGCCTTTGGTTTGCTTAGTTGATGTTTAAAAGACATTTAATATCTAGTAATATTATACATATACTGTTAAGTGCTTTGACACAATCTGTATTGTTAAAAGCGCTATATAAATAAAGGTGACTTGACTATATATATATTTGACTAATCTTACACTTTTGTATAAGTACAAAGGTTACACTGAATTTAGCTGAATAATAACATTATTGCTTTCTGTAGAACTGCTTTTATAGCTGAATTGAATGTTTCATAATTGACAAATTTCACAACATCCACTTTTATTCAACTGAATTGAATCAACACTGAACTGACTTGATTTAAATAGTGACATTTTTGTCTTCTATAGAGCTGCTTATAGCAGAATTGTACCAATGTCCCTTTTAAAGGAGTAGTTCACTTCCAGAACAAAAATTTACAGATAATGTACTCACCCTCTTGTCATCCAAGATGTTCGTGTCTTTCTTTCTTCAGTCGTAAAGAAATTGTTTTTTGAGGAAAAGATTTCAGGAATGTTCTTTATATAATGGACTTCTATGGTGCCCCCAAGTTTGAACTTCCAAAATGCAGTTTAAATATGCAGAAGATGCTGTAAAACCGAAGAATGTGCAGGAGCTGGAGGATTTTTCTGAAGAACAGCAGGCAGTTGAACTGCTCAGGACAAACAAGGGACTCATGAACTATCACAAAATAAAAAAAAACAGTCATGGATCATCCAGGAAATGACATATAGTATTAAGATTCAAGGGTATGTAAACTTTTGAATGGGGTAATTTTTATAAATTCAGTTATTATTTTGTCTTGTAGAGTATATGTAAACATCTGTTATGTGAAATAGCCTATTCAGGACAGTTCTAAATAGGGGTGGGAGAAAAAATAGATTTACCTAACTATCGCGATTCTTTTTAAAACGATTTAAAAATCGATTGGCTTACCTCAGAATCGATTTTTATTTCATTATTTAGCTCAGGAGAAATTAGCGCTTTGTAATTTCAAAAGAGGGCGAAATTTATAGGTGTGTTCGACTTGGAGCAGCACCGCACAGATGACTTTGATGTCATCAGTGTATGACATCAAAGTACCGCGAGAGCGATTTGAAAGAATGCGGAGCCGTCATTATAGGCGCGTTCGACTTGAAGCAGCGCTGCCCAGAATGATCACTGTATCACATCAAAGTACTGCGAGAGCGGTTCGAATGCATAGGATCCGACTGCTTTCTTATCGCTCTCGCGGTACTTTGATGTCTTACGGTGATCATTCTGCGCAGCGCTGCTTCAAGTCGAACACGCCTTATATATAGATCAGTGGGAGCCGTCTGCTCTCTGTAGCTCTCGCGGTGGTTTGATGTCATACAATGATCGTTTTGTGTGGGCAGTGCCGCTGCATTAGATGACATCATATAAGTTTAAAACCGGCGCGAGAAAGCAAAACCATGACGGAGGCAGAGGATCAAACCTCTTCCAGAATTCTTTCTGCACCTTCACGTTTTGAATCCCAACTGCCGGGAAAACATGACTAAACATGACTGAAAGTTATGCAAAGTAACATAGCATTTGATTTTATTTCAGAAAGTATTTTTTCTGCTCATTTTTTTGAACATTTGACTATTATATTCATGTGCAAGTTCAGGGTTTTGGTACTTTAAAGTTTCATGGTTCAAGGTACTTTAAATATACACTGTGTATGTGTATGCTCCTGAAATAAAAGTTTAGAAAGATGTGCATCATGTGATGCATTGTTTTTGTTAATATGACTCATCATATACAGTCTCTTTTAAGGGTATAATCATCTATTTTCCATTGTCTAGTCTTTAATAAGCAAACAAAAATCACAATAAATTGTAATATCGAATCGCAATAGTAACTGCTAAGATGTTTTTTTTTTTGTTGTTTTTTTTTTTTTTTTTTTTTTTTAATTGTGACAGTCTGTATATTAAGTGTATCATTCAACTTTTTCCCATGGTGTAGAGTTAAAAACAAAAAACAAAAATCGCAACATAGCAATATCGAATCACAATATTTGTAGAATCGAAATTCTTAAAAAAATCGCAATACATATCGTATCGGCATCCAAGTATCGCATCGGGTGGTAGGTGTATCGTCCCATCCCTAGTACTAAATAAAAAATAACTTGCAATTTTCATGATGCCTCTTATTTTGTTTCAATTATTAACATTTTGCACATTCTGCAAGGGGTATGCAAACTTATGAGCACAACTGTATATTCGTGAACAGAGTATATCACAGTAAAGTTTTGTCTAAACATTCTTACTCTAAAATTCATAGTAGTAGCCTACAGTGTAAATAACACCCATATTACTTTTATATCATATTGTTTTCTATTTTATAGAACATTAAAAAAAAAAAAAAAACATCCTGGCGTCGTGAGACGTTTAGATGCAATGAATGAAACATAGCCTACTTCATAATGTTTCACTTGATTATTATACGTTTAGTCAGGAATTATAGTTTGGAAAAAGTCTAACTAGTAAAATGTGTACAAGCTATGTCACAGTAACACAATAACAAATGCAAGTAGGCTAATAAAAAAAGACTTACTCATGTAAATGATCTCCTCCACTGGATCAGGCCGTGCATCGCATTCTGAGGTAAATACAAGACTTATTCCTCTCAGCACGTCTTCTTCCAGAAACGAAAAATAGCCTAGATGAACATGATGAAATGTCTTGCTGCTTTGTTTATGGAGGTGATGTGGGCGTTTACATGTCTGCGCATCTCACATGGACTATCAATAGCCGATCAGCTGTAGTTGGGCCAGGAGGCCAGCTCTAGGAAAAGTCCTAGTTGTTTCAAACTTCTTCAGTTAAGGGTAATGGAGACTACATGCTTCTGTGAATGTTCAATGCAGCAGATTTTATTTCTGAACTCTTCCCCAGATGTGTGGCTCAATCCAATCCTGTTTCTGAGCTCTACAGGCAGTTTGTTTTTAACCTCAGGGCTTGGTTTTTGCTCTGATACGCATTTTCAGCTGTTATACCTTTTATTAAGATGTGTGTGCCTTTCCAAATCATACCCATTCAATTGAATTTCCCACAGGTTTGCTTCACTCGAAGTGTTGTAACATCTACATGCAATAGAATGCTCCTGAGCTAAATTTCAAGTGTCCCAGATAAGGGTTTGAATACTTATTCAATTGAATCATTTAAGTTTTTTTACTTTTAATAAATTTGCAAAGATATTAAAAAACAGTTTTGGGCATTATGGTTTATGGAGTGTAGAATGATGTGGAAAAAAATTACTTTAAAGCACTTTAACATAAGGCAGCAACATAACAAAATGTGAAAAAAATGAAGGTGTATTAATACTCGCAAGGCACTGTATGTATATTAATTTACTGTTTTAATACATTGCATGCAATGCTGTATTAATAATGTACGGCAATAATGTTCAATATCAATGTAGTTTCTCCTGTTTTCCATGTCAGTGCTTTTCGTCTGCCTTTACACTGGTTTAAATCCTAGAGACGTGGTTTATAAGACAGAATTCCCCAAATTCCTCAAAGTACCTTTTACGTTTAAATGTGCTTTAGAGATTTTTTTTTTTTTTTTTTTTTTCCTCCAAATGAGTTTGGATCATACTGAGCTGAGATATTGTGGTTTCCATAAACCTGTGATTAAAAAATGGTGGCTTTGCAATACAAAATACCTTAAGACAATCGCTAAAAAGAAATAAATAAATAAAATAAATAAATAAAAACTAATTAAAAATGCTTATGTAACCTCCATTAGCCCTGTTGAGATGTATTAACTCATAAATGAAGTGTAGAATGACGTGGCATGATGTAAAATTGTATGATGTATTCTTGTTTGCTCTAATCTCTTTCTGAATGCAGTAAGTGGCAGCTCCCCTACAAAAACAAAAATGCAGCTGAAAGCTGTGAATAATGTTGCGTAGGTAGCACACTTATTCCCTTAATCATTCTGGAATATAAATATTTCCTGAAAGCAACTGTCTTAAATCCATGTTGTTATCTCATGGTGGTATACGTTATTATTTTCACAGTTTTTATCTCATGCTGGTATATGTTATTATTTTCACAGTTTTTATATTTGGTTTTGTATGTGTGTTCCAGGCTGATGACCTATGTGCTATAGACCTGTTGAGCTGTGCTGGCCTGATCAATCATTTTGGCCGCAGTCGTTCAGTAGAGAAACTTGAGATTAGTCCAGTTCTTCTGCAGAAAGGAAACACCAGGATTGCACTTTATGGAATTGGTGAGTTTATAACATCTACTACACTATTACATAAGTTATACAGTAGTACTTGTCAAAAATTTGGAAATCTTATGATTTTTAAATTATTTCTAGTTGTTACGACCCTTCTTTGGCTATTAAAGGTCTAGGGGGTAAGAAGGGGAACATTAGGCCAGTTAGTAACTATTGTCACAAACAAAACACTGGGAAAAGTGAATAAGAGAAAACTATTTTCTGTTTGTACAGTCATGGCCAAAAATATCGGCAACCTTGGTAAATTTGATTAAAGAAGGCAATGAAAATTAATCTGCATTGTTAATCCTTTTGATCTTTTATTTAAAAAAATTCACAAAAATCTAACCTTTCATTGGATAAAAAAAATTTAAAATGGGGGGAAATATCATTATGAAATAAATGTTTTCCTCTAATACACATTGGCTACAATTAACAGCACCCTTTTATTCAATACTTTTTGAAAGCTCCATTTGCCAGTTTAACGCTCTAAATTTTCTCCTATAATGCCTGATGAGGTTAGCGAACACCTGACAAGAGATCAGAGACCTTCGTCCAGAATCACTCCAGACCCTTTAGATTCCCAGCTCCATGTTGGTGCTTCTTCTCTTCAGTTCACTCCACTCATTTTCTATAGGGTTCAGGTCAGAGGACTGGAATGGTCATAGCAGAAGCTTGGTTTTGTGCTCAGTGACCCATTTTTGTGTTGTTTTTGAGGTTTGTGTTTGGATTATTGTACGGTTGGAAGATCCAAACATGGCCCATTATTAGATTTCTAACGGAGTCAGTCACTTACTGATTTTTTTTTATCTGTTGGTATTTGAAAGAATCCATGATACCATGTGTCTAAACAAAGTCTCTTTAAGACAAGTCATGTCACTTGGTGGCCATCTTTGAAACGCCTCTCGGGCATGCAAATGCTATCT
The DNA here is from genome assembly GCA_039654775.1 of Spinibarbus caldwelli. Taxonomy (NCBI): domain Eukaryota; kingdom Metazoa; phylum Chordata; class Actinopteri; order Cypriniformes; family Cyprinidae; genus Spinibarbus; species Spinibarbus caldwelli. Next base: position 24,872,555 of record CM077252.1, on the reverse strand, counting down.
CTTTGAATGGGGAAACATCAAATTCTCCAAAACTGTTCACTAAGCTTACAATTAAATTTCATATTTGAAATCACCAAAGAAATCTGTCAACAACTGTATCATAAAAGTTGTTTCTTTTGCTCAAATAGCATTATAAAAAGCTTATTTTTCAGGCTAGATCAGCCAGTGCGCATGCGCAGTCCTCAACGCACGTCTCAGAGCACTGACTGTTTCTATAGCAGCCGGGACTTCTAACGGCAGCTGCAGTGACGCGTTGACTTTAGCGATTGGCTCTTTCATTCAGAAGGCGGGGCTTCCTGTGTTTGAGCGGCTATATTGAGCGTTGCATTTTTCCCCATTCAAAAATATACCAGTAACATGTCTTGGGTATTCTATAGTCTTTGGTCTAAACAAAATGTCCAGGACCTCCAGCAGAAAAATAGGCCCACAACATCAAAAATTCTGCAGTATATTTCATTGTACACATGGGGCACTTTTTATCCCTGTGTTCACCAAACCCATCTTGAGTGTTTGCTGCTAAAAAGCTCATTTTTTAGTTTCATCTGACCATAGAAGCCAGTCCCATTTGAAGTTCCAGTCCTGTCTCATAGCTGAATATGCTAGAGTTTGTTTTTTGATGAGCTTGGAGAATTTTTCTTGAAACCCTCCCAAACAACATGTGGTGATGTAGGTGCTGTTTGACAAATGTTTTTTTTTTTTAAGGTTTTCTGACACAGAGACTCAGCTATTTTCTGCAGTTCTCCAGCTGTGGTCCTTGGAGAGTCTTTAGCCACTCAAACTCTCCTTCTCACCGTGCATTAGGATGATATAGACACACTACCTCTTCCAGGCAGTTTCGTAACGTTTTATGTTGATTGGAAATTCTTAATTATTGCCCTGATGGTGGAAATGGGAATTTTCACTGCTCTAGCTCTTTTCTTAAAGCCATTTCACTAATTTATGAAGCTCAGTTATCTTTTGCTGCACATCAGAAATATATTATTTGGTTTTTCTAATTGTGATGGATGATTAAGCGAATTTGGGCTTTGTTTTCCCTCCTATTTATATTTCTGTGAAACAGGAAGCCATGGCTGGATAATTTCATGTTCATAATCACCCTGGAGTGCTCAAAATTGTGAATATGAATGGGAATATACTTCAGAAATATTTTACTCATAAGAATTTCTAGGGGTACCAATAATTGTGTCCAACGTGTATTAGAGAAAAACATTTATTTCATAATGATATTTCCCCCCATTTTAAAATGAAAGGTTCGATTTTTGTGAATTTTTTAAATAAAAGATCAAAAGGATTAACAATGCAGATTAATTTTCACAGCCTTCTTTGATCATATTTACCAAGGGTGCCAATAATTCTGACCACTATTGTATTTATTTTAAATATTTAATATTGTAATATTTTGTGGAAACATTTTTAGTATTCTTTGATAAATAGAAAATTCAAAAGAACAGCATTTATTTGAAATAAAGTATTTTGTAACATTATAAATGTTTTTACTGTCACTTTTGCATATTTGCTGAATAAAAGCATTAATGTCTATTAAAAACACACACTCACATACCCCAAACATTTGAATGGTAGTATATAATGGTTTCTGCATAAATATTCATTATTAAGTATCTGTTTTCAACATTAATAATAATAAGAAATGTCTTGAGCAGCAAATGACGCATTGCAATGATCATCAGCATTGTAAACCTTCGAAAGTTTTTTATATTTTTATTTTTTATATTTTATATTTTTATATATTTTTTAAAAATGTGTATGTACATTCATAACACTGTACTTTGTATATTTTCCTTTGATTGAAAGTCTTGATTGAAAACACAATCGTGAAGTTTTTCTTTTGCTATTTGAGCAGATGGGAATACAAAAAATATATTTGTGGTACTCTCCCATTCAGTGCTCTCGAAAGGTGCATCCCAAATCACACACTTGTGCACTATTCAGTGACGTTTTGTAATATAAATAGTGTGAATAGCGTGTTCACTCTGAAAATTCCAAAATGAAAAAGTGCACTTTAAATACCCAGATGATGCACTTAAATAACCGAAAAAACGAAGTGTGGAATATTGGACACTTCATGCACGCAACTATCACAGCTTTAATTATGTAGCGAAGGGGAGGGGCTATCAAATTCCTATTATAAATGACAAAATAACCTTATATAGGGGTGCACATAAGTTTTTCAGTGTGGTATTACAGTTTGTCAATCAAAAATGGTAATTGTGCATTAACAGCTGTCAACCATGTTGGTACGCTAATGAGGAGTCTCAACTTATTTTCACAGTGCATTTTTTTGTATTTTGATCACGAATACACACCTGCGTACCACTTATGTGCACCCCTGCTTATATAATTTATACACTACATGATTGAGTACATAGTGCATAAATACATAGTGTATAAGTGTATAGTGCGTCATTTGGGACGCAGCTGAAGTTTACCTGGCTATAATGACTTCTGCTGCTGAGAAACCGGGAAATGTGAAAAAGGTATCTTGTTCTGTTCACACAGCAGATGAAAAAGTGGGTGAAAAAAATCCCATAGACTTGCAATGGGAGACTCGTGAATTTGAATCTCAACTGTCACTTTCTCTCTCACACACACAGGGCCTTAGGAACCCCTTTTCTCTCTGTCTCTAAGGCTGATGATACACGGGACAACTTTTTGAGCAATGTTGCTGGGCAACTTTGGTTAATGTTGCCATCAATGGGCAACAAGGGGAGACACAGGGCCCACGACCTATCTAAAGTTTCCAGATAGAAATTTGTTACCCATTCTCAGTGGGAAAGTCCCCAAGCAACATTGCTCAAAAAAAGGTGCCCTGCAAAATTGCTCAAAAAGTTGCCCCGTGTATCATCAGCCTAACTCTCTCTCACACTCATTTGACTCGCAGCAACACTTACAACATCCTAGCAACCACCCTATATACTTCTATTTAAACAGATCAAAAGGGATATCTTTGGATAGAAGTGTCATAGAAACATGGGTGTGGGATATTCTGTGCACAGTTGGATGGTTGGAACTCAGCTGGCCTAATTCTTCGGTTAGAAAGAACTGCAGCTACTCCAGAGTGAACATGTCCAATCTCAATGTTTATTGGTTTGTGTGGATATGCACAAAATGTGGTTTCTGTCAGAGAACAAATAAAGATGATAAATATACATGTGATATTATGAAATGACAAAGATACAAATATAAAACTATATACACTATAAGAACTCTATATAGAACTATATAATTGTCTGAGGCAGTAGTAAACAAAACTGAACAAGAGCTTGTTTTCACATATGAGCACTAAATGCAGCTTTATTAAACAGACTGCTGGTGCTTGTAAGCGGTGTCAGATTACACTGTGTGTGTGCGCTGTTCTAGCGCTCCAGTGTGCTTGTTGTAATAGTTATTAGTATGCCGATCTGAGACTGAATAAATATTAATGTCAACACACGACAAGCAATGCTCTTATACAAACGAATAAGCATCTTTGATTGCATACAACTGAATAATTTGTCAAATACGTGAGCATACAGCTACTGTATTTATACTGATGCAATAATTTTCCTGAGGTAAAATAAACTGAATTATGCTATGACACACTCTGAAACATATCTACAATGATAATAAATATTGTTACTTACAGAGTTATTAACGCACAGCAATACCACACAAGGGAAAAACAGACTTTAAAGGAATAAACAAAGCCGACTGGCCATTGTGCTCTGGGAAGTTGGGTATCTGCAATCAATACAACTTGATCGACTGCTAGGTTTGGTGTGATGTTCTGCCACTTATATCGAAGCTGAAGACTGGGTAGGAAGTTTCTGAGGAACTGGGTCCTGAAGTGATTGATAATCACGTGTCTGTAGCGACACCGTCCAAGCAAATTACTGGGTCCATAGACAGCCTGAGGTAGGGAAGCGTCCCGCCACCCCATAAGAAGCAAATTGGGGGTAATAGGGTCCGGATCTGCTATGTCAGATGATACATACCCCAGAGGCTTCAAATTCAAGATGCCCTCCACCTCGATCAACACTGTGCTAAGGACTTCATCAGAGATGATATGATCTTTCAGAACAACTTGGAGGGAAGCCTTGACAGATTTAATTTCCCTCTCCCATACTCCTCCAAAGTGAGGCGCGTGAGGTGGGTTGAATATGAAGGAAATTTTTTGGTTGGCTAGTTGCTCTCGGAGGGATGGTTCCATTTCCGCAAAGGCTTCAGAGAGCTCACGCTCTCCCCCTCTGAAGTTGGTGCCTCTGTCCAGATGAGTTCAAAGGGATTTCCTCTCCTTGCTATGAAGCGTCTGAGGGCTAATAAAAAGGAATCTGCATCCATGCTGCTTAACAAGTCGAGATGAACACACCTTGTAGTGAGACATTTAAATATTATGCCCCATCTCTTTTCTTGCCATCTGCCGATCTTGATTGTGTAGGGACCAAAACAGTCCATCCCTGTTGACCAGAATGGAGGCTGATTAATCCTCAGACGAGAAGCAGACATGTCTGCCATTTTAGGTACAACAGGCTTGCCACGCCATTTCCTACATTCAGCACATTGTCTCTGGTGCTTTTTGACCATCTGGTGGCCTCTGAGAACCCAATAGGTTCGTCTTAACTCAGCAAAGATTCTTTCAGGACTTGCATGCATCAGGCGGTTATCAAAATCTTGGATTAACAGTTTGGTTATTGGGTGTTCTGGTGCCAGCACAATAGGGTGAAGTGCAGCTGGTAGTGTTGCAGCTTTGCGTAATCTACCACCAACTCTAATCAGGCCCAAATCAGGGTCTAATGCTAGAGCAAAGGACCTTAATCGACTGTTTGGAGGCACAGGTTTGTTGGCTTGAAGGGCATACACTTCATCAGGAAAACTTTCAGTTTGTCCGCTTTTGAGGACAGCCATATTTCAGTCTCTATGTGTTCTGTGGCAGACATAGGGGGTGTTGCCGCCCCATGCAGAGACATATATGTGGTCATGATGAGGTCGTCCCATGATTTGCAGTCATCTACATTAGGTGAAGAGGCATGACTGATTGAGACATTACCGCAAAATAAGTATTTGCAGAGTTCTTCTGAGTCTTCTACTGGCACTGAGGGGTGGATTGGCCAGTGGTCTGGAGTAGGGCTGTGCATCACCAGTAAAGTCAAGATACGATACGTATCACGATACAGAGGCCACGATAGGATACGTATCTCGATACAGGACTGCACTGAATTTCACCTCAGAGGAATTTAGTAAAACAGCTGTTTATTAAACACTGCATACTATAGGGCCATTGCTAACTATTGGCAGAGCAGGCAGTCGACGTCTGCATTATGAAGGGCCTCTATAACTGTACCACAGTACAATATAGGTAATGGCATTTGTATCATGTTTACATTGGGCACTCGCCACCAGGTAAAATATTCCGATTGCTTGCATCTTTGTAAGCCCATAAATAATAACGTACTCATTCTAATAAATTTATGTTGTAATGCACTCATATTAATATAATTTAAAAAATCATCTTAACATTGCTGGTAGGTTATCATTGCACAAATTAATGCACTCTCTACATTTAAAAAATAAATATAAGAATTAGAAGAGTTCTAAACTAATGTGCTGTCTTAACTGTATCTAACACACACACACGTTCACTCAAACAGATCACGTTGCGGCCGCACACAGACATTCAGCAAGACAAACTTTTTAGCGCTGCCCCGCAATTTTATCAATAAAATAGTTTATTCGCTCAAGAGCTACATTATCTTTCTCAACAAGGAGCTGGTAACATCATTGTTTCTAAAGGAATTTCAGCCACAGCTTCACTGTTAATAGAGAAATGTGGTAAAACGGGGGTAATTCATACATACAGCCTCTCTGAGAATAGAATATCGAAGTGGAGATAGCTAAACTTCAAGCTAACCGGTGTTTTCACAAAGCAAGTGCGTTTATCCAGAGTGGGAAGCTCTGTTTTGGGGATTTTGTCTCTTTATATCAGGCAGCCCAGTTGTGTTCCTCTGCGGCCAGATTAAACCTTGTTGTAGCCTATATATTATGCTCTATTCATTATTTTTTAGAAACCTCACACTTTTCTACTCCATTTTAAACGGTTTTCTTGTATTCAAATTAAGCGCGGTCCACTGCTGCACACATGCCAATTGTTTATGAAACCTATGTTATTCTGCCTATTGTGTGCCTAAAAACACTTTGTAGTTGCATGACTCAGACTTTATCCAGTGTAACACGGTTGTTGAGTCTGACCACATGACTGTCTGTCTGATGTTAAGAGTAAGTTCGGAGTTCAGTGTTTTGGCAAGCTGAGCTCCAGTCAATGCAGCACAGAGTTCAAGGCGTGGCACGGAGAGTTGCTTCTTAGGTGCCACGCGTGACCTCGCCATGATGAAAGCAGCTTGGATGTAGTCACCCGTTTCTACCCGTAAATATGCCACAGAGCCATATGCTTTCTCTGAAGCATCACAGAAGACATCCATATCGATAGTGGAGGAGGTGTTGTTGCATGCTGGTGTATAAAACCTAGGTAGTGTTATTCTTTGTAGGTTTGGAAGCTCTTCTTCCCACGCCTGCCATTCTGAGAGGAGGTCAGCTGGTAGAGGTTCATCCCAGCTCCAACCCTCTTCCATAGTGTTTGAACCAGGATTTTGGCCCTTGTAGTAAAGGGAATGATGTATCCAAGTGGATCATACTGGCTCGCCAGGATGCGATAAACAGTTCTTATTGAGGTTTCACCATTTGTAGAGACAGGTCTGTGTTTGTAACTGAAAGTGTCTTGTGAACAGTTCCACATCAAGCCAAGTGCTGACTCTTGCAGATCAGTTTTATTTGCTGACAACCATAGTTCACAGCTCTCTGATTTCACTTCAGTGGGTAGATAAGCAATCACATCAGGAACATTGCTAGCCCACTGCCTTATGTCAAAACCACCAGTCGCTAACAATGCTCTCATTTTGTCAATGAGATTCTTGGCCTGATGCTGAGATTTGGAGTGACTGTAAGCAATTGTCGACATAGAAAGACTGCTGGACAGACTCAACTACCTCTTCATTGCCCTCAGTGTTGTCTCTGACATGCCTCTGGAGAGCATATGTGGCGGAGCATGGACTACAGGTGGTCCCAAATGGTAATACTCGCCATTCATAGATGTCGGGGGTGCAATCTCTTTCCATGTCCCTCCAGAGAAAGCGGAGCATTGGCTGGTTTTCAGGTAGCAGTCTGATCTGGTGAAACATGGCTCATATGTCTCCACTTATGGCAATGACATACTGTCTGAACCTAAGCAGGACTCCCAGCAGTGGTGGACCAAGAGTTGGACCAGGCAGTAGATTGTCATTCAGGTTTGTGTGCTCGTGGCTGAAAGAGCAATTAAACACCACCCGGGCTTTGCCATTGTGGTGCACAGTGTGATGAGGAACAAACCATGACTCACTGGAATTGGCTGCTTCTGCACTGGTTATTCGTACTGCATAAGCTGCCTCCTCAAGTTTGTGTATCTCCTTGTTATACACATTTGCCAGGTTAATGTCCTTAATCAGGTGGCGTTCTGTGCCTCTTAAAAGAGCCATGACAGCATTTGGTGATGCCTGAAATATGGGTGCATCCCCCTTTCGCAGTAGTGGAGTAGTGTAGCGATTCACACAGTCAACTGTAACAGGAATGCAGTGTGGAGGCATGAGCTTAAGTTTGAGGGTTGCTGGAGAAAGGTTGTTGGTCCTTGAACTGTCCAGCCAAGCATGTGTATACTGCTATAGGACTACCAAGCGGACCCATATGAATTGGGCAGTTTGGGGTGATCAGCTGCGGATAATCTGATCCTATGAGCAGCAGGGATGGTACTTTGGTGAAGTTTTGTAAAGGAATGTCCCTGATGTGTCCGTATTTCCTCTTCAGCACGTCCACTGAACAAGACTGCTAAGCGAGATTAAGATCTGCAGCTGTGAAAGCGTTCTGAATCTGGTATTTTACATTTAGGTGTGACAGAGCTGATACCTCAAAGAAGATGGTGGTTCCTCTCAGTTGAACAAGGTCGTGTCTTATTGTTCGAAGAGCCAACACTTCCTCAGGTCCTTCCAAATGCAGATGTTTAACTGCTGCAGGTAGTTTGAGTGTTTTTTCAGACCCGTCGTTCAACACTGCATGAGTGTCCAGAAACCTTTTGCTTCTGCGAAGTCTCACTGGGACTACTTTCAGCATGCCTCTTCCTGAGTGACTGGCTTGATCCAAGTAAACTTGAGAATTGGTTGTGCTCACCGTCAGTATACTCTGATTTTCCACAGCAACTGCAACTTCATGCAGAATGGGCAGGTGGAGTCCCCCGCATGTAGAACAAGCTTTCTTAAGAGTACAGCTGTCTGGTTTGTGACCTCGTCCACACCTCCAGCATTTATTGTGTTCTTTTATCCAGCTTCCTCTTTGAGTGTGGTTCAACCTGCAAAAAGCTGCACATACATTGAGATAATGTTCATGGTTGTTGCAGAAGGGACAAAAGGGCTTAAAGCGATCCCTCTTTTTAGCTGTAGCTGCCATTTTAGAGACTGTGGAGGAGCTAGAGGGCAAATTGATGACTTGAGGTTGTTCACTGCCTTTTAGAATTATGGCTGACTTGGCTTTAGAGTGAGGAAGGGATTTCTGTTCTCACCAAAAGGGTTCTTTATGCACTGGCCCTGTTACCCGTCGAGATATCTGAATGGCCTGAGACTTCCTTTCCAGCAACTCAGCAAATTCTGACAATGTGTAAGTTCTGGAACTGCCGCTCACAATAATGTGCTGGTTGAGACAGTCAATCTGATGCTGTTTGTGGAGTTGTTTAATCAGATCTTGAGAGATTTAATGTATTTTTATTTTAGTTGATTTCTTCTTTGGCTGTGGCTGAAGTCAGTTGTAGTTCTTGTGTTTCTCTTTCCTTCTGTGATTCTGCTTGTTAACAGCAGGTGTTCATCATTAATGGTCAATCATCACATAATTATCTCCTTAACTCCAGCACTATAACACTCTGTAGTGTGGAAACACATGAACACTGAGCAGTGTGGGTACTTTGCTGTGAACTATTACATAAATCTTACCTGTTTCATTCACGTATGACTGATGCATATGAATCACATTAAAGCTGCAGTCCGTAACTTTTTAGGGTTAAAAATGATCCAAAATCAATATTCGAGCAAGTACATAACCAGCCAGTGTTCAAAACTATCACCTTACTTTAGCCCGATTCACAACAGTTAGCTTATAATAATGTTTTCTAATTTGAGTGGTACGGGTAGGTTTCACAGGAAATTTGAGCATGCTGCTGCGTCATTACATCATGCTGCAGGTGACGGATCGTTAAGCCGTTTCTCACAGCAGCAAGAATAATTAAATGTATCATTTCGATGGTGGATTGTAATCCAGAAAGGATTATGTGTTTATGAAACACATGTGAATGAAATTAAATTATATTCCAGTTTTAAATGTGCTTCTGATTACAGATAGCCTTGGATTACACAAGATTTGTATTTTAAAGACAACCAGTTCGAAGGGAGCATAGTTTGCTTTTTGGGTTAAAAGAATTTCTTAATATGAAATTCCAATGGCATGACAATTAGATTAGTCTGTACAGAAATTGAAATCTACACGCTAATACACACTATACTCATTGTCACGCAATGCTGATGTTGTTAACATTAATAATTAGAGAATAACGTATAACAATAATAATAATTTGCATGATTAGATGTGATGTGAGCTAACCGATCATTAGATTTAATTACCATTGGTAGGGTGATTTACTGTAATTCCTTTTTCCTCAGTTGGTCAGAACAAACGTGGCAGACTTGTTACTTGTTCAGATGGCAATATATGGTGAAAATTCTTATTTGGGTCATATATTCCAAGATGTAGGCTAGAATCTGTGATTCCTAAGTACAGTATCCACACCCGTGCGGTGACTGACAGACTGACACATATACTCCTCAAAACATTAGATTCATCCGCGCTTGAGCCATGCCGTGTTACAACCCCACACACGGAAGATAATTCTGCACAGAGCTGCAATTCCAGGTTTTCAAACAGAGATGGCAACAAAGAGGCAAAATTTACGGACTGCAGCTTTAATTTTATTGATTTATGTTAAAACTATGTAATTTAAATGGATGGAAAATTGGTATGTAATTGAATTACATAAAATGCTAATTTAGACCCGAAACATTTTTTTGAGTGTAGTAGACGCTGCTGCTGAACACTGTTGAGAGATGCACAGACTCAGAGAGGTAATCTCTCTCTCTCTCAGTTCAGTTCAATTCATAATGCTTTATTGGCATGACATACTTAGGTACATATTGCCAAAGCATTGTACATAGCAGAATAAAAACCAAAAATACATATAATATACATCCATAAAAAAAATATAAAAATACATGTAAAATACATCCATATATATATATATATTAGTGCTGTCAATCGATTAAAAAATTTAATCGCGTTAATCACAGTCATGGACTGTGATTAATCATGATTAATCGCACATTTAAAATACTAGGATTTACCTGTAAATGTGTTGAAATGAAATGCATGACAAACTAGTTTAAGGAAACAGAACCTTTCACACCTCCGCCAGGTATGAGACATAATCCTTATTATTCTTTTATCATTATTCATTTGTTTTTATTCAGCCATCATCAGTCTTTATACTGACAATAAAACATTTACCAAGCCACATCGCTTCAATCCCAGTTTACATTTACCCAACTATTATCAAAAGTATTTCTAAATAAATACAACAAAACATTTTCTTGCGACCTTACGTGAAGTATTATGACAAAATACATTAAGAAGAAGAATTGGACCTGTTCTGCAGGTGCATTAGCGCTAACATTAGCATCATGCTACATAAGACAATTTATGAGATTAATAGTACACTTTTACTCAGAACTCACTTTAAACCACCATCGAGTGTTTGTAATAACTTCCTTTTGTGATCACATGTGAAATTTGGTTGTTTACTGTTGTTAAAATATGCTCTTTATAGCCTTTTATATCGCTGCACAAATTAGCATTTCAGATGTACACATTCATCTCAAGAAAATCACATACAAACCATATCCTATCGTAATCGTGTGTTTATTATCTTATATAATCTATAGTGGCTGTTGTCATGTTTATTTCTGCTGTGTAAAAGCCTTAACATGTATGCTGTGGCTGAAACTCACGTTGTTTGTGATGTTACAGCCGCCTCTCTGTTCTTAAGTTGCCAGGGATACATTCCAACTATAATACACATTAGTAAAAGGATCTATTTTAATTTTTATTTGTCTATATGACACTTTGGGCGGCCGCGGTACATTATAAAAGTAGCCCAAAAAAAACCGCAACCCGCGGCTCTGTAATTTTTCCCGCGACTGTATTTTCAAAATAGCCCACTTGTGCCGTTACCCTGGCAACACTGGCTCACTGTCCCTCATCACACAATGATAGATAACCTTCTGCGCTGCGATGACGGGAAGAAGTTGGGGTCAAGCATTATCACATGATTAATTTGCGTTAAAAAAATATTAACGCGTTAAAGATTTTAGATTAATCGCATGCGTTAACGCGTTAACGTTGATACCCCTAATAAATATATATATATGCATATTTTACAATAAGCTTAAAATATATTTTATGGATACAACCAACAATTTTAAATGAAGTCTTTTCTATGTCATTTTTAATTTGATTGGCATTTGCAGTACTTCATGAGATTGTAGTTCTTTCATTTACAAAAGCCAATAAGTTCATAGTCTTTATATTGAATATCTTATAACATTACAAAAAACAAAAACAAAAAAATTCTTGTGACATGTTTGACGCAGGATAACTGGCAGTCCGCCACTCTTACAAGGTAGAACAATGTAATCAAGTAATGAGGAGATCCATGGGAACAGAGTTAGGGAGTTTTTGGAAGAGAACTCCTGCAGTAAGATCAGAGGCTGAAAACCAAAAGTGTGAGATGGTCAGATGGTCAGCTGGCATCTCCGCTTTGTTGTTTCTAGGGGTGAAACGATTCCTCGAGTAACTCGAATACAAATTATTTGCCTCGAGGCTTCGTTTAGTCCATTTACTGTAACTACACATGGAACTCTGTGTTTCTCCACGGACCATTATTACTGACGCACAACCCCATAAACGCTGGACATATTTAAGACCGTAAATCAACATGGTGGCTAGTTATGATGTCGCTAAGTTAGCTATGTTTTGTGAAAGACTAAGCGCCATTAATGTCGATTGCCTTACACTTTCTCTGTGATACACACGCACAGACACACTCCCCATATAGTTATGCATAAAAATACCACAGTAGAGCCCTGTACCGGGCTCAAATTTAGGCCCTAGCCCGGCCCGTGTCTGACAGTTTATCAGAATTAACGGCCCGAGTCCGTCTTTTTTCCTCTTCTCCCAAAACAACTTATACTACAGTTTCAGCTATTAAAATAGTTCAGTTTCGTATGTAGTATATGTATTGGCAAAGTCATTATATTTCATTTTTTTTTATTTTTATCAAGTTAATTTAGAAAAATGTTTGGAACATTTTTTGTTCGTTAAATATACGTTTCTTAAAGTAACGACCAAGCAGCCAACGGCAGACAGTGAGCTTATATTTGATCAATTTAGCCTTCTCAAATCATCACAACTTGCCTAAAATAAAATATATAGATATAAAACAGTTCAAGCATTATAACAATTTTTAAACGTTAAACCTAGATAAATGTGCGCTATATCCAATCGTTTGTGCGGAGGAAGCTGAAGTGCGCTTTGCAGGACATGAAGCCGCCAGCGCGATCACTTGCATTTTTTTTTAGTGGATACGCTGTCATTTTTGCTCATAAAGGTAAGAGTAACACACCATTCATAACTGAAAATAGGGAAACATGAAACTGGCAGATGTGATAAATGTGGGAATCCAGAAACAGTAAAGCACATTCTTCTAGAATTTGATGCATATGAAAGAGAAAGAAATCAACTTAATCATAAATTAGGTTTGATATGATATGATAAAGTATCACTCAATATATTACTAGGGAATAGACAAATGCAATCAAGAATTAAAGAAGTGTTCAATTATCTAAAAATACAGGAAATATGGAAAGAATATAATTTTGTAGTAATTAAGGATTATATTTATTTATTTATTATTATTATTATTATTATTTATTTTTTGTTGTTTTTTGGGTGGGGTTATTTATTTAAAAAAATATATATATATATATATTTTTTTTATATATATAAATATAGTAGTGCTGTCAATCGATTAAAAAATTTAATCGCGTTAATCACAGTCCTGGACTGTGATTAATCATGATTAATCGCAAATTTAAAATACTAGGATTTACCTGTAAATGTGTTAAAATGAAATGCATGACAAACTAGTTTAAGGAAACAGAACCTTTCACACTTCCGCCAGGTATGAGACATAATCCTTATTATTCTTTTATCATTATTCTTTTGTTTTTATTCAGCCATTATCAGCCTTTATACTGACAATAAAATGTTTACTAAGCCACATCGCTTCAATCCAAGTATACATTTACCCAACTATTATCAAAAGTATTTCTAAATAAATACAACAAAACATTTTCTTGCGACCTTACGTGAAGTATTATGACAAAATGCATTATGAAGAATTGGACCTGTTCTGCTGTGCATTAGAGCTAATATTAGCATCATACTTCATAAGACGATTTATGAGATTAATAGTACACTTTTACTCAGAACTCACTTTAAACCACCATCGAGTGTTTGTAATAACTTCCTTTTACGATCACATGTGGAATTTGGTCGTTTACTGTTGTTAAAATATGCTATTTATAGCCTTTTATATCGCTGCACAAATTAGCATTTCAGATGTACACATTCATCTCAAGAAAATCACATACAAATATCCTATCGTGATCGTGTGTTTATTATCTTATATAATCTATAGTGGCTGTTGTCATGTTTATTTCTGCTGTGTAAAAGCCTTAACGTGTGCTCTGGCTGAAACTCACGTTGTTTGTGATGTTACAGCCGCCTCTCTGTTCTTAAGTTGCCAGGTATACGTTCCAAGTATAATACACCTTAGTAAAAGGATCTATTTTAATTTTCATTTGTCTATATACACTTTGGGCGGCCGCGGTACATTATAAAAGTAGCCCAAAAAAAACGCAACCCGCGGCTCTGTAATTTTTCCCGCGACTGTATTTTCAAAATAACCTACTTGTGCCGTTACCCTGGCAACACTGGTTTACTGTGACCTCATCACACACTGATAGATAACCTTCCGCGCTGCGATGACGGGAAGAAGTTGGGGTCAAGCATTATCACATGATTAATTTGCGTTAAAAAAATATTAACGCGTTAAATTTTTTAGATTAATCGCATGCGTTAACGCGTTAACGTTGACCCCCCTAATAAATATATATATATATATATATATATATATATATATATATATATTTACTGTTGTTAAAATATGCTATTTATAGCCTTTTATATCGCTGCACAAATTTATATATATATATATATAAATTTATATATATATATATATATATATATATATATATATATATATATATAAACATTAATGGTACTACTAATGCAGATGCGTTCACTCTTTACTTCTTAGTTTGTGGCATTTATAAATATGATGTGCTACCAAAGAGGAAGTAGGTCCTTCACCAAGTAATATTCTTAATTTGTCATTTTCATGGAGTGACTGGAACTCACGAATAATCTGCTGTATTTGACTGTACAGTACGTCTCTTAAGGACGTGTATTTATCACAGTGGAGGAGGAAGTGTTCCTCCGTCTCAACTGATCCAGATCTACATTCGTTACAGATTCGCTCTTCTTTAGGTAACCACGTCTTTTTATGTCGTCCTCTTTCTATGGCAAGTTGGTGGTCACTCAGTCTGTACTTCGTCAGTAAATGTCTGTGAGTTATATTCCAGACTGAGACCAGATAGTCAGCCAGACTGTACTCTCTGTTGAGTTTCAGATAACATTTGAGGAGACTTTGGTCTTTGGCTTGTTCTTTCCAATGCTGTATGTATGTCTCTTTCTCTTCATTTATAATTTCTTTGATTCTTCTATGTTTTTCAGGGTTGGTGATATTGAGTGCTTGGTTAGTCAGATCTGACACCATTGCACAAAGATTACTTTTTTGAGCACTCATTTTTTTGTGTTTTTAGTGCTTTAAAATGAAGAGAATCTTTAGAACTAGAGTTTAAGTGGATCCAGAACTTTAAAACTCTTTTTTTTTTAATGATTAGATTTAGGGAGAGATGGCCTAACTCTGCTCTGCAGGCGTTATTAGGCGTGTTTCTGTGCACATGAAGGATGCTTCTGCAGAACTCTACATACAGAGCTTCTAAAGGCTGTTTGTGCTAATCTTTATGGCTGTACTTACTCGTTGGCCCCCAGATCTCGCTTCCATACAGGGCAATAGGCAGTATGACACTATCGAAAATCTTTGTCCCAATTCTGATGGGGATGTTTATTTTGAATAATTTTGTTCGTATGGCATGCAGTGCCCTGCGGGCTTTTACAAGTAATGTTTTTATTGCCAAATTGAAATTGCCAGTGGGAGTTAAAATCAGACCAAGATAATTATATTGTAAAGTATGTTGAAGCGTGGTGGTGTTTAACAGAAATATATGTTTATGTTCTAGATTTCTGTTTTTTTTCTGAAATATCATAATCTTAGTTTTTTGGATGTTGACTTCTAGGGTCCAATCATGGCAGTATTTATTTCAAATGTCAAGGTTGTTCTGGAGACCTTCTGGTGTTTTAGATAGAATTAGCAAGTCGTCTGCATACAGTAAATATTTGACTTCTGTGTCGAATAATTGTAGTCCTGGACTGTCTGATTGGTCCAGTAGATCTGCCAATTCATTGAGATATATGTTAAATAAAGGCGGGCTGAGGCAGCAGCCCTGTCTCACTCCTCGCTGTTGAGAAAAATAGTTTGTCCTTTACTGTCCAAATTTTACTGCACAGTTTGGTTACACAGTGGGGGAAAAATTATTTGATCCCCTGCTGATTTTGTACGTTTGCCCACTGACAAAGAAATGATCAGTCTATAATTTTAATGGTAGGTTTATATGAACAGTGAAAGACAGAATAACAACAACAAAAAATCCAGAAAAATGCATTTCAAAAAAGTTATAAATTGATTTGCATTTTAATGAGTCAAATAACTATTTGATCCCCTATCAGTTAGCAAGATTTCTGGCTCCCAGGTGTCTTTTATACAGGTAAGGAGCTGAGATTAGGAGCACTCTCTTAAAGGGATTGCTCCTAATCTCAGCTTGTTACATGTATAAAAGACAACCTGTCCAGAGAAGCAATCAATCAATCAGATTCCAAACTCTCCACCATGGCCAAGACCAAAGAGCTGTCCAAGGATGTCAGGGACAAAATTGTAGACCTACACAAGGCTGGAATGGGCTACAAGACCATTGCCAAGCAGCTTGGTGAAAAGGTGACAACAGTTGGTGCGATTATTCGCAAATGGAAGAAACACAAAATAATTGTCAATCTCCCTCGGTCTGGGGCTCCTCGCAAGATCTCACCTCGTGGAGTTTCAATGATCATGAGAGCTGTGAGGAATCAGGAGCTGAAGGTTCGAGTTGCCAAACGTCAGCCTCGAAACCTTAATGACTTGGAGAGGATCTGCAAAGAGGAGTGGGACAAAATCCCTCCTGAGATGTGTGCAAACCTGGTGGCCAACTACCAGAAACGTCTGACCTCTGTGATTGCCAACAAGGGTTTTGCCACCAAGTACTAAGTCATGTTTTACGAAGGGGTCAAATACTTATTTGACTCAATAAAATACAAATCAATTTATAACTTTTTTGAAATGCATTTTTCTGGATTTTTTGTTGTTGTTGTTTTGTCTCTCACTGTTCAAATAAACCTACCATTAAAATTATAGACTGATAATTTCTTTGTCAGTGGGCAAACGTACAAAATCAGCAGGGGATCAAATAATTTTTATTTATCAAATATATAAAATATTTTTAATTAAGTCATATTTTACCCCCTATGCCACTTTGAATGATTTTATAAAACAATTCATTATGCTAAATGGAGTCAAAAGCCTTCTTAATATCTATAAAGCATGCAAATATTTTCCCTCTTTCTTTAGGTGTACATGTTCATTTACATGTGTGTAGTGTGTGAATATGGTCAGTGGTGCGATGTTTAGGGAGGAAGCCAATTTGAGATTTGCTGATGACATTGTGCTGCTTTAAGAAAGATGAAATCCTAGAGTTGATTATAGAGCAAAATACTTTCCCAAATTACTGGTTACACATATCCCTCTGTAGTTATTAGGTTCTGTTTTGTCTCCACTTTTAAAGATAGGAGACACACTCTCTCTCTCTCTCTCTCTCTCTCTCTCTCTCTCTCTCTCTCTCTCTCTCTCTCTCTCTCAATTCAATTCAGTTCAGATAGCTTTATTGGCATGACAAAAATATATTTTGTATTGCCAAAGCATTGAGACAACAAAGAAAATGGTTTAGAACATCTGAACATTTACAGTATAACATTTGAACATTTATTCAAATATTATAACTAATGCCATATATACACACAGATAGGTATAGGAAGAAAAATCTCTCTCTCTCTCTCTCTCTCTCTCTCTCTCTCTCTCTCTCTCTCTCTCTCTCTAATAACTTATTAACTGCATTATTGTAACTGCAGTTATTTAGTGCATTAGTCTCCTATCAATGGCTCATTGTTACTAGGTTACTAGGTCTAAAATCATGTTTTGGAATTAGCAATGGAGGCATTGGATGAGATGCGTAAGAAATTAATCCTACTCACAAAAGTGTTTTAAGAACAAAAACCAGACGAATGCCTTGAAATATATCATCTGACTGATGTCTTGAGGTGTGGTAACCGTAGTATAAGCGGAATAATAGACTTTGGTCCATTGAATTCTTAGAAAATAATGCAGACTCGAGGTATAACAGATTACTCGTGGGATGTTTTTCATGATTTCTTCCATTTTCTGATAGAACCGGACGTGGCAAACTGGACGTGTCAGTAAGTTCTTTGCTGATTGGCTTGCGTGACAACGTGTCATGCAAATTTTCCACTCAAGTTTAAATTTTTCAACTTGCACAGAAGACGCAATAACGCGTGTTTGCAGCCAAATTTTGGATTAGTTGAAGAGGTTTGATAGAACTGGCTTGAAGACCTGCCAAGTGATTGTTGCAATAGTCTAATAGTCTAGAACAAGAGCTTGAACAAGGAGTTGTGTAGCATTTTCCGAAAGAAAGGGCCTGATCTTCCTAATGTTGTAGAGAACAAATCTGCAGGACCAGTCAGTTCTAACAATGTGGCCTGTGAAATCCAGCTGATAATCAATGACAACTCCAAGGTGACAACAGCAGACGTACAGCGACATATATGGACAACATACTTAACAAGAATGAGTTCAGGAATCTGTTGGAAACTCTGAAATGAAGACCAGGGGCAGGGGTGCCGCTAAGGGGGGAAAAGTTAGGACGATTCTAAGGGCCCACACACTTTTGGGGCCCCCAGAGATCTGTTTTATTAGTAGTAACAGTAGTAGTAGTAATGTAATAGAAATTATAAATGTATCTACCAAAGAGTTACAAATAAAACAAAATTACGGCTTATTTCTGCATCTCCGGCAAAATTATCTCCCCCCATTCACTGCATGGTTTCGTCCCGTCCTATGTAGCCTAGAGTCACTGAGTGAGATCAGATGGTAAACTGTCAAATTATGTCTAGATTAGAAAAGGGTCCTGTCCAAACTATTGGTATAAAATTAGAAGCACACAATTCCCTAGAATATCATTATATGCTTAAACATTAAGATTTGCACTCATGGAAATTACTAAAGTCAACCCTGTTCATTAGAAGGGGGTGTCCCAATACTTTGGGCAATAAATTGTATGTTTGGTGCGGTAGGGGGCCCAACCTCTTACTCTTTCATAGGGCCCAAAATTGCTAGCGGCGCCCCTGACCAGGCGTCTCATTTATAAACATTGTGTATGCACAAAATGGGCATAGAAATATGCATACGCAATTTTCCAAGCATTTATAAAAAATAAACCTGGAGTAAATATGTACGCACCAAGCGGACATTCAAGACTATGCGTACAAACTCTTTTTCCTGTAGTGAGAAAAGTAATGAAGTAAACAATAATTTCGATACACACATTTACATTAAATATTCCTCTCTCATTAATGGAGATAAACACTGAAATTAGGCTACATAAAGTCATTTCGCATAAGTTAAACCAAAATTACATGAATTTAGACATAGGCTATTTATAGTGGATGCGCTTGATTACTTTGTGGAATGCTATGTTTTAATGACATTGAGGAGTGCTATAGGTGCACAATAATTCATCTTTAAACTAAACTGCAGATCTCATGTTATTAGAAAATATTTTAGAGAGAACAATGATCAATGATGCGCACTTACTTTGATGTTATGGCGGACACTGCTTGATTTGGTGGTCGAATGGTCCATCCGGTTTGAATTGGTCTAATGATAATAGCTTACTGTACAACCACAGCTGCACAGAGGTGTTAATGGCGTGTGACGGAATCTCAAAAACATTATAAAAAAATAGGCCTACCACTGTATTTGAAGGATACAGCTTGAAGAAAATGGTAAAATTTGCACATTTCCTTTTTAAAATACTTTGTCAGTGATGCACCGAGTCAGACACTGCAATAAATATAGGCTTATCTGTTTCCACTAAAAATAGCTAAAAGATGTTCACCTTATATATCATAAAAAATTGCATAAATTTCATTTGATCTGAATTGTTTAAAACAATTGAAATACTATTTGGCCAGTGGAAATTAATGAAATCAAATCTGTTCTAAGATATTTATCTGAGAGCTATTTTAAACAGTTTTTTAATGAATATTTTGATATATTTATTCTAAAACATAACAAGGATACTGGATCATTTTTTCCAATAAAAATTGTGTATTCAATAAATGGCATTTATAATCCATATCTCATATTTCCTTAATGTCTTGTACCTTTGACGGCATCAAACATGGTGTAACATGGATGGGAATATGCATGGAAATTATATGCATAGTAAAAATAGGCGTTGCAAGCTCCATATATGGTGATTTCGGGGAGGAGATGGGGTGAAGATGCACGTATGCACACTCTTCCCCTGACTGGAATTTATAAAGGGATTTTTGCGCAGGTTCTGGCGAATACATGGTTTTATAAATCTGAAAACTTTTGTGTACACAAAATCTAGCTTTTGTGCATACGTACACTTTTAGGATGAAATCTACGGAGAGTTTTATAAATGAGACCCCAGGAGACTCTTGGGTATCTTCAGCAGGCTTCTTTGAGAATGCTCTGTGTGGCGCTGCAGTCATCAAATGTCTAAGGCAGTAATACATTGTAGTTTATATGCATTTAGAGGGCAGTGCTAAGGAATGGAGAAAAAGCACCTGGGTGACAACCTTAAACAAAGCATGCAAATTAAGTATTCAGGTTGTAGTGGACAGCACATTCCAGGGCCCAGTTTATGGCAGGGCCCCTCTCTGACCACTATAGTGGACAAAGGTTTGCTACATTTTGATTGGATCTTGGTGGACTAACATAAGCAAACTGTCCAACGCCATCAGATAAAGATGCCAGGACAATGGCCAGACACCTCTGAGAAGGCAAGAAGACGACCTTTGGAACAAAGCCCGGGAAGGACAGGACTTCTCATTGGTCAAAATGCAGTTTCTGCCCTTCACCCACCAACAGACTGATTCCTAAGGTTTTGGCCTGTGACCGCCATAAAAATTCCTTAGGACCTCTGGATGCAGCAGCAGTGGGTGAAACAAAGAGGAATCACAGAGTTCCATCTAAATCCATTCATAACTGTTTTCAAACCTTAAAACTGATGCACACTACAACACACACATCTCATACTTATTCAGAGAAATAAGTATTCTCAGTGACAGCAATGTGTAGTGTAACATCTGACACAAACTCAGCTGTTAATGGGCAAATGAATGCATGCATGACAGTTCAATGTTCTTACATCATGTTTGAACTTAATGTGTTTGTAACATAGCCAAAAGTATTCTGATTGTGGTTTGGTAAGTGAATGATGCATTGGTAAAACCTTAGTGACACTTTTCTAAATGTGTGTTTGGACTATGCAAATAAGTTCCACAGGAGGAAAGAAGGGTGGGCCACACCATGTCCCCCCACTCTGATGGAAATAGCCAATCACAGCCTGGAAATGGAGAAGCACCAGATTGCAATCTCCTCCTCATCGGAAAGGGATAAAGGTACCTTCCCAAAAGACACTCCTTGTTCTGAGCCTCCGGCCTGTTACAGGGAAAGTAGCAACAGAAACAAAGGTTCTGAGTCTGAGCCCTGCAAGGGTGAGACAATAGCAGATCAACCTCCGTTCTGAGTCCGAGTCCTGTTACTGGGAAGGCAGCAACAGAAACAACCTGTTCTGAGTCTGAACCCTGCAAGGGTGAGACAATAGCAGATCAACCTCCGTTCTGACTCTGAGTACTGCAATGGAAAAGACATTAACAGATACACTGTTCTGAGTCTGAGTCCCGAAAGGGATAGACACTAACAGAAACACCGAAGTTCTGAGTCTCCCATCCAGAGAGACAGTAGCAGATACACCAGATCTGAGCCTCCGGCCTGCAAGGGTGAGACATTAAAAGATACACAGTTCCTGAGTCTCCAGCTTTGAGACAGCAACAGATACGACCACGTTCTGAGCCTCCAGCCTGCAAGGAAAGAGATAATCTACGTTCAGACTTCATTCGGAGTCTTCATCCAGTGAGACAACAACAGATGCAGCACATCCTGAGTCTCCATCCTAGAGAGACAAAGCGGATCAACCAAATTCTGAGTCTCTAGCCCAGAGAGGCAGAAGACAAACAGACATTTGCAACAAGGTTAAGCTCCGGCGAGCAAACCTTCACTCCAAGGTACCTTCGCTTGCGTGTTCCAGGCTAAGGACCTTCTGCACCTACTTCAGGGTCACATCTGCGTGTTTCAGATTTTAGGACCCTTTGGTGCTCCAGGAGATCATCGCCCTCCAGCGTTCGTGTTCAAGGCTGTCGAAACAGATTCCTGCTCCTTTCCCCACTGCATTGTTACCAGCACAACCAGTGGATGAAGTCACCGCCACCGGACTGCTCACTCAACCACAGAGAACGTAACTATCACCTATCCAAACCTCTTCCAGAGACCTTGGCATTGTTGTGTATTATCAGTATATGATTTTTCTAATTGACATTAGATGTTATATAGCTGATCGCAGTTGATAACAAATAATCTTTCAGGTATTTGTTTGATGCATAATAAGGTTCTTCACCTTACTTGTTTCAGAGTAGTGACGGTTTATCTTTCCAGATAACGTAACTGACATAGCAATATCCAACATAATCACTTGCATTTTATGCATCTTGTGCACTTTATTCGTTTTTCATTCATGGTATACGTTTAGTAATTGTTGATTACTCTTGTCTATCTTTTGTTAATCAAATTTATTTTATTACACTTGTGTCTTCCTTGTCTTGATAATGCAATAAGGTTCTACAAGTTAGGTATCTCACCAATCTTTCTTATGTGATGTACTCCTAACCACACCTTACGTGACACGTGATCCAAAACTCATAACGTCACCTGTGACGTGAGTACCCATCACTACACTATTTCACCTCCTTAGGTTGGCGAAAGCAAAATTCTCTACATCAGTTGGCGTCCCTGGGTGGGCTAACTTAGATTGAAATGAGCCTTCTGTTTTATCAGCACAAGTCAATACACTAAATGATAACAATAGAAGTAACTTTAGCAGGAAACTAAGTCTTTCACTGAGTCAGAAACCGATTGCATAGCAACAGTGGTTCCTTCTAGGCCTGATTGATAGTTTCCCTGCTCAACTCTTTGGTATTGTTTATGAATAGGATTGGTTGCAAAGTGTATAGAATTGTGATTTTATTGCGGCATAGAGCTTGCAAATATTTTGTCCAAAATTTTTGTTTGCAAAAGTTGTAATTGTTGATTATAACGAATTGCTTCTAAAAATATAGCATATGGTTCCCACCTTGTAAGTCTATCATAGCGTTCTAGAATTTTTATGTGAACCTGTCAGGAAAGGGTAATGCCCTCTGACAAATTATAGACGAGTGCTAGAATTCACATCCTGTGTGTGACATTCATGGCCTTAGTAGTTCAGAGCTGCTCACATTCGTGACAAACTTCAAGAGCTAACTAATACTAATGTAAAATAATGTATTTATTATATATATATATATATATATATATATATATATATATATATATATGTATATATATATGTGTGTGTGTATATATATGTGTGTGTATATATATGTGTGTGTATATATATATGTGTGTATATATATATATATATATATATATATATATATATATATATATGTGTGTGTGTGTGTGTGTAAGTGTGAAGTGTGTATCTATATATATATATATATATATATATATATATATATATATATATATATATATATATATATGTGTAGGCTAGAATATTTACTTCAATGAAATCATGTGAAAATCATTCTGCTTACATGTTTTGTGATCAAAAGCCTATATGCGAGGGAGTGGCAATGGCCCTGATTATTAAGTGATTCTCACCTGAGAGACAAAGGGCCCACCGCTAATGGCCCATCAGTGTGACTGTTACTTTGAGGCAGGTAAGGCAGAATGTCATAAGATTGAAAAAATAGTTTTTTTTAAATTATTTGTATTTTATTTACTGCACAGTATAATCAAAACATACATAATGACGGTCAAAGACACATTATTGTGCACACTGACCACAGAGTTGTGAACAAACTTTGAGTCATTCCTGCAACAGATTCTGTCCAACAAGTGAAACAAGTAAATCATACCTGATATTTACGTGTGTTATTTAAGTGTTTCTGCTTCTTTCCATGGATTCAAGAAAAAAAAAAAAAACAATCGGTAGTCAAGGAGCTTGTTTTACCATAGAATATCAGTGTAGTTGAATATCTGATGTTGGTACAGCGCTCTGAGGAAAACGGTTTGAAGAAAGTCATCAGGATTCATCTTTGGTGCAGGTATCTGATTCAATAGAACACAAAAAAAAAAAAAAACATTTGTGAGCATGTTCACTATGCGATGTCACTATGTATATACTATGCAATACCAGGAGCATTTGTAGGTTTTTTCAGGTTATTTTTCTGAACAGAGTAGGCTATTAATAATAAACATGTTCTAAACATACTTAGACTCGTAGCATTCATCATGTTACAGTGTACACTCATATTACTTTTATTGTTTTATATACAGCATGAAAACATCATCGCGCCGTAAGAAATTTAAATACGATGAATTGCCTTTCATATTCAAAATGTTTTACTCGATTTCAAACATTGTAGTCAGGAATTATAGTTTGGGAAAAACCCAACTATGATTTTGCAGTCATATAGCCTTGTATGTATGATTTTATAGCAGCCTATGATATGATTCTGTAGCCATAGACTCACACATGCTTTGTACTATAAAAAAAGGATATTTTATATCTGAGAAACTAATTATTATTGTTTAGCACGTTATTAAAATCTATTTGTGAACAGAGTATTAATAATAAACATGGTCTAAACATTCTTAGATGCCTAGCATTCATCATGTTGTAGTTTGGGAACAACCCAACTAGTAAATGTGTTCTTGTTTATGTCACAATAACACGTTAACTAATGCAAAAAAGAAACATTACTTACTCATCAGATTGATCTCCTCTACTGGATGAAATCTTGTTCTTCTTTTGAGGGAAATCCAGCCTTCTTCTTGCAGAAACGAACAGTAGCCGCGATGAACGATCTCCTCACGCTTTGTTTGTGTTGGGCGTTTCCATGCGCACGTGTTTCACGTGGATATTTACATATGAACGGCGCGAGCCGCGAGGGGACGGGATTGCATTAAAGATAATGAGTTAGACGGGAAAGACTGAACATCGTGTTGGTTTCATATGGATTACTTTATCACAAAATATTTGTTTTCGACATGACTGACTTCATTTAAAAGTAGACACTTCAAGCTTTCTATAGATATAACTCCCATGTCTGTGTGCTGAGTATTTGCTGAGTTACAGTTCATTTTAGTGACGCGTTTCTAAAAGCATTTTGCGGAGATGGAGAAGACAGAGAGCGCACCCTGTTTGTTTTCTTTATTTTCCAAAACCACAACATTTTGTTTTTATTGTGAGTGTACCTGAAAAAAAATAGACACTTCAAAGTTTCAATTGATGTATAACACTTATCTGTATGACCAAAATCGACTGAGTATTTTTAGTGTCTTTCACACTAAGAAAAAAAATTAGCTTGTCTCGCCGGCGACACAGCCGACCCCAGAGAGTTAAAGGGCGCTTCACTTATAAAACTTCTGTCCAGCCTAGCACTAAACTGGCCTATCCAACCAAACCAGGCCATAGACAAATTATCCCTTGCCCATGACCAGGACAAAGATAGGGATTTAAAGTTTCAGGAACTCAAAAACGAGTTGGGTGATTTGCGTAAGGACAATTTGAAGTTAAGAACAAAAATATACAGATTGTCTTCAGATACTAAATGCTTACATTCCATCGCTGACAGTCAGAAAGTAGAGCTGAAAAAGCTGAAAACTGACGTGGCCACTCTGCAAACAGAGTTGACCCATTCCCATAATGACATGTCAGTACAGACAGAGAGATTAAGTGCAGTAAGTGCTAATCTGAATAAGACCAATGCTGAGTTAAGGTCAGCTATGCTTCAAATTTCTGAGCTGAAAAGGTAACAAGAAATAGAACGCAAGACTTGTGATCTGCTAAATCCTTCTAACTCAAACGTAACCCAAATCCAGAATAGGGAACCATTGATTAGAGTACGAGCTGAGGCTACAGCTAGAACATCTGTGTTGGCAGACAAAGATGGCAGAGCAGAACAGAGATGTGAAGTAATAGGAAAAAGGATGAGTGTATTGGAGAAAGGCAGGCAACTCCCCCATAAGTAACCTGAACCACAGAGAGTGCACACCCACTCAACTGGTTCAGCTATAAGGGACCCCCTGGTGAATAATCTTTCACAGGGACAGTGTTACCAGAAAAATGGTAATTTAACAGCCTCTACCGACCTAAGCATGAGTGCTGGCTTCACTCATTCCTATAATGCAGCCTCTTACCCCACCATAGGTAGAAAGACTAGCTGCTCCTTACCTGAATCTCCTAGCTCCCAGCCATCTAGAGATAGCCACCTGCATATTCTTAGAGAATTAGCACGTGACATAGATATGTTTAACCCTGAGACTCCTTATAACAACATAGAGTTGTATTTGAAGGATGTAAATGCAGCCTTGACATACTTTCCTCAGTCTAGTATGGCTGACAAAGTCTTTCTTCTGAGAAAGACCACTGCACGAACCGTCCGTGGTTTCATAGATAGACAGAGCCCAGCTATCGCTAACAATTATGACGAATTGTGTAAAACCCTTCTGTCAGAGTACACTCTGTACCAGAACCCATCTGCCTCTTGTCTCTCAGCTTTCCAAATTAAGCAAGGACGCCATGAATCTCCCAGAGAGTACTATGAGCGCTTAAGGAAAATGTATTTTGCTGGCAGAGATGACCCTAGTGCAGAGGAAGATGTCATGTTTAAGAGTTTGTTTGTGAGTAATCTATACCCCACTGGTAGGAGACCACTCATACTTCTGGTAGATGTTGACCGTATGTCTGCAGGAGAACTGAGGCAGCTTGCAGTGCGAGCCTGGGACAGTGAGAGGGTAGGCACAAACAGGAAAGACAGAGAGTCAGAAACATCTGTGCTTAAATCGGAAAATGACAGTAAGACTCCCTTTCAACTGGAAGTGTCAGAACTTCCCCAGAACAAGTTTGTCCATCCCAGCAATCTTCAGCAGAGCACCCAGAGCCATAGGTTCTCAGGTTACAGGGGACATAACAGTCACAGGCATGCCCCCAGAAAGGAGAGCAGGCAGTGGGATGACAGAGAGCAAAAACAGAAGAAGGGTAGAGATGGCTATGAGAATGGCCATAAACAGTGTAGTCATTACAGAAGTAGGAAATTTAGCGGAACTGAAAGTAAGGATGCTGAGAACTTAGCAGAGATCCAGCACCTACTTCTTAAAGCCCTCAAAGACCTCAAGTCAGAGGAGAACACCTCCACTGACAGAGACCTGGTCTTCTCAACATAACCAGGTCGGGGCCCCTCCCCCCTCCCCCCTCCACCTAACATCTGAGTGTGGACAAGAGCCACGGGGAAAGGGGGGTACCCCATAACTGAACAGGGTCTACCAGTGTCAGCAGACACCCAGCCCTTGTATCACATCAGACATCACCTTCAACCAAAGAAGGTTTCTTTACTTCCCAATTCAGTTTTGTTTTCCTGTTTAGACTTTTCAGTCAGTGTTTATAATCTACAAGGTTATGATTTTGCATGTCCATGACAATCCCTTTCGATGTCAAGAGAGGGGGGTCAAGCCCCATATGATATTACTGACCAAATAGTTTACTTGCCACATGTAAAGTAAAACATTGCAGATCACAGTTAGGGTTGTTCTAATTTGTTGTTGTCAGTTCTAGCCATCCAATCGCCCTTAAAAGTCATCCTTCCAAAGGAAGGAAGAGTTTGATTGGACCTGTGATGCAGTCTTCTAGAGGAAGCTGCAGACTTTAGACAGAACACTCAAATTTACAACCTCCACTGCTGGTCAATATACAGCCCCTTGAACTACACCACAGTGCAGCCAAGATAATAGATGTCATACAACATGGCCACTCTCATTAATTGGTCTGTATATTAATGCAATATTTACTTATGATTTAAGTGAGCTTTGCTCCTGATAATTAGACAATAGAAACTATCTTGTCATATGTGGTACCACGTGAACCAGTTGAGGATTCTGTAATCAGGCATTGCAAGGAACTATCTAAACATTGCTGGTGCACATAGCCTACAGCTTGAAGAGTGCCAAACCAAATTATGTCAATCCAGACATTTAAGAAATTGGTTTTCTGCTAAATCTGCTCAAACATTTTTAATGTTTACTCTTACCTTGATACTCTCTTCAGAGATCTTAAACAATAGACTTTGTTACTTTTAGGAAAACTTTTCCTTACACCTATCTTCTCCAGAATGCTTCTAACCTGTTTAGAAATTATTCTAATGACCCTTACATTTAGTTAATTTAGCTCTATATAGAACATATTGAGCCAAATTGTACTTTAATGCCAATGGTCAGAAGGAGGAGGTAAGGTGTGTGTGTTTTGTTCCTGCTGTTCCTTTTAGTGCATCGCCCAGATCAATGAATTCAGGTCCTCGATCAAGCCGATCAGGGAGGATGTAGTGGACAGCACATTCCAGGGCCCAGTTTATGGCAGGGCCCCTCTCTGACCACTATAGTGGACAAAGGTTTGCTAAATTTTTATTGGATCTTGGTGGACTAACATAAGCAAACTGTCCAACGCCATCAGATAAAGATGCCAGGACAATGGCCAGACACCTCAGAGAGGGCAAGAAGAAGACCTTTGGAACAAAGCCCGGAAGGACAGGACTTCTCATTGGTCAAAATGCAGTTTCTGCCCTTCACCCACCAACAGACTGATACCTAAGGTTTTGGCCTGTGACCACCATAAAAATTCCTTAGGACCTCTGGATGCAGCAGCAGTGGGTGAAACAAAGAGGAATCACAGAGTTCCATCCAAATCCATTCATAGCTATGCTTTCAAACCTTAAACTGATGCAAACTACAACACACACATCTTATACTTATTCAGAGAAATAAGTATTCTCAGTGACAGCGACGTGTAGTGCAACATCTTACACAAACTCAGCTGTTAATGGACAAATGAATGCATTAATGACAGTTCAGTCTTCTTCCATCATGTTTGGACTTAATGTGTTTAACATTGCCAAAGGTATTCTGGTTGTGGTTTGGTAAGTGAATGATGCATTGGTAAAACTTTAGTGACACTTTTCTAAATGTGTGTTTGGACTATGCAAATAAGTTCCACACGAGGAAAGAAGGGTGGGCCACACCGTGTCCCCCCACTCTGATGGAGATAGCCAATCACAGCCTGGAAATGGAGAAGCACCAGATTGCAATCTCCTCCTCATCGGAAAGGGATAAAGGTACCTTCCCAGAAGACACTCCTTGTTTCTGAGCCTCCGGCCCGTAAGGAAAGGGACAGTAACAGACACATCCGTTCTGAGTCCGAGTCCCGAAAGGGAAAGACGGTAACAGATAAACCAGTTCTGAGTCTCCGGCCTGTTACAGGGAAGGCAGCAACAGAAACAACCCGTTCTGAGTCTTCGGCCTGTTACAGGGAAGGCAGCAACAGAAACAACCCGTTCTGAGTCTCCGGCCTGTTACAGGGAAGGTAGCAACAGAAACAACCCGTTCTGAGTCTCCCATCCAGAGAGACAGTAGCAGATACACCAGATCTGAGTCTCTGGCTTTGAGGCAGCAACAGATATGACCACGTTCTGAGCCTCCAGCCTGCAAGGAAAGAGATCATCTACGTTCAGACTTCATTCAGAGTCTTCATTCAGCGAGACAACAACAGATGCAGCACGTCCTGAGTCTCCATCCTAGAGAGGCAAAGCGGATCAACCAAATTCTGGGTCTCTAGCCCAGAGAGGCAGAAGACACACAGACATTTGCAACAAGGTTAAGCTCCAGCAAGCAAACCTTCACTCCAAGGTACCTTTGCTTGCGTGTTCCAGGCTAAGGACCTTCTGCACCTGCTTCAGGGTCACATCTGCGTGTTCCAGATTTTAGGACCCTTTGGTGCTCCAGGAGATCAGCATCCTCCAGCGCTTCATGTTCAAGGCTGTCAAAACGGATTCCTGCTCCTTTCCCCACTGCATTGTTACCAGCACAACCAGTGGATGAAGTCACTGCCACCGGACTGCTCACTCAACCACAGAGAACGTAACTATCACCTATCCAAACCTCTTCCAGAGACCTTGGCATTGTTGTGTATTATAAGTATATGATTTTTCTAATTGACATTAGATGTTATATAGCTGATTGCAGTTGATAACAAATAATCTGTCAGGTATTTGATTGATGCATAATAAGGTTCTTCACCTTACTTGTTTCAGAGTAGTGACAGTTTATCTTTCCAGATAACGTAGCTCTGACATAGCAACATCCAACATAATCACTTGCATTTTATGCATCTTATGCACTTTATTCCTTTTACATTCACGGTATTCACTTAGTAGTTGTTGATTACTCTTGTCTATCTTTTGTTAATCAAATCTATTTTATTACACTTGTGTCTTCCTTGTGTTGATAATGCAGTAAGGTTCTACAAGTTAGGTATCCCACCAATCTTTCTTAAGCGATGTACTCCTAACCACACCTTAAGTGACATGTGATCCAAAATCCATAATGTCACCTGTGACGTGAGTACCCATCACTACACTATTTCGCCTCCTTAGGTTGGCGAAATCAAAATTCACTACAAGGTCCCAGCCAGCAAACACATGTGAGGCCCAGATGGGTGGCACCTGGGCTATCTAACTGGGGCCCAGCCAGTTTTGTCTTCAGTTTCCTTTCGGGCCCCACATGGGTCAGCCCAGATGAGACAATGAAATGAACACTGCTCAGTATGCATACTAGTACAGAGTGCTGAAAATAAGACTGAAGCAGCACTGCAGTTCATTAGATAATTAAGTGATTAATAGAGTACTGATTGAGCATTAGTGATGAACACCTGCTTAAGAAAAAAGAAACGAGCAGAAACTCAACAGCCACAGCCTGCAAAACAAATATGCAAATAAAAGATATTAAATCTCTCAAGATCTCAGCAGGAGGAGGATTAAACAACTCCACAAACAGCATTACCAACTTCACTCATTACTGACTTTATTTCTGTCAGACATCTACAGAAGATCTTATTGAGAATTACTGAGGTTCAGATGATGATGTTTTATTGAAAGTAAGAGCTTGGTTTGAAGTCAACATTATGGTGAATAACGTTTGATTTAATAGGGCTCTTGACTGTTACGCTACACTTTATGTTTGTTTTCTTTGCAACAATGTATTTAGAAAACACATTATTGTTTGCAAAGAAAACCAAATCAAAGGTTATCAGCTGATATTGGTTGTTTATTGATGGTCATCTTGATTATAACATTATATTCACTCAGAGCGTATCACTGGCTGGAAGTGGTTTGCTTTTATCAAGGAATTTAATTTTCACATACAAACCCTGAGGAAAAAAATAGATCGGATATTCTGAGTTTGGATTTTTAACTGTCAACTCTTTCAGACACACAGACATCAAGAATCAGTGTATGAATCTCAACAATGGTGATGTGATTCATGCTGTAATGCATGCTGGGAGCCATGGATGACTTTTGTGTGCTGCACCCAGAATGCACTGCAGCATGAATTATGTCACCATTCTTGAGGTTCATACACTGATTCTTGATGTGTGTGTGTTTATGTAATGCAGAAGCTCAAAGCATTTTGTGAAAAATGTATTTTAATATTCTTCAGCACTGTTGAACTTCAATATTGGCAGTCACATGTCCAGTGCTATTAAAATTATTTATATATCAGCTATACCATTAGATATTAGGCTCTAGAATCAGGCCAGTACATGATGATTCTATCTTCATTATCAGTTTGTCTTGCTTGTATTACCATAACAAACACAATTAAAACAGCCAGAGAAAAACTAATGACAATATTTTAAGGGCCAGCCACCCAACTAAAACAAACGCTGTTCTCCATTATGGTGACAAATATACTTTTCAGTAAAACATCAACATCTGAACCTCTGTAATTCTCAATAAGATTTTCTGAAGACGTCTGACAGAAATAAAGTCAGTCTTGTTAGTAATGAGTGAAATTGGTAATGCTATTTGTGGAGTTCTTTAATCCTCCTCTGCTGAGATCTTGAGAGATTTAATGTCTTTTATTTGCAGTTGTTTTGCAGGCTGTGCCTGGAAGTCAATAGTAGTTGTTGTGTTTCTGCTCGTTTCTTTTTTCTTAAGCAGGTGTTCATCACTAAAGGCCCCGATATACTTCAAACGAAGTTTGTTTTCATTCTTCGTTTGGGGGCAAAAAGAAGTTCAAAAAGGCTGAGCGACGGTATACTGTTTTCGAACATTCCAACACCCCCGCGCTGCTGGAGGTGCGGTGTAGATTAATGTAAACGTGTTGCGACCCTCGCGCGTATGCGCTAAACACAACAACATTGCAACGATGGTGTATCTAGGCCTTTTATTAAACTGGATAAATTATTACACGTTTTATATTTTATGTGGTGTCATGATTTGATAAAAACAAAGGTTTATTATTGTGTTCTTTTGGCATTTCATTTATTGTATACCATTTAAATTCGCTTATTGAAAGAAGTGGCAGCAGCAATATGGTGTAACATTTATTTGAAACACATGTATTTGGTACTTGCTACCTTTTATTTTTACTCTTTCCTTTCATTCTTTTCATGGCTTTGGAAAACTTGCTTCTGATGTTTCTCTACGTCGCTTTTTGCTTAACTCCGGGTCGTCGACACCAAGCTTCGTTGCAGTTTCTTTCTAGGAATTAAATGCTTTCTCTGACTCTTTAAAGTCTCCCCGCGAGCGATTGTACAGGTGCGGATATATTTGTGGCAGCTCAGCTATTCGACACAGTGTATTTATGTTGCTAGTGACTTGGAGATGTTGTTCTCCTGCCTGACCTTTATTGAATGAGACACGAATTGGGGGAAAAAATCGCACATAAAAGAAGGTGGAGTTCTAGAACACACCCACCGATTGCTTAATCGCCATGGACCAATGGTAGCTCAAAGGTGTTTAGGTGCCAAAACGAACTTCCCCAGAAAGTTCACTTTAGTGAGCTGTTTCGAACTGCCGAAACAAACAAAATGAACTTCGTTTCGGGCTAATTTTGTTCGAAATGACGTCATTTCAGTTTGTTCTTCGATTTTGTTTGAAGTATATCGGGGCCTTAATACTCAATCAGTAATCTATTAATCACTTAATTATCTAATGAATTGCAATGCAGCTTCAGTCTTATTTTTAGCACTCTGTAGTATGCATACTGAGCAGTGTTCATTTCATTGTCTCATCTGGACTGACCCATGTGGGGCCCGCATGGAAACTGAAGACAAAACTGGCTGGGCCCCAGTTAGATAGCCCAGGTGCCACCCATATGAGCCCCACAAGTGTTTGCTGGCTGGGTTGTAGCAACCTGCCCCATTTCACCAGTCCTAATCCAATCAGCATAACTCCTCAAAGACTGGGGCAGAGGCACCAAGAGCCATTACAAACAAAAGGTGAGAATCTCAGTAATCTGGTTCATTCAATTTACAATAAGATAACAGGAACTGGCAGAAGCCTCTTGCTACAAACTTTGTATAACAGAATCATTCATCTGATGTCATAATCTTTACCATAAGCACTAAATACAATGTATTTCACCTTAGTTTTTCAGGTGATTTTATGTCAGGATATAGGATCAGTAGATCCAAGACAGGTTCTTAAATTTGTTATCCCACAAAGTTTTTTTTTTTTTTTTTTTTTTTTTTTTTTTTTTTTTTTAACAAATTAGATATTATGAAATTCTTGAACTGCCGATACTTTACAAAGTGCAAACATTTCACAACTAACTTTTTGCATCAGCTCTGGTCATCACAAATGCAAGGTTGTTTAATTCTAAATGGTAACATGGCAATTATAATTCAGTTAGTTTTGCCGTTCTGTCCGTTTGGTCCTGGCTGTGCATTATCACTCTCCATGTGATTTTTTTTTTCGTTATTATTATTATTAAAGTAGTGCTGGGTGGTATGGCCAAAAATGTATATCAGGATATTTTTCAAAATTATACCGGTTTCACGGTATATGACGGTATTTTATTTTCTTCGGAGTGTCTATTTACACTAAGTGCAAATAGCCCGTCTTGTTGGCAGAGGCTATTTACACTAACTCTGCCCACCAACGTGTGACACATACAGCTGTCCCCTCAGCACAGCGCAACATTGAAAAGGGACCCCTCTCAAACAGTGTCGCGTTCCAAACGTTGTTTAAGCGACATACCAGTATTGTGGTATTTTGCTGTATTTTATAAAAATTTAAACAATTTTTTAAATTTTATTTTAATTGTTAATTGTTAAAATGTAAATTTAAATTTAATTTAATTAAATTTAAATTTTATTTTAAAAATTCATATCATAACAAAAATAAACACCGGTATTCGGTATGAACCGGTATACCGTCCAACACTATATTAAAGTAATATTTGGATTATTAACGTGATGGTGTAAATGTACGTTGTATAATGTGCACTGGGAAATGCATATTAAACAAGAGATGACTCGGATTCATGGCTTTATTCCTATTCTGTCAGGATTATGTTGTTTTGTTGAGTTTAATACATACTGTAGGTATGCTTCAACTGAACTCGGTTAGAATTGTTAAATTTATTAATGGAAAAATGTGCATCTCAATATAAATGTTGTAATTTTTAAGTAATTTATCATGATGTGGTGATTCAAGGGAAATAACTGAATAAATTGAGATAATGCGCTTAAATGTACCAGACATAGAGAACAGAAACCATTTTGTGCTATGTTGAGCGTATTATGTCGTCGAATCAACGGTCTGTGTGGCCATATAAGTTACAAACAAGTAAAATGTTATTTCTTTGTAGATTAAATAACAACAACTTGGAAAACAGACAAAACAGAAAAAGTAAGAAGCGTTATTTGAGAGAAGGGCATACTAATATAATAGGCGCAGACCTGTAATGGAACTAGCTTTACCCTGCGCTGACGTAATTTCCCATTTTTGTGGAAAAGGCTAATTTGAGAATGTATGTACAGAATGACATCCATTGTGCGATTGAGTCAACATGTGAATTAAGTTACTAGCGCGCACAGTAGCAGCATAATGCCTGCCTGGTAAGGCGTTTTATTTACTTAGGGGGTGCTGTAGGCCTACTTGTAATAAAATGAAAGTAAAGTACACAAATATCATTAAGATACTTGTGTGAATAAATAAAGCTGTATCAATTAGAGGTGAGAATCTTTTGGTACCTCACCATTCTTGTGAAAACTGATTCACAATTTTTCATCTGGTTTTTTTATACACTGGATATCAAATGCACCTGCATTTTGATTAAAAAAAAATTAAAATAAAAACTTCTATTGTATGTGTAGTCCTGGCTCAAGAAATAAGAGTTTACTATTAACTGTTAGCTTACTAATAAATCAAAAATATTTTAAACTTCCCATTAGGGATGTGCCCAAATCTGAATATCGTATTCGGAAAAGGAAACGGCATGTACTATGGAACACCAAGAGGGAATATGAGATAGGAGGAAAAATATATTTCAATGCTTTCTCTTGCAAACATCGTTGGGTAATTATACTGTATATAAATTGCGGGCAGCAGGGAGCCATCATTAATATGCAGGGCATTGAAATCGCTTTTAAATGCGCCCTCGCTTTTTACTTTCACTTTCAAGATTCATTATCATACATACTCTGTGTATACTATGGAGCGACAGTACTTACCACATATTTTACAAGATTAGATATTTGTCCATGGTGCTCAGGATCTGCAATACGAGATAGGAGGAAAAATATATTTCAGTGCTTTCTCTTGCAAATATCGTTGGGTAATTATACTGTATATAAATTGCGGGCAGCAGGGAGCCATCATTAATATGCAGGGCATTGAAATCACTTTTAAATGCGCCCTTGCTTTTTACTTTCACTTTCAAGATTCATTATCACACATACTCTGTGTATACTATGGAGCGACAGTACTTACCACATATTTTACAAGATTAGATATTTGTCCATGGTGCTCAGGATCTGCAAATCATTCACCATTGTCCTATAAGTCACCTCTCCTTACTTTGTTTATGTGTTAAGTGAAATTTGAGGTATACTGTAATCTAAAAGCCAACTGCTAGCAAGCGGCTAACCATGTCCCTTTAGTGGCTTCAGAGAATGCATTGTTCGTTTTTCATGTCTTTCAGAATACGGATTCACTATTCAGGGGACATCCCTATGTCCTATAATAATAAAAGATAAATAATTAATATAATATTTTTCCGAACACTTGCCCTCACTGAAAATGGGGCAGGATGTATTTGTTTTTCTGCACTGCTCTCAGAGTTGAGTTTCGCCTTTTTGTTCAGACAACATCATGTTGTTATTATAATTGTTATCATTATTATATTAACTAGAAAAGAATTTTTTGAAATTTGTGAATCAATGCAAATCGTTAGAAGAGTCATCGCTGTAAGACTCATTGCAATTCAAATGTGAATCGATTTTTTTTCCCCCACCACTAGTATCGATGTCATAAAATCACAAGTCTATTTTGATTTAAAGGTCAGAAACTATAGCTTACATGAATAAAAATCACAAACATGACACTTGTAAATTATATAACTGAATATATACAGATTTATTCATTAACATGTAATGTATTTTTTCAAATGGATAATGAACACTTAAATACAAGGAGTTCTAAAAGATTTTCAAATTTTTACAGCTCTTTTGTTTTAGACCATCTATTAATGTTAAATCCACAAATAAAATGTTAAGGTTTCAACAGCATCTGACTGGGAAAAAACAAAACAGCAGAAATTGATTTATATCATAGATATTTTCAAAGGCTTTCAATGTACTCATTAAAAAAAAGAACTTTAAAAACGCTTATTAGTTCTAACTAAGTTTTTGCTCAAAACTAACCAAAATTAAAAATAGTTTGTTTATAATTTCTGCACAGGAGAGACTTGGTGTTGTTTCAAAACAAAGGAAAGTATATATCTGTATCATAGACATCGACATCAGCTATCAGGCAAAATGATTGGAAAAATATCAGATATCAACAAAAATCGAATATCATGCATCCCTACTACGATGTAGTGGTTTTCAGTTTGCATAACTGTGACTAAAATGTATTTTCAGGTAAGGTTAGATATGGTCATTGGCCTAATTTTGGGTTATTTTTGATTGACCATTAGGCTAGTTTTGTTACGAAAACCTAGCAACCCTGGAAGTGTGTTAATAGAGGAAGCTGGAAGCTCTGTCCCGGTTAAAAAAAACATATTGTTTCAAGCTCAACTTAAAAAGGACTCTTTATTGACGAGTTCACAATAGTATTGGTCAGATTAAGTCTGGATTTAAAGCCTAAGGTCATGGCTTTTATATTGCCTATATTGCTGTTTCTGATTCTGAAGAAACTGACACTTGTATATTTATGTATGACATCTGTAGAAGGGTTTTTTTTTGTTTTGTTTTTTTTTGTTTTTTTTTTTAATGTGTGGTGGTGTCAAAGATTAGTTCTGTTATCTAAAATGTGTAACATATTGTTTTGACCTTTTATATAGGGTTTAAGAATTTTGCAGTACATTATAAAGAAACAAGTGTTCTGTACTTTCAGGTTCCATTCCAGATGAGAGACTCTACCGGATGTTTATCAATAACCAGGTTACCATGCTTCGGCCCAGGGAGGATGAAGAAGGCTGGTTCAACTTATTTGTCATCCATCAAAACAGGTTCAGGAACGCTACTAAGTTTAAGATTCAAATTTTTCAAAATTTTCAATTTTAAACTGTGTGGACTACTGTGTGGAGTAATTTTTTCCTTTTTATTTCTTGATGTCTTTCTTTATAATTCCTTGATGAAACTGTCGGTCGTGTTTAGTTTCCATCTTTGTATGTTTGCATAAAATGTGGAATGTATAACCGTTCATAGATGCTAGTCAATTTCAGGGCACTTATTATTTGTACACAATACACATTGTTTCAAAGCAGCTGTACATGTTGTTCACATTTAGCGATTTAGAGCTGAGTGACAATCAGTAAGTTGAGATTTGCTATATAGTATATCTTGTTTTATGTAAGTGGTACTGTATGTAGATATGCAGGTAAAAAGTGCATATAAAAATAATATATAGTTTCTGTTCAGATAAAATAAAGCAATATTCAGTCTCTTTTAAAAAATCTATTAAAATGTATTTGCATTAATTGTGTCTGTTTTTTGTAGGAGTAAGCACGGGGCGACAAACTACATCCCTGAACAGTTTTTAGATGATTTCCTAGATTTGGTGGTGTGGGGTCATGAGCATGAGTGTAAAATTGCTCCAGTCCGTA
Source organism: Spinibarbus caldwelli (assembly GCA_039654775.1). Classification (NCBI taxonomy): domain Eukaryota; kingdom Metazoa; phylum Chordata; class Actinopteri; order Cypriniformes; family Cyprinidae; genus Spinibarbus; species Spinibarbus caldwelli. The sequence continues at coordinate 24,834,400 of CM077252.1, read as the reverse complement.
ACGAACAACAGCTCTTCTATGTCACACAACCCGGAAGCTCTGTCATCACCTCTTTGTCACCAGGAGAAGCGGTCAAAAAGTTAGTGTGCCTGCACTCATATGTCATATGTATGCATACACAGTTCCACTAGGGATGTAAATTCTCACACTCTTCTGGGGTAGATTCTGGGGTATGTTGCTCAGCGCTGCTTATAAAGGGCGCATTCCAACCCCCTTTTTGTGCGCTTGAGTGCCATTGGCCATTGTGATGCAATGGTGCTAAAGGGGTGGTCAATCAGCTATTTTCGAAGGCTTGATTGTGTTTATAGGGTGTACTGTAACGTGTTCATGCTTCTTTTTAAAAAAGTCACATTATCTTTCACGTATTTTACCTTTATTCTTAGTTGCTGGAAGTCAATAGTTTCCACTATTGACTTCCTGATTCAATGAAGCTCCTCCTTCAGAAATACGCAGTGGGCTCAGAATGGTTAGCTGGCCCAGTATGTCCTGATTTGGATCTCTAATATATCTGCTCATAGACACATCCTCTGATAGATGCTGCCATGTCCGTGTGTATCCGTGTAAGCGCTCTGTGAAGAGCGTGAAGTGATGATCATTGCAGCCAGTCACAGACATATCTGTTGAGCGCGTGAACACAATGACCAATCAGAGGTGTTTTAGAATCTGCGAAACAGCACTCAAAATGCTTGCGGGAAATGCTGGTATCATCACATTTTATTAATTTCAGTACCAACTGGTACCGAAGTCGGTAGTTTTGACAACACTACTGGAGACGGTTCTTTTCATTCATCCGTTTTCTTAAAAACATTTTGTTTTTTTGAAAGCCTGTGTCTGAACTCAACTGTAAATCATGTTTTCTAGTAATTTTACGATTTCATATGTTATCTTAGTCATTTCCCTACCCCGTTCATATGGTATTAATTTTATTTGTGCAGGTCTTAAGAGGGGCTAAAGTGAAATGGAGAAATGGATTTGAATTGGTCACCTTGTCACATCCAGTGTAGACAGCTTATAGCTGTTGTGGTTGGACGCAACCATGACTGTGTAGACTCATGAAGGAGAAATGGATCTTAGTCCAGAAACACCCGTTAACATTGTAATTGCAAACAATATTAAGTTCCAGTAAACATAACAAAACATTTACAAACATAATAAACACTATATAGTCTATTTATTTCCTCCTCCACAACAAATCCTTTAAATTTGGTATTTGGTATCACAGAACAAGAATGAAAAATAAGAGCTATAAAACTATATTATTAAACTATAAAATAAAGCACAAATTAGGCTATAGTGGTATTCATTCTAAACAGAATACAAACATCAAGCTAAAATGAATTTATTTTAAGCAAACCTGAAACGGCATTCGGCTCGAGCCTCTCTCATTCCACAGGAATCCAAATTTTTCTATTTTTGCCATGTAACATATGGTTGCTAAACTATTTATTATGTAAGCAATACTTCAAAACAGTGTGATGGAAACAGCTAATATTAAACTGTATCGCTTTGTTGCTCGTTTTGTTGAAGTAATCCTGTGTTTACATCTCTCTTATATTTGCTCACCTCCTACTATATTTGTGAGGCAATGATGTAGAAGTAGGTGTTGATTTTCTACATGGACCGTCTTTTTCAATAAAAGCTGTTTTTATACTAATGAGGATATTTTGAGTTCTGACACTTACAGGATATTTTTATAGTGTAAAATTTGATTTCTCAATTCATGACCCCTTTTTAATGGCATATTATTGTTTCTTTGTAGAGCTTGACAGAATGAATGAATGCCTAAATTTATTTCATTTGGTAAGTTTAAGGATAATGGAATAATGTTTTTGTTGTTGTTTTGTATCTGGGTATTCCACAGGCACATTGGATTATTGAGAGTGAAAGGTAAAAAAATGAATCTTCAGAAAATTCCTCTACAGACCGTCAGGCAGTTCTTCATTCAGGATGTGACACTCTCAGAGCACCCTGACCTTTTCAGCCCAGAGCAACCCAACGTCATGCTCAAAGTCATGGCTTTCTGCCAGGAGAAGGTACATGCAATGCAATTAAACATGTTATATGTTAATAAAAAACAGTAGTAACTGGACAAAAGTTACTCAAGACAAATTTTGATGCTTTCTTAACATCAGATGGATAGATTACGTGTTACATTTACATGTTATATGGATACATTTCATTGTTGTGGCTGGTTGCTAAGGGTTTTCCGCTGGTAGGTCGGATTTTCTGTCAGGTTACTATTGTACTGATCAGTTAGAAAAGTCATATTTTAGAAGCAGTTACTACAAATTTCATCCATCCTATTGGTATATGGATTAAATATATCCTAAAACTATTTAACTTTATTTGAACACTTTGGAGCAGAATCACTTTTGCAGATTTGCAATCTTTGGATCAAGAACTTTTTAGATTGAACAAGAAACAAAAGACAACAGTTTCATCTATAGAACTCAAGAAGAGGGAAATTCATGTGCCAAAGCAAGTGGCAATCAGAATGAGTCCTTTAATTCAGCATGAAATGGAAATTGCAATTTTGTTTTCTTGTGACGTTGATCTGAGAGTTGAAAAAGCTTCTCAAACAAGGTAAAATATAGGCCAGGACCAATGTCCATCAGGAATTGATTGGCTCATTGTGGTTTGCTAATTGCTGCAGTCTCATGTGACAGGTTGCTGAAAAGTATGAGCTAGTACATGTTTGCTGAATGTTGGTGAGAAAGAACCTACTGTTTTGATGGAGTTGTTAAAATCATTCCACCATTGAGGTATAGACCTTTTTCTCAACGCGGAAGTCTCACCCGACTATAACAGTGCTTTACATTTCCGGTTTCCAGTCACATTTACATATTTTCCAAGCCCATAATATAACGTGAAACCTATGAAAATGATTTTAAAAATCATGTGGTGCCATTGTTTTATCACTTCACAGTGTTGCAACGACTGTCTTTTTGTATTAAAGGACCAGTTATAGTTTAATGAGTGGGAAGATGACATGAAGCGACGCGAGTTTAACTGCATTGAAAACAGATGAGCACACATACAGCTCCCGATCGGGCGAAGTTCACGGAATTTTATCCACAGAATGATAAGAGCAAACATTATTTTAACATATTTTATTATTTCACACTCAGTATTTTAACTTAAGCGCTGCAAGCCATGTATACAGTGCCGGACATGACAGGTTTTCTGGTACATATAACAAGTACTTTAAAGGAATTCCTTTGCTTATTGCCGTTACTGTGGCAGCCAACAACAGCACAGGTTAACCCTCCGCACATTTTTATATTTAGTTACATTGAAAAAGTTTCAATTGGGTGATCTTTTTTTACCCTGTTTTAACGGATTTCTATGGAGATCGGAACACGAGAGCACCCAAACGGAAGTTAGAATCCGTCATGGCGCCGCTCCTCGGTTACTCAGGAAAAAGGTCTATAATGTATGAAGGTTCGGGAAAAGTTCACTCAGGTATTACTGGACATTCCTATTTTATTCCTTTTATTCTTTTAGGTTGAAGAGATGCTTGAAGAGGCAGAGAGACAGAGACTTGGAAATTCTCTAACTCCTGAGAAACCTCTCATCAGGCTACGAGTATGTACACCTCTCTTTGCCTGGATTTACTATTTGTTGTTTTCTCAGTTGAAGAAATACTGGGTGATATACAAGTAATACATCTTTCATCTTACATCATGTGCCTCTCTCTCTCTCCAGGTGGATTATAGTGGGGGTTTTGAAGTTTTTAACACTATGCGCTTTAGTCAGAAGTTTGTAGATCGGGTGGCAAATCCCAAAGACATCCTACATTTTATCAGACACAGAGAGGCCAAAGACAACATTAAAGGCAAGTCACACACATCTGCTTAAGCAATAATGCGGTAATATTATGAATATTGTTAAGATGCGCATTGAGCTTCTTCAGCTATAGCTGTAGTATTTTCACAATATAGGACAGCCTCAAATGTCTTGTTGTTTTTATACAATCGTTGGTACATAACATTAAGGATACAAATTTTCATTAATACTTTGAAGCAAATTAAGTGCCATCTTCCATTAGAAGATATTTTCTTGGCATTTAAATAAGATGAATAGTTGGTCTCTGTTGGTACTACACAGTGATATGCACAGTAATTACAGTGGCTTTTATGGCATTGTGTTTCCATCTTGCCTATTTAAATGTATAAGTTATTTTAAATCATTTGCACTAAAGAGAACTCAATTCAGTATTTATGCAAGATTTTCTGTGCACACACCCAAAGCTTGTACACAGAAAGCCACGTTTTATTGGAGAACCACCTAATTCAGTACCCTTTCATATCTTCTTGTGCTTGAATGAGCATGGTGTAATTACAAACGTAGTTACAATTAGGTGAACCAATTTCATGGGTAAAATGATGCATATTGGAGATTAGGATTATGGTCATATCGCCATAATGCTTATGCATAATACGTAAGAGTTCAAGCATAGTATTCAAGCCACAGCAGTAGCAAGGAAAAAACTTTTTTATGTATTTTAGCATGGTTGGAATTATGTATTCTCTATTCTGCATCAGTATTTAGACCAAAACTGTCTATTATAATTATTTTTTTATACTGTATAATTTTATGAGGAATATTTCATCCAAAATAAAACTGGGATTGATTTCTTCCCTTATGTCTTTCCAAACCCATATGACTTTTTATTTTGTGGAACAAACAAGTAGAAAGTTTGAAGAATACTGGTTGCTGTTATCCATATGTCCACGGTTTTACAGTGTCCTGTCCTAAAATGTGAATTCAAACCATTTTTTTTTTTCTTACACGTGCAATAACAGTAAATGGGTATACGATATAGACTCCTGCACGGGTCCTGTTTGATAAACCTGCACCCGCCCCGCACCCACAGTAGTTAACCGAATACCCGACCCGTTATCCCGTTAACACTAATTTAATTCCGAACCCGACTCGACCCATTTGACATAAAAACCGCAACCCGAACCGCACCCGCATTAAATCTACATAAGGCACAGAAAACACCTTTATTTGAACAATCTATTGTAAACCGGTCTAAAGGGCTTAGATTAATAAGCCAAATATGAGTTTTTCCTTCATAACCTATAAAAAAAAATTAACTTTATAGGCTGCATAAAAATATGTAGGACTGGCAGCAGTGTCGAGAGAGAGAGAGACTAGAGAGAGCGCGCACAACATCCAACGTGTAAAAACAATATAAAACTATTGCGTACATGTGACCAATCTATTTTAAACAGGTCTAAAAGGCTTAGATTAGTCAAATATGAACTTTATAACATATTGAATATGTGTTAGGCCTATTTTAGAATGAGAAATAGATTAAAGCTTTTATTCAAACTGTGAATAGATTAACTACAGAAAAGCGAGCAAAGAGCGCTCCCTTTAATATAATCACTAGACCTACAGCTGTCAATCAATGTGAATACAACTGTCGATTAGCTACAGTGCTCAGTGTTTGCAAATCCCGCTGTAGAAGCCCTGGTCTTCAGACAGAGCGCGCGAACACAAGCACGGGACAATTTGAAAGGAGCTGCCTATCAGCCTGTACTGGATTAAGTCGAAATAGTCTTGTTTATAATTGTACCCGCAACCCGCCCGTGCCTGTCACCAGTCCGACCCGCACCCGCACTGCACCGCACCTGACACGTCAATATTATTCCACCCGTTACGTCAATTTTTGCGGTACCCGCCCGCGTGCAGGATACGATATCACAATATCAGACTTTTCACTACACGATTATTGTGGCAAAAAAAATTCACAATAACAATATATTGTGATATCTGTGGATTCTCTGCTCAAAGGGGACATAACACTAAACGTTTCAAGCCAATCTCACATTACTTAATCTTGAGTACCTATAGAGTAGTATTGCATCCTCCATATCTCCGAAGAGTCTTTAGTTTTATCAGATTTATAAAAGAAAGATACAGCTTTAAGCTTCCCTCTGAAAACAGCCGAGCTCTTGGAGACGTGCTGTGGGCGGAGCTAAAGAATTGTGAGCACTTACACAGGGATTGCCAACAAAACAGAAATTTTATGCAGTTTTATTTACCTACTGCGGTTCTGACTCTTGACCGGGGATCTTTTATCGCTGGGACCACTCCATCTTTTGGTATCAAATGATGTGCAAATCCAGCATCGAACTGGGTCTTGTTTATAAAACATTGGTCACCGAATTGATGGGAACAAACACACTTGCGAAAAACACACCTGTTCACGTAACGCTGGATTCTTTGGGAAGCTGAACAAGGTTATGATACCACACTTCCAAAAACACACTTGTTTGGAGACATTCTTCTCGAGCAAGTCCTGTGCAGCGCTGCCAACGACTTCCATAACCGAATGAAGCACGTTGATGGGCTCTTGCTCTCGCGGTGGTTGCTGTGTGTGCACACTCTTCTAGGAGATAAACTTTGGCCATGTTTTGTCATGAGAATCCAACTCTTTAACAGAGTAAAATTAACAGCATGTCTACCTACATCAGACATAAAGCAGCCATTGCAAATCATTTGAACTTTGTGTATATACATCATAAATAGAACAAGGCATCAGTTTATTGTCGGGGATTTGTTGTGTCATGTCGCGCCGCATCCAGTGTAGACATTATCACTGATTATTCAATATACAATACACAATAGGTTATTTATAGACATTAGGTTAATAGATTATTCAATATACAAAATACAGTATACAATAGGTTCTTCTACTGTATTTTGTTGCATCGTGCCACAGCGCTCGCATCCGGTGCGAACACAGAGTTTAAATCAGAATGCATGAAATAGCATTAACCCCCCCCCCTTTAAAGAACATTTGACATTTGAACGAGCTCCTCTAACCGTGTTTATGAAAGAAAAGTCATTTCTGTTTCGTGAACAAATCTTCTGAGTCTGAAGTATTTATTTATTTATCCAAATTTGCTGCATCCAGTTCTCAAACCTGAATAAGCTTTTTATGAATTGTACTTGTCTGGTTCAGAAGCTGAATGGAGGGGAAGGAAATATTAGTAAATAATAAAAAATTAAAAACAGTAAATATAAAAATACATTTTCTTTTATTCCACATACTGTACAAAGCTACCTATTGTATATCTTCTGTAGACTTGGTATAAAGCATACATCATATAGACCACTTTTGAGATACATTTTTGCTTCATTTGTGTTCTTTTTGATGCTTGACTGTCCCAGTCATTGTAATTACTTTATAAAGAGCAGCCAATACAAAACAACAACAACATTTCTTTAAAAATGTTTGATGGAAGTCAGCCATGCGGGTTTGGAATGACATAAGGGTCAGTAAATTATGTCAGTTTCACTAATGCCACTTCAAAATGTTGCTTGTGGCGTACTAATTAATTGAACATCTTGCATGATTGCATATGCACAATTTTTAGGTTAGTATTTAAGTTTATGCTATGTGTGTTCTGCAGAAGAAGGTATGGACTTTGAAGCAATTCTCTCTCGTCCCACCTCTGAGGTCTTACAACTGAGAGTGGAAGATCTTGTGAAGGAATACTTTCAGAAAGCTGAGAAGGTTTGTAGTTTGTCTGTGTGTAGAGGATACAGATCAGTCATCAGTCAACATTCCGCTCAGTCCTTTTCAAACCTTCCACAGAATTATGCATATGTAGGTCTCATTTGAAAGGTTATTGTTACTTTTGTTGAAGCTTTATAAAAAAACTAATAGTTGTTTTATTATTTGCAAGATCTCATTGGTTAATCTGTTAAGCCCAGAGCACATCCCACAAGAAATAAAATAATCACAAAATTTTAAATATATAAAATTTAATGCTTAGAAGCTTGACATTACAGTATATAAAAGCACTTTTTCAGAAGCCTTTTATTCTGTAAGCATTTTTTCCAGTGGGATTTTTAAAAAAGTCTTTGTTAAAGAGTTGAACCAAACTAACCAGAGGTGAAAACTCAAACATTACAAACTTTGATGTGAAGCAAAAGAGCATTTGAAAATTGGACAAAATGACAAGGGTACCAGACTGTGTTCTTAATAGCTTTTAAGAGGGAAAGAACTACATCCCATGAAGCATTGATTTAATCAAATGAAAAAGAAAAACTCTTAATTTAAAGATGTTGATTGTTTATACACTGCGTTCCAAATTATTATGCAAGTGACATATCAATAGGATTTTGGTACAATAAAGAGTCAGATTTTTGTTTGTGTGGTTTTTCACATCTTTTTAGATAACTGGTATCAATCTCAGACAAGTTTGTTCAATAGTTTGCCAGTTCTTCTTAGGTAAATGGAAACCCTACTTAAAGAGGTTGTTCCACATTATTAAGCAAGTCACCGTTTTCATGAAATATGGTGAGGAAAAAAGTATGAAAAAAAAGTATGAAACAATGCAATGACTTGCAAAAGGCATCAACACAAACAATATTTTGCGAAAAGCAAATAGAAATTATTTAACTGTCAAAAGATTTGTGAGTGACTTAGAGCACAAAAGATGCTCTAAGATAAAGATTTATTAAGGAAAGTTTCTGTCAAACAAATGAACTGTATTGTAATACCAGCTGTAAAAAAGCCACTGCTGAGCAGCAAACAGGTGTTTGAAGCTACTGGAGTCTCAAGATCCTCTCCATGCAGACTGGCAGTTGTGTGTAAAGCTGCGTTTCAGTCACTGCTAACCAAACCTCACAAAGAGAAACCTGCAGTGGCTGTATTGCTTTATTGTACCGAAATCCTACTGATATATCACTTGCATAATAATTTGGAACGCAGTGTAAAGATATGCAAAATATATATATATACACATATTTAAATAGTTTGAGAGTATATGGAGACATTATTCACAGTGCTTCATGGAAGTGGGTAGGTGTTAAAAAGTCCACTTGCTTGTTAGCTTGTTTCAATTTACTGATTGTAGAAGAATTTTGCTGTTAAACATGATTATGTAACCCCTTAATGGTAACTGTTCAGCTAGTGGGATGCTCATGTTTATTACAGTCGAATCCTATTGTAAACCTTTCTAATCTTGATTAACTTTATATCGTTGTGTCTATATTGCGCTGGGGTTTTTTTGTTTGTTTGTTTGTTTTCTTATACTGTAGCAGATGTTTGCAAAGTTATAATTTTCTCTCCGATTAATCACATCTTACTGAACTGCTCTGCTTCTAATTCAAGTAAATGTGATTTTAATTGGTAAGGTCTCTAAAAGACTAAAAAAACATTTAGAATTTTTATCACATTTTAATTTAAAACATCTTGTGTAAATTTGTTGTATTTTGTATTGTTTGCTTTTATTTTATATTTTATTTTATGGACGTCTGTCCGTAAGGTGCAGGCTTACCCTGAATTAATTGTTTTTACTTGTTTTTGTAAACTGATTGATAAGTATATTGAGTATAATGAGTTCAGAAACTGTGTATAATAAATTTATTAAAAATAGTTTAAAGTTAACTACCCACTGTTTATATTTCGGCACGTAATGGTGTGCGTTTCTGTGTGTTCATGTGTAGAATGTGCAGTTGTCTTTGTTGACGGAGCAAGGCATGGGAAAGGCAGTGCAGGAGTTTGTGGATAAGGAGGAGAAAGATGCTATAGAAGAACTCATAAAATACCAGCTGGAGAAAACCCAACGCTACCTCCGAGAACGACGGGTGGAAGCCACAGAGGAGAAGATTGATGAGGAGGTAAAAGGAGGAGCATTTAAGGAAGATCTAGTGAGAAATCTTAATTAAACAAGGCATTAAAATAATTTTACGGCATTCTTTGCTTTCACAATGAGCTTACTTAATTGTAATTTCCTGTGATGATCTTACTCTTTCAAGAAACAACATCTTTATGTTACCATTTTCAGGGTGTAAATTGTACTCAAGTATTAAAAAAGTAGAAGTAACCTAGCTAAAAGAAAGAAAAAGAAAGGAGATTCTTGTTTCATCCTATTGAATCGTCTTTTAGATGCAAAGTGAAATTGCGAAAAAATAAACTGCATTAAATCTTTTGTCGGGCAGACATACAAACGTTTGGTTAAAGGGAAAACTCAGTGACTGCAGGTGAAACACATCTATCTAGTGCAACAACTGACAATTAAACCCAGCCCAGTTGAGTACTAAAACTACAGCCATTGAAGGGATACTCCATCCTTTACACTCTCATGCCATCCCATATGTATATGACATTCTTTCTTCAGATGAACACAAACTAAGATTTTTAGAAAAAAAGATCCCTCTGCATATAATGCCAAGAGTACTGGACGTCCAAAGATGATGCTTTAAAAAACTACACAAAGTGAAGATGACCCATACAACCCCTGTTGATAAACCAATGTCTTACAGGCATGTGTTAGTAAAAAAAAATATATATATACAAATAATATTTTAAAAATGACCGTAGTGTTCACTTTGTGTGGTTTTTGAAGCAGTCCTGTACACTTGCATTATATGGACTAAAAACCTTTTTTCTGAAGAAAAAGGTCATATACATTTGGGATGGCATGAGTACATGATGAGATAATTTTTTCATTTTTGATTAAAACAATTAAAAATCTGTTCACATCCTGCATAGAAGACAATTCAGGCAATAGTGGGTCAGGGTCTCACCTTTACTTACAGGGTCTCACCTTTACTTGCATTTGTCTTTAGATTCGACAGTTTCGAGACTCAAAGAGAAACACAGCAGAAGAGGATGAGGAAGTACAAGAGGTCTCTCTTTATATCTTTTGCTCGCAATACAGTACACATTAACTTCTTTTCACATTTATAATTGACATTCCTATGTAAATTAACCTAGCAACATTCATTCTGTTTCAGGCTATAATTCGTGCAAAAGCTCATAGGGACCGCAGTGATTCTGTTAGAGATGATGACATCAACCTATCAGATGAGCCAGCTGACATTGCTGTGGAGTCAGATGAAGAGTCCACTTCTGCTCCTGCAATCCGTGGAAGGGGGCGTGGCTCTAGAGGTACAAGCAGAAGAGGAAGAGGTATTTACATAAACATAAACATTCACAAACATATATTAAGTTTCTTTGATAGCTACTAACAGGTGGTGGAATCATACAACATGACGTATAAATTACCTAAATTATGTGGACTCATCTTTTTAATTAAAAGGTTTTGGTGTTCCAATTATTTTCAAACCTTAATTTTGTAATTAAGGCTGGGTGAAAAACTGGTACAAATCTTGAGTATTATTTCTATTACAATTGCGCCATTGTCTCTGAACCACTTATTGGTTCGGGTGGAATATTATTTACGTTGTCATTTGCAGTGGTCGGAGATTCAATAGGCATGGGCGGTGTAGGTCCAATAGCCAAGACTCTTTATATTCTGTTCAATGTCTCTGATAGGCTGCTGCTTTCAAACATTCCCATGCTTATTTGTGTTTACAACGTAGTCTGAAGACAGCAAAAAAGATACAATTTACAACACGTTCTATTCATGTTATCTGTTGAGTTTAGGAATGCAGTGGCCATTCAAAGTTGTTCAGATTAGTCATCGCTAAAACACTGGAGTTTTGTTTGGTGTGTACTCGCTGACTGAATTCTCTCATCATAAACGAGAAAGTGCAGATGTATGTACCATGTGGGTAAGAGATTCATTTATCATACAGTGTTGACAGCTTCAGTGATTATAATGGGATTTTTTTGAGAGTACTGAAACTCGCACTAGACTGAATTCAGTAATAATGATCTGTGACAATTTAAATGGGTCATTCCGTATCAACTCAACCAGAGGTCCCCGGCTCAAGTTTTTGATTTTGCTAATATTTTTTTCTGAAGAAAGACAGACATGTATAGTGATGAAAGCCAAAATATTAAATGTCATGGATGAATAATTACTGAGTAATCCACTATTTTGTAGAGGGGTTCATAATGGAAAAATTTTACACAGAGATTTGTAGGTCTGTTAGTAAAATCTGTTCACTTTAGCAATCTTGATTGCATTATGTGCCAATGGTGACCATTCAAAAATGGGGAAACAGCACTTTTGATGTTTTTTCTCCAAAGTTTGCATGCCTGTAACTCAAGAAGTATAAAATATATCTTGATGTCCTTTTAGATATTGGGTCTTAACAAACTTTCCTTTTGGCATATTCATTTTTAAGGCCCTATATAGTTCGGTTCCAGAGATTTTGGAATTTTAATATGGCTTCAGGAGTAAATTATTAAAATGTTCATATTTTCAGTGGTCAAAAACCAAATGTGGGATCGATTTCCAAAAATATGATACTTCTTTTCTTTTAAAGAGGAATGTCTGAAGAACAAATAATGTTAAAACTAGAGATGTATCTTGTTTAGTTCTGTCACAACAACTGCATTGAGTGCCATAAATATTATTTTTCCAAAGTTTGCATGCCTATAACTCAAGGAATATTAAAGATATTGCAATATTATTTTAGATTGTAGTTCTTAATAAACTTTTCTTTTGGAATCTTCATTTTCAAGGCCCTACATTGTTCAATCCCAGAGATATGGGGACCTCAATGAGGCTGCATTTTCAGATTATTGAATATTAAATTTCAGCGCTTGAAAACCAAATGTTGGTCACTTTGTATACAGCTGATACTTAGAGTATTTAAAGCAGAATGTCTGAAGAATAAGTAATGTTGAAACTAGGAATGCATCTTGTTTCCCTCTATCAAAACAATTGCATAGGACATATGTAGGATATCAGAGCGAATCAGACAAATTAAGATTTGATCGGATTGGTGTTGAAAAACCCAAAGAGCCAAATTCCACAGAGAGGCCCCAGATAACAAGACAACGTCATAAATCTGTCCACGGTACCCTGGCGCTATGAGTCTGGAGCAAGCCTAACCCACAAGCCTCTTTCACAGAACAGCTTGCAACATGAAGACAAAAGAATACTTATTGATAAGTCCAACACAAGAAGGAAATCGTCAAATTTGGGGCAAGTAATCAAGATTAATGGTGAAAAAGATGCACCGCGTGACCATCACGTGTTCCACGATGGAAATCATGAGCTTCCTGAGACTGACTTTTCCTCCACATAAAAGACAAAGAACCAGACTGAAATTCCTTCCAAACCCCTTTTGACCTTTTTGTTCTACGCAGAACTACACCCAGAGACTTTCTTTTTCATTTGCACCAAAATCATCTTAAAAGGACTTATGAGCAACTAATGAACTGCATATTATGTATGTAACCCACAAAATTAACTATCATGTTTTAATCACATATTATGTATGTCTTTTTAATAACTAGGGAATAGCTTAAGAGTTAATATTCATGTTTGGTATGTATGAGTTTGAAAAATCATGCTTTAAATGTTTCTTCCAATCAATTCTTTGTCAAATGTATCATAGTCTTGTTAGAGAAATCATGTCCAAAATTATACTTTACAAGAGCGGGAAAATTCGGACCACGTGACTGATACAGGATTTATGATGGGGAAGAAACAGAGCAACACCCCTAGGCTAAGATCATTTCTAATTGGTCAAGACGTCCAGATAGGACGGTCTGAAAGCCGAGTTTAAAAACTCAGGTCACCATCAAACGTTCTTCTTCAAATCTCTGCTCTTCTAGCTTTTCTGCTTTTTCGTCATTGCTCTTGCTTTGTACATTTAGCCATGCTTTTTGCCACTGCTGTTTGTCCATGAATTCTTTGAGCGGCATTCCAGCGTGCTCTGGCCTACATGCCAGCTGCTACCACAATGAGAAGAAAAACCACCTAGTCTCGTTACATCCTTTTATTCTTCTACTTTAATTTCTTGTCTTTCCGTGAGAGTTTCGTTAAGTTTGCCGCAAAGTCCAGCTCCGACTGCACCCGCCCCAAACTTCAACCAAACCAACTCTGCATCAAGTGCCAACGCTCAAGACTTTACTACGAAAGACCACTGAACTCAGCCAATCCGCAACCTCAGGAAAACCCCTTTCTGCAAGACGACAAAAAAAAAGGGAATCCCTCAACAAAAGGCAACGCAAGTAATACAACTCCAAATTTTTGCTGAGCTGGTACATTTAATATAAATTTTAGCCTCATTGAGAAACTCAATGCAAGGGTTAAATAAGTGATTATTGGTTGTTCAGGTCTCTGCAATTGCACATATTGCTGTAAACTTGGGATATCACATTTTCATTCTCTTAACTCATCCTTTCCTTACTTTCTCTCTTTCTGAAACTTGTATGAATGTGTGAATGCGTGTGTTCATGTGTTAGATTAGTTTACATGTCATAGATTTATCAAATAAAGTCTTATTTATATTGAAAAGAGAAGTATCTTGTGTATTGTGCTTACAAGTTAATGTCTTAAACTGCCGATCTTGTTATTGTGCTTAATAATGTTTTCACTATATTTTGGATTTTAATATCCAGTGCAGAGTTGATGTTATACGGCTCGTTCAGTGAATCGCTGCCGACTCAGTGATCAGCCGTAAAACAGTGATTCTGTTCAAATTCCCTATAAAATCATAAATGATTCCCTTCGAGCTAAATTGACTTTGTTTCCTTTATTTACCTATTACCCCTTACACATAAGTCAAACTCAAAGTCAAAGTCTGCTTTATTGTCAATTCTGCCACATGTACAGCACATACATACAGAGAATTGAAATTGCGTGACTCTCAGACCCATGGTGCATACAGTTAACAATAAAACACTAACAGTAGACGTAGAATGCAGATAAATACAGTTTAAAATATAAAAACAAACTATACAGATATACAAATAAGGACATTGTAGAAAAGAGTTAGATTAAGTGGCATAAGGCACATGGCAGATGAAATGCAAATCGGTTAAATAAATAAACAAAACTAAAAACAAAACTGTGCAGATATGAGTGTAGTGCAAAAAGAGCTTAACAAAACGAAACTGTGCAGATATAAAGAGTGTAGTGCAAAAATAGCTTATCAGGCTGTTTAAAGTGACAGAAGAGGTAGTTGAGTGGGGTCAGTTCAATACTGACTGAGGTAGTGGGCAGTCCACTGTTTGAGTGTCATGAATATTGTTTTTCCAAAATTTGTAGGGGTGCGCCGATCCGATATTCAGTATCGGTATCTCTACGATACTGGCATTCTCTGCCGGATTGGGGTATCGGTCAGAAGAGACCGATCCAAATCCGATATTGTGCGTATACTATTGTGTTATTGTTAAGTCCCACAAAAGCCACAAACACATTGTAAAACACCATAAAGTTTTCGTGCACTATATTTCAAGTGTTCTGAAGCCATTCCATAGTTTAATGTGAAGTATAGATGAATATTTAAGTCAAGTTCACGTTAAATCTTCTCTCCGCTGCAGCTGTCTGTCATCCTCCATTCAGAGTTCAAACTGCGTGTCACGTTCGGTTACTAGAGTCAAGACGATGAAACTCTCTGCAAGATTATTAAATGTTCCTAATATTATACTTGACCTGTAAATAAAGATAAATGGTTTTGCATAAAAGGACTTTATCTTGCAGGATTTTATCTTCGTGCTGTTTTCAAAATCTTGTTGGTGTCTGTTAGATCACAACACTGGACTAGAGAGCACTATGTTCTTAACGAGCACAGTAACTGAAATTTAAAACTGTTAAAAGAAAAGGCTCAATAAACTATCGCACAGATTTAATACACTACGCATTATCTCTCCACTTTTTGCTTTGAACCGCGTTGCTTCAAGCGCATCATTCTGCGCATAGAATGTGCATAAGCGCTTTGTGCCGCTCTGTATCTGGAGCCTTTTGTATCATAATTAATAGCCTTTCTTGTTCGTCTTATCTATCATATGTTTCTGCCTCATTAGTGTGCTATAAATTTAAAAGAAATGTCTTTTAATTTTACAGTGTGTGTATATATATATATATATATATATATATATATTACTTGTTTTTCATGAATGTATTTTACAACAATACAAAGAGCAATGTATATTGTTGTACATTATCATCTTAGATTTAGTCTTACACTTATTCGCTTTTATTTGTTCCCCACTAAATTTTTTTAATTTTATAAAATTGTGCACTCATGATTTTTCTAGAGTAACTTTTGCTACTGAATTATCCACTAACCTAGTTTATAATAGTATTTTTGTCATAGATTATAATTATATATGCATTTGTTGTTTTTCTTTACAGTAAAGTTGTCTATATTTAGGAGATTGTGTGTAACACAAAAAAAGTCATGATCAGGTCAACACACATTGAGGTATAAAAATTCAACACTGATTAAAAAAACGGGCCAGGTATCGGATCAATATCGGTATCAGCAGATACTCAGAATTTTTGGTATCGGATCGGTTCTAAAAAAGTGGTATTGAGCCATCCCTAAAAAGTCGTGTGCCTGTAACTCAAGATGTATTAAAGTTATCTTAATATGATTTTAGATTCTTGTTCCTAAGAAAGGTTGTTGTTTTTTTTTTTAATTATTAAAACGTAATAATTCAGATTAGGCAAATCTTGGTTTATTGATGTGAATGCAATGTGTGGTAAAAGCAACCACTTCTCCCTATGAGGTGTGGGATTTGATTCAAACATGTTACAATATTGTGTGTTTAAACTCTTGGTAGCTTCAGAAGCTGTTAAAATGAACAAAATCTCTTCTTCCAAATATCCCTGAAACTGATTCAAATATAGAATCTTATGAATAGCCTACTGAGAGAAAGATAATGTCCCTCAGCTTGACAATTTCAGTGCATTTTTAGCACTCCGACAGGTATGCTCTGTGCATATTGTTTTGATAGAGGGAAACAAGATGCATTCCTAGTTTCAGCATTACTTATTCTTCAGACATTCAGCTTTAAATACAATAAGTATCAGCTGTATACAAAGTGACCAACATTTGCTTTTCAATCACTAAAATAGGTAATATTCAACAATCTGAAAATGGAGCCTCATTGAAGTCCCCATATCTCTGGGACTGAACAATGTAGGGCCTTGAAAATGAAGATTCCAGAAGAAAAGTTTATTAAGAACTAGAATCTAAAATCATATTGCGATATCTTTAATACTTCTTGAGTTATAGTCATGCAAACTTTGGAAAAAGAATATTTATGGCACTCAGACAGGTATGTTCAATGCAGTTGTTGTGACAGAACTAAACGAGATACATCTCTGGTTTCAACATTATTTGTTCTTCAGACATTCCTCTTTAAAAGAAAAGAAGTATCATATTTTTGCAAACTGACCCACATTTGGTATTTGACCACTGAAAATGTACATTTCAACAATTTACTCTTGGAGTCATATTGAAATTCCAACATCTCTAGAACCAAACCATATAGGGCCTTAAAAATGAATATGCCAAAAGGAAAGTTTGTTAAGACCCAATGTCTAAAAGGGCATTAAGATATCTTTAATACTTTTTGAGTTACAGGCATGCAAACTTTGGAGGAAAAACTTGAAAAGTGCTGTTTCCTAATTTTTGAATGGTCACCATTGGCACATAATGCAACAAAGATTGCTAAAGTCAACTTATTTTACTAACAGACCTACCAATCTCCGTGTAAAAATAACATTATGATGCTGCCATCTTTCTGAAGTCAGTTTTAACCTCCTGTAATTTGGCTCTGAATCTCAGGTGAAAATTTCCATTTTGACCTCCCTCTACAAAATAGTGGATTACTTAGTAAATATTAATCCATGACATTTAATATTTGGGCTATCATCACTATACATGTTTATCTTTCTTCAGAAAAAATATTAGCAAAATCAAAAATTTGAGCTGGGGAAATTTCTGAAATTTGGTTGATTTGACACGGAATGACCCAAATGTTCTTTGATCTCTTTCTCTAAGCATAAACAATTTATTCACTGTTTGAATAACTTTGTAAATGAAAGCGTTACGATTAATAACAAGGTGTTTATTAAATTGTGATAATGTTAAATACAAATTTGGCCACATAAAAAATATTTTATGACATGACACCCTTGTCTTGCCTAAAAAGATGGGTTTATGGCATGCAGCTAATAGATTACACTAACATTAGCCTACTTTTAGCCTTAACCTGGAGTTGATTTGCCCTCCATGGTGTGTATGATGTGGTTTATGCAGTCGGTATGGGAAGATTGTTAACATGATGCAGGAAAAACTTTTGGATTGTTTACACAACGGATGCATGTTCTCATCTTTTTTCTGTTAATTACCATGTTGCACGTGTCCATTTTTCTTCAGTGCATCGACTCAGAATGCCTAATGTTGATTTGATTGTTTGTGTAAAAAATTAAATAATTGTTGCCTACCGGATGTAGATTTAATGTGAGTGTGGTTCAGGTCACAGTCTTTATGTCAAACGGGTCAGGTCGGGTGCGAAATTAAATTAGTGCTGCTGTTGGAGAAGGGGTCGGGTGTTCTTTTAAGTTTTTGCAGGTGCAGGCAGGTGTGGGTTTACCAAACAGTACCCATGCAGGACTCTGCACTATAGGGTGATTCACAAACAGTGAATTAGGGTTGCAGCAATTCAATAAATTAAATAATTAATCATGAAAATAACCAACAGTGAATTTTCAGATACGTTTAAAGCAAACCAAATTAATTAGCTTACTCTTCTGTACGAAGCAGTTACATTAGGCCTTTTGGGATCCATATAAAATCCCACTTAGGGAGCATGTATATTAATTCGGACATCCCAGTCCAAATGTATCTATGTCCTATACCTCCCTGGAACCTAAAGCTAAATATCTTAAGGAACTTGACTCAACATAAGTAGAGGTGACCCCTCCAAATCTATCAAACCATCAAACATTAATTCGGCCCTCGCACTGAGATTTCAGTAAGCCTATTAAACTTCAGCTTGAAAGTTCAGAAAGAATCTGGGCGCATTGTATTTTCCTGGGGTGTGTGTTTAAATGTGTATCTGTACAGTGCCGTGAAAAGGTTTTTGTCCCCTTCCTGTTTTTTTAATTTTTTGCATATTTGTCACACTTAAAAGATTCAGATCATCAAACAAATTGTAATATTGCACAAAGATAATACAAGTAAATACAAAATGCAGTTTTAAAATGATGATTTCATTTATTAAGGGAAAACAGTTGTCCAAACCTACCTAGCCCTATGTGAAAAATTAATTGCCCCCTCCTGATAAATCATGAAAGAACTGTGATTAACCACATTATTTTAGAAAGCTGAGTTAACTTTCACTAGATACACCCAGGCCTGATTTCTGCCAGACCTGTTGAATCAAGAAATCACTTAAGAACCTGTCTCACAAAGTAAAGCATGCTTAAAGAGCAACACATCATCAATCTAAAGAAATTCAAGAACAGATAAGAAACAAAATTGTTGACATGTATCAGTTTGGAAAGGGTTATAAAGCCATTTCTAAGGCTTTGGGACTCCAGCAAACCATGGTCAGAGCCATTATCCACAAATGGAGAAAGCTTGTAACAGTGGCGAACCTTCCCAGGAGTGGCTGGCCTACCAAAATTACTCCAAGAGCACAATGACGACTCATCCAGGAGGTCATAAAAGAACCCATAACAACATCTAAAGAACTGCAGGCCTCACTTGCCTCAATTAAGTTCAGTGTTCATGATTCAACAATAAGAAAAGAGACTGGGCAAAAATGGCATCCATGTGAGAGTTCCAAGGCAAAAGCCACTGCTGACCAAAAAGAACACAATGGCTCGTCTCACATTTGCCAAAAAAATATCTTGATTATCCCCAAGACTTTTGGGCAAATATTCTGTGGACTGATGAGACAAAAGTTGAACTTTTTGGAAGGTGCGTGTCCCATTACATCTGGCATAAAACCAACATAGCACTTCGTAAAAAGAACATCATACCAGCAGTCAAACATGGTGGTGGCAGTGTGAATGGTCTGGGGCTACTTTGCAGCTTCAGGACCTGGATGACTTGCCATAATTAATGGAACCATGAATTCTGCACTCTATCAGAAAATCCTGAAGGAGAATGTCCGGCCGTCAGTTTGTGACCTCAAGCTCAAGCGCACTTGGGTTATGCAGCAGGACAATGATCTCAAACACACCAGCAAGTCCGCCTCTGAATGGCTCAAGAAAAACAAAATTAAGGTTTCGGAGTGGCCAAGTCAAAGTCCGGACTTAAATCCGATTGAGATGCTGTGGCATGACCTTAAACAGTCCATTCATGCTTGAAAACCCTCCTGAATTAAAACAATTCTGCAAAAAAGTGTTGGCCAAAATTCCTCCACAGCAATGTGAAAGAATTATTACCAGTTATCGCAAACACTTGATTGCAGTTGTTGCTGCAAAGGGGGGCACAACCAGTTATTAGATTTAGGGGGCAATTACTTTTTTCACGTAGGGCCTGGCAGATACCTATGTTAGAATGCTGTTAGAATGCTGTTCATTGACTTCGGCTCAGCATTCAACACAATAATCTCACAACAGCTCATTAATAAACTAAACCTGCTGGGCCTTAACAATTCCCTCTGTAATTGGATCCTGAACTTTCTAACCGGAAAACCTCAGTCAGTCCGTGTTGGCCACAACACCTCGAGCACTACCACACTGAGCACAGGTGCCCCACAAGGCTGTGTGCTGAGCCAAAATCAAAAAAAAAATCACTTTTGCTTTATTGTTGTGCAGATTAACAATAAAGCTCAACTTGACTTGACTTGATTTGGACAGCTTTTTTCCCTTAATAAATGAAATAATTATTTCAAAACTGCATTTTGTATTTACTCAGGTTATCTTTGTGTAATTTTAAAATTAGTTTGAGGATCTGAATCATTCAAGTGTGACAAATATGCCAAAAAAAACAAAAAAAAAAAAGGAAGGGGGCAAAACCTTTTTCACACCACTGTGTTTCAATCATGACAACTCTGAAGATTTTAGCATGGTGATGGATATGACAATGTTTATGTATTTGGTCTTGGCGGAATTGATCTGCTACGCTGCTGCTGAATTGCTGCTGCTGTTGGTTATTGCTGTAGAGGAACTTGCTACTGCCAGTGCATATGGCGATACAGTGCTGTGAGTATTTAAGATATACTGCTGCTGCACAAATAGCATATAAAATAACTAATAACTTAGTTATAATTAAGTATAATTATAATTAATAACTTAATAATGCATTAACGCAAATTCATTTTAACGGCACTAATTTTATTAACGCGATTAACGCAGCGCACATTTTCTGTTTGACCCGTGGCCTAGCCCGTACTACTATAGTTGGAGAAATGGAAATGGATGGAGATGCTGACAGTGTTACCAACTTAGTGACTTTTCAGACCACTTTAGCAATTTATTTATTATTTTATTTTATTTATTTTTTTTCCAAAAAGCGCCTAGCGACCAATCTTATAGGGTTTCTATAGGGTTTGCCCAAACCTTATTTAGTTTCTGAGACTCGCTGGTACTGCCACGCGAGCACGAGGTCTCTCTTTCCCGCTGCGCACACACCTCTTTCTCTCTCCCTCCGCGTCTGCTCTGTTCAGCGAGCAGATGAGAGGAACAGCGCTTTCAGTTAAAACAGATATTATGTTGCTTCTCTAATTTAACATGCAAGTATAGCCGAAATCACAGCACAGCTATTGTCTTTATGTTTAGGCTATTTGATTTTATCAGACGATGGCTGGATTATAAATCAGGATTTTTGTGCAGATTAACATCTTGGAAGGGAGAGCTGGTTATTTAGTCCTATAGGTCGCGTTTTAGTCACTATATTTTCATATAGTTTCATATTCATTCCGTTGTCTGACAACAGAAACAGTAAAATATATAAATGAAAACAGTTTTATTGAGAATTTAGCTGCATCAAAATACAGTATGTGGGCACAGAGAGGCAAACAAATGTAATAATAAATAATAAAATGTACATTTTGCATGTTCAGCAGAAGTGAGATGCCCTGTCATGCGGAAATGTAAACAGGTTTGTGTAAGTAAATTGCTCCGTGCAAAGAAAGACAAGTAATGGGAACCTGGTATTTATTTTTTTCATGTGTCTAATAGATATGAGCAAGTTCTTTGAAACACATCTATGATCTTTGAAACATGTCTAGTCTTCAGGCTCTGTTAACTATGGTCTGAACTAACTAACTCTCTGAATATCATCAGTTACGTTAACAGCCTGTCAGCCTGCACCATCTTGAGTTTCATGACTGAACTAGTGACACCTTCCAGTGTCACTTGAAAGTTTGTGAACCCCTTGCAGAATCTGTGAAAATGTAATTTTAACAAAATAAGATAGATCAAACAAAATGCATGTTAATTTTTAATTAGTACTGTTTCCCCTTCGGAGGCAGCAGTGAATGTTTGAACCTTTTTTAATAGTTGTGTTTGAGTCCCTCAGTTGTCGTCAGTGTGAAAAGATGGATCTCAAAACCATACAGTCACTGCTGGAAAAGGTTCAAATATGCAAAAGATGCTGGAAACCTGAAGATTCCACAGGACATGGAGGATTTTTGTGAAGAACAGTGCTCAGTTTAACTGTTCAGAACAAACAAGGGACTCATGAACAACCATCACAAAACAAAAAAAAACAGTTGTGGATCATCTAGGTAACCACACACAGTATTAAGAACCAACGGTTCACAAACTTTTGCATGGGGTTATTTTAATAATTTCAGCAATTTTTTTTTGTCTCGTGGACTAAATATAAACATCTTTTATGTAAAATATCTTACTCAGGACAGTACTAAATAAAAAATAACATGCATTTTGTATGATCTCTTTTCACAGATTCTGCAAGGGGATCACAAACTTTCAAGTGGCACTGTATATATATTTACATTTACATTTACATTTATTCATTTAGCAGACACTTTTATCCTAAGCGAGGAATACAATAAGCAATTCTTTATAAAGAGGCAAATAGACACAGGAAGTGCTTGCAATACAAAGTTTCAGGCATTGTTCAGAGTAAATACTAGCTAGACAGGGAGAGGTTTAAGGAAAGAAAGCAGAGGGGTTTTTTTTTTTGATTGTTTTTTTTTTATAAGATGAAGCCAAGTGATGACGGAAGAGATGAGTTTTCAGGTGTCGCTTGAAAATTGTCAGGGATTCAGCATTCTGGATAGGGGTGGGAAGTTCATTCTACCAGCCAGAAATGGTGAATGAAAAAGCGAATGGAAAGTGTGATTTTGTGCCTCTCTGTGATGGCACCACGAGGCGTCGCTCACTCGCAGATCTCAGACTTCTGGTGGGGATGTAGATTCTCATAAGTGAGTGGAAGTAGGAGGGTGCTGAGCCTGTGGCTGTTCTATATGCAAGCATCAGTGTCTTGAACTTGATGCGAGAAGTGTGACATGGGCCCTTTTGGGTTCGTTGAAGACCATTCGTGCCGCAGCATTCTGAATCATTTGTAAAGGTTTGATTGTGCATGATGGAAGTCCAGCTAGAAGAGCATTGCTGTAGTCCAGTCTAGAAATGACAAGGGCCTGGACAAGTCGTCGTGCAGCATGCTGTGTAAGGAAGGGCCTGATCTTTCTGATGTTGTACAATGCAAACCTGCAAGATCGAGCAGTTTTTGCAGTGTGGTCTTTGAAAGTCAGCTGGTCATCGAAGCTTGTGCCAAGATTTCTGACCAAACTTGATGGGGTAATTGTTGATGAACCTACCTGGATGGTAAAATCATGCTGTAGAGTTGGAGTGGCAGGGAAGACAAGAAGCAAGATGATGCTACTCCACCAACCACCAACAGAGCATATAGAATACCAAAAATAAAAATATTTTTTTAAAACATCAGCAAGTAAAATTCTGCAACATGACAATACAAACCACAATAAAATCAGAAATGGACTTTAACTGTCAGCACTCCCGCTTAATAGAGAGTGACTGGGTTTCATGATCCTGTCCATGCAGCACTTTACAGAAAGTCAGCGCGTGAGATTTCAGAGTGACGGTATGACATTAATACACAATGTTTTTACTCAAAACTCACTCTAATGTGACCAAATTCAGATATTGTATATAATAAACTGACGCATAAATGAGACAGAACGCAGAAGTTTACCATCACCATAATGTGGGAATTATGATCACACAATATTGACTGATAGATCAGCAGAGAGTCGTCTTTCTGCGAGTCATTAAGAAACTATGGTTCTATTCCATTAAAGAAATATGAGGTAAATGTGTGAATACAAAATGTGCACACTTTTGGAATAAAAGTTTATAGGCCGATGTATTATAGCAAAGCACGGATCAAAAATAAATGGAAGCAAACGCGATTGAATATGTACAGTCAGTGTCATATTATTCTGATCAAAATATCATTAATTCCTGATTGATTTTGCATTCCTGGCAGAAATAAGAACTATTATTGTCACTGTAGCCCATTATTGTAGTGGTCAAACATCGAAGAAATCTAATCTAGATATAGTTTAATCTATTGTAAAATTTGTAGATCTAATTTATTGTAAAAATGTTTCTATAACAGCTGCCAAAGATAATCTATATATTTACAGCACTGTGATTTGTGATATATTTTCAATGGATTTATTTTTTTTTTTCAAAATATGCCCCCTCTGGTTTGTTCACAAATCACACCCTGTATATATATATATATATATATATATATATATATATATATATATATTAGGGGTGTCAACGTTAACGCGTTAACACATGCGATTAATCAAAAAAATTTAACGCGTTAATATTTTTTTTACGCAAATTAATCGTTTGATAATGTTTGACCCCAACTTCTTCCCATCATCGCAGCGCAGAAGGTTATCTATCAGTGTGTGATGAGGGTACAGTGAAGCAGTGTTGCCAGAGCAGCGGCACAATTGGCCATGGGCGATTTTGAAAATACAGTCGCGGGAAATATTACAGAGCCGCGGGTTTTTGGGCTAACGTTACTTTTATAATGTACAGCGGCCGCCCAAAGTGTATATAGACAAATAAAAATGAAAATAGATCCATTTACGAATGTGTATTATACTCGGAATGTATCCCTGGCCAATTAAGAACGGAGAGGCGGCTGTAACATCACAAACAACGTGAGTTTCAGCCAGAGCATACATGTTAAGGCTTTTACACAGCAGAAATAAACATGACAACAGCCACTATAGATTATACAAGATAATAAACACACGATTATGATAGGATATTTGTATGTGATTTTCTTGAGATGAATGTGTACATCTGAAATGCTAATTTGTGCAGCGATATAAAAGGCTATAAAGAGCATATTTTAACTACAGTAAACAACCAAATTCCACATGTGATCGCAAAAGGAAGTTATTACAAACACTCGGTGGTTTGAAGTGAGTTCTGAGTAAAAGTGTACTATTAATCTCATAAATTGTCATATGTAGCATGATGCTAATGTTAGCGCTAATGCACCTGCAGAACAGGTCCAATTCTTCTTCATAATGCATTTTGTCATAATACTTCACGTAAGGTCGCAAGAAAATGTTGTTGTAATATTTATTTGGAAATACTTTTGATAATAGTTGGGTAAGTGTATACTGGGATTGAAGCGATGTGGCTTGGTAAACGTTGTATTGCCAGTGTTGTGCCCATTTTCAACCCATGCCAAATTATTACCCCCTCTCGTTCAAATTGCTACCTGATTGCCTAATCCTAACCCCACCCCTAATCCTAACCCCTCCCCCACATCGAACCCTTAACCTACCAATACTAGGGGGGTAGTAATCTGGCGGGGGTCAGAATTTGGCACAACACCAGTATAAAGGCTGTTAATGGCTGAATAAAAACAGAATAATAATGATAAAAGAATAAGGATTATGTCTCATACCTGGCGGAAGTGTGAAAGGTTCTGTTTCCTTAAACTAGTTTGTCATGCATTTCATTTCAACACATTTACAGGTAAATCCTAGTATTTTAAATGTGCGATTAATCATGATTAATCACAGTCCATGACTGTGATTAACGCGATTTCAATTTTTTAATCGATTGACAGCACTATTATATATATATATATATATATATATATATATATATATATATATATATATATATATATATATGCGCATCTCAATAAATTAGAATGTCGTGGAAAAGTTCATTTATTTCAGTAATTCAACTCAAATTGTGAAACTCGTGTATTAAATAAATTCAATGCACACAGACTGAAGTAGTTTAAGTCTTTGGTTCTTTTAATTGTGATGATTTTGGCTCATATTTAACAAAAGCCCACCAATTCACTATCTCAACAAATTAGAATATGGTGACATGCCAATCAGCAAATCAACTCAAAACACCTGCAAAGGTTTCCTGAGCCTTCAAAATGGTCTCTCAGTTTGGTTCACTTGGCTACACAATCATGGGGAAGACTGCTGATCTGACAGTTGTCCAAAAGACAATCATTGACTCCCTTCACAAGGAGGGTAAGCCACAAACATGCATTGCCAAAGAAGCTGGCTGTTCACAGAGTGCTGTATCCAAGTATGTTAACAGAAAGTTGAGTGGAAGGAAAAAGTGTGGAAGAAAAAGATGCACAACCAACCGAGAGAACTGCAGCCTTATGAGGATTGTCAAGCAAAATCAATTCAAGAATTTGGGTGAAATTCACAAGGAATGGACTGAGGCTGGGGTCAAGGCATCAAGAGCCACCACACACAGACGTGTCAAGGAATTTGGCTACAGTTGTCGTATTCCTCTTGTTAAGCCACTCCTGAACCACAGACAACGTCAGAGGTGTTTTACCTGGGCTAAGGAGAAGAAGAACTGGACTGTTGCCCAGTGGTCCAAAGTCCTCTTTTCAGATGAGAGCAAGTTTTGTATTTCATTTGGAAACCAAGGTCCTAGAGTCTGGAGGAAGGGTGGACAAGCTCATAGCCCAAGTTGCTTGAAGTCCAGTGTTAAGTTTCCACAGTCTGTGATGATTTGGGGTGCAATGTCATCTGCTGGTGTTGGTCCATTGTGTTTTTTGAAAACCAAAGTCACTGCACCCGTTTACCAAGAAATTTTGGAACACTTCATGCTTCCTTCTGCTGACCAGCTTTTTAAAGATGCTGATTTCATTTTCCAGCGGGATTTGGCACCTGCCCATACTGTCAAAAGCACCAAACGTACTCGGTTACTTTCGTAACCTTGGTTCCCTTAGATATGGGAACCAGTACTGCGTCGTAAGACGCTTGTTTGGTGCTTTTGACACTGTCAAAAGCACCAAATGTACTCGGTTACTTTCGTAACCTTGGTTCCCTTAGATATGGGAACGAGTACTGCGTCATAAGACGCTTGTATGGGGAAAAACTCCTTTTTTCCTCTTCAACTGAAGCCTTTTCAATCACGCAGTGAAACTGCACGTCCATTGGTTCGTGCAGTGCTGTAAAAACGAACCAATGGCTCGGCGGCGGCGACAAGCGAGCCTATGGCTGAGCAGCCCACCATAGCCGGCCAAAACGGGCGGGGACTGTGGCTATATAAGCGGCCGCTTCGCCGCCGCATCTCAGATTTATTAAAATGAAGCGACTGAGGCGTGCAGCTCATAGCACGGCCAGGAACGCAGTACTCGTTCCCATATCTAAGGGAACCGAGGTTACGAAAGTAACCGAGTATGTTCCCTGTCAATATTTTCACTCGTACTGTGTCGTAAGACGCTTGTATGGGAACCAGTACAATCATTCCGTGCTATGATGGGGAACGACTCAAAACCAAGACTCCCATGGGAGAAGACCCAGGGGAGTCAATGGAATACACCAAGCACAGGCTGAGCCATCAGGGTCATCCGTGGCCTGGGTGTCGTCCCCTATAATTTATACCTGGTATCCATATAATATGGACCGTCCAGGTGAAGGAGGGACTTGAACAATGCTGGTCAAGTGAACCCATAAGACTGCTAAACTAGCCGGAGACGGCAAACTAAGCAGAAAGGACTCTGGCCTGTAAGGCAGGGACGTCCAGGTTGTAAAACCTTACAAATGTGGCCGGTGAGGACCAGCCGGCCACCTCACAAATTTCCAAAATGGACACCCCGCTGGACCATGCCCAGGAAGAGGTGATGCCTCTGGTGGAATGGGCCCTGACTCCAATGGGGCACTGCAAGCCCAAGGAGGAGTATGCTAGGGTGATAGCATCCACTAACCACCTGGAAATTCTTTGCTTCATAACAGGGCGACCTTTAGCGTGGTTACCGAAGCTGACAAAAAGCTGTTCTGATCTCTTGTATGAGGCAGAACGTTCAATGTACACCCTCAGGGCCCTGACGGGGCAGAGCAGGGCTAATTCCTGGTCATCCATCGAAGGGGAAAGCGCGGAAAGCGCTATGACCTGGGCTCTGAACGGAGTGGAGAGCACCTTAGGTACATAACCCAGCCTTGGTTTCAGGTAGATACTTTTTTAAAGATATTCTTCTTGAAGAGATAAGTTAGTATTAAGTTACTGTAGTATTAAGTAATGCCGAGTTAAAAGTCTTCAAAGGACCCCCAAGTTTGTGCCAGGCTGCAGCCTTATCTTTCCATTTATCAGTGACCTTCTTCACCAAACCAGTACTCTCTTGTCAGCAAACATCAAATGAAGCCTCAAAGAATTGCATCAGGACTTGCTTTCAAACTTCAAATTTAGTGTCATTACTTGATAATTGACAGTGACATCAGTACATACTACCCATATACAGTATGTCCCAAATTTTTGTTAATGTAATTTAATGGAAAACTCTGTGAGTAGCATGGCAGAATTTTTGAACAGTTTCCAAAGTCATAGTTGGGCAGCACAATATATTGCTGAGAGGTATGGCTGGTGAGCGTATAATGTGTTCAATATTTAAAGATGTGGCACTTATCTAGTGTTAATTTTGGAGTCTCCTCATTAGAGGGCATAATTTAGGAACCATAATCCATGAAATGTTACCTGTCATGGCTTATTTTCACCTGCATTTGGCAAGTTGGTGGGTGTTAAGTTCAAATCCTGTCTGCATCGTCTATTTTATTGTGTCCAGGTGCTGCCTCAAAGTCAGGGCGGGGTGGACATGGACAAAAAGGATCTCTCTCAAGTGCGCCGAGAAGCAAGTCAATAATGGATGGTGAGATACAATCACACCACACCACTGTGACATATTATGACCTAATCTTCTGTTGTGGTTCTCATAAATGTTACATACTTGAATGAGGATTACTTTTCTTCTGTTCATGCTCCTGATGGAAATGACAGAGGGCAATCAAACCTTTCCATGGAGAGGAAATGGCTTTCATATGAACTCAAACTAGGCTTACAATTATATTTTCCATTCCTGTGTTAGCTTAGTTTTGATGATGTGAAAATTAATGTCTGTACTGTGTCCCAAATTAAACTTTGTGTGTGTGTGTGTGTGTGTGTGTGTGGACTATTGTTGTTAATGATGACTAGTGATTAATCACTAGTCATCTTTCATAGTGAACATGTCAGTGATTAGCATTTTGAATAGAAAGAGAGTGAGTGGTGAGATTCTTTGTTTAGAATGTTATTTTTTCTTACAGAAGAATTCATTTTATTCACAGCATTCCAGGGTTCAACCCAGAGGACCTCTCGTGGAAACATACCAAAGACACATGCTGAAGAGGTACACACGCACATACCCCTAAATATATCTCTGCATATCTTAGGCCAGGCATACACGGTATGATTTTTGCTGTCATATGAGCTTGTATGCATTTTTGTAGCACTTTTTTTTGTGAATGTGTCAGTCGTTGATACTCGTATGGTCACGGCTGGCATTGTGTGAGAGGAATTACAATCCAAGCTGAGTACCTTATGAGCGTCTCTTGATTGATATATATACAGTGGTGTGAAAAATTGTTTGCCCCCTTCCTGATTTTTTATTTTTTTGCATGTTTGTCACACTTTAATGTTTCAGATCATCAAACTAATTTAAATATTAATCAAATATAACACAAGTAAACACAACATGCAGTTTTTAAATGAAGGTTTTTTTTTTTTTTTTTTTTTTTATGAAGGGAAAACAAAATCCAAACCCTCATGGCCCTGTGTGAAAAAGTGTTTGCCCCCCTAAACATAACTGTGGATTATCACACCTGAGTTCAGTTTCTCTAGCCACACCCAGGCCTGATTACTGCCACACCTGTTCGCAATCAAGAAATCCCTTAAATAGGACCTGCCTGACAAAGTGAAGTAGACCAAAAGATCCTCAAAAGCTACACATCATGTTGAGATCCAAAGAAATTCAGGAACAAATGAGAAAGAAAGTAATTGAGATCTATCAGTCTGGAAAAGGTTATAAAGCCATTTCTAAAGCTTTGGGACTCCAGAGAACCACAGTGAGAGCCATTATCCACAAATGGCGAAAACATGGAACAGTGGTGAACCTTCCCAGGAGTGGCCGGCCGACCAAAATTACCCCAACAGTGCAGCGACGACTCATCCAAGAGGTCACAAAAGACCCCAGAACAACATCCAAAGAACTGCAGGCCTCACTTGCCTCAGTTAAGGTCAGTGTTCATGACTCCACCATAAGAAAGAGACTGGGCAAAAATGGCCTGCATGGCAGAGTTCCAAGACGAAAACCGCTGCTGAGCAAAAAGAACATAAAGGCTCATCTCAGTTTTGCCAGAAAACACCTTGATGATCCTGAAGACTTTTGGGAAAATACTCTGTGGACTGACGAGACAAAAGTTGAACTTTTTGGAAGGTGTGTGTCCCATTACATCTGGCGTAAAAGTAACACAACATTTCAGAAAAAGAACATCATACCAACAGTAAAATATGGTGGTGGTAGTGTGATGGTTTGGGGCTGTTTTGCTGCTTCAGGACCTGGAAGACTTGCTGTGATAAATGGAACCATGAATTCTGCTGTCTACCAAAAAATCCTGAAGGACAATGTCCGGCCATCTGTTCGTAACCTCAAGCTGAAGCGAACTTGGGTTCTGCAGCAGGACAATGATCCAAAACACACCAGCAAGTCCACCTCTGAATGGCTGAAGAAAAACAAAATGAAGACTTTGGAGTGGCCCAGTCAAAGTCCTGACCTGAATCCTACTGAGATGCTGTGGCATGACCTTAAAAAGGCGGTTCATGCTCTCAAACCCTCCAATGTGGCTGAATTACAACAATTCTGCAAAGATGAGTGGGCCAAAATTCCTCCACAGCGCTGTAACAGACTCATTGCAAGTTATCACAAACGATTGCAGTTGTTGCTGCTAAGGGTGGCCCAACCAGTTATTAGGTTTAGGGGCAAGCACTTTTTCACACAGGGCCATGTGGGTTTGAATTTTGTTTTCCCTTCATAATAAAAAACTTCATTTAAAAACTGCATGTTGTTTACTTTTGTTATCTTTGATTAATATTTAAATTTGTTTGATGATCTGAAACATTAAAGTGTGACAAACATACAAAAAAATGAAAAATCAGGAAGGGGGTAAACAATTTATCACACAACTGTGTGTGTGTGTGTGTGTATATATATATGGGTTGTTGACGTGACATGGCATTTTCACTGTCCTACAAGATAAAAATTAATATAATTAATATTGTCTTTATTTAAAATGCAGTAAATGGTTAAACATTTGTCCTACGTGGGCATGTTGTTATAAAAGCTGCAGTGTTATTAGATTTTTTTTTAATTTTGAGCTAAATCTCAAAATTGTCCTGTGGTGTGACTGTCCCAAGCATGGTTCAATAAATTACAACTTTTATAAATGAAAAAGAAAAGCATAAAAATAAATACCTCTGGCATAATTGTACAAGTGTCTATTTTAGTAAATGCAATCATTTTTTTCATCCATATATTTCTGAAAGCGTAGGAACTTGATACATTTTGTCTCTGAAAACCATGTCCTCTGGTGTGACACCATATCCTGATTTTAAATTGGCCAATTCCAGAGAAAACATTAATTAGTTGAAGGACCCCATTCATGGTCATTACTGAATCCCCCTGTGAAGCCCATGATATGTGCACATGGTCAATTTTGTCTCAGAATTGTTCAAATATTTAACTTTTTTGGAACCACTACAAAAGTGTTACGTTTTGTTGTCCTTTGGTGTGACACCCCTAAATTATATTTTTTAATTAAAAACTGCATATTAAACTACATAATCATGGAAAAGTATGCAAATGTGTCTTGCTTACCGCTAATGACAGGTTAGCTTTGAATAGCAAGGCCATTAATTGACAGAAAAAAAGCTGAAATGTCCTATGGTGTGACAGAAAATACTGAAACCCTAGAAGAGTTTCAGTAACATACTGATTGACTAGAGACTGAATTTTGTTGATAAATTATTTTTTGTTTTGTTTAAAAAACGTTGATTTTGTTTCTATCAAAATTAAACTTTCTTTCTCCTTGACATGTTCAAAATTAAATAGAAATGATTTAATAACTACTAATTTCTGTCCTTTAGTGTGACGTGATGTCCTATGGTGTGAATCTTAAAAGAACCACAGATTTGTTTTTATCTCAAAACATCTTAAAAAAACAGTTGAGTATTGCAATAGGGGAGATACAAATATCACTCAACTTAAAATGGTATAATTTTCAGCAGTTTTGAACAAATGACAGCAAAGTTTGTCTTTTTGTCAAAGTTTGTCTTGAAATTGTCCAAGTCATGGGGAAAAAATTATGTTAATTATAATTTCATATTAAATAAATAGCATTATATGAAAATAAGTGTCTAACAATGAAGATAAATCTTTTTTTCTTCTTAATGTTTGCTATGTCACACCATAGGACAAATTTATGGTATAGTTCAGTTTGTGTTAAAAAAGCAGTGAAAGAATTGATGAAGTTAGTGACCATTTATATTTTTTTCAAAGATCAGACTTCACACTATATATGCATTTCTTTTTCAAAAAAGGTCTTTTACCAAAAAAAAAGCATTTTTTACTGCCTATTTGTCAACTACCCATATACAGTATCTCACAAAAGTGAGTACACCCCTCACATTTCAGCAACAATTTTAGTATATCTTCTCAAGGGACAATACTACACAAATGAAACTTGGATATATTTTAGAGTAGTCAATGTGCAGCTTGTATAGCAGTTGTATTGCTCTAAAAATAACTCCGCATATAGCCATTATTGTCTAAATAACTGGCAACAAAATTGAGTACACCCTAAGTGAACATGTCAAAACTGTCCAAAGTGTCAATATTTTGTACACTCTCAAAAAGGATGTGTTAAATAATAACACATTTTTTGTGTTATGGCCATTTTAACACATTCGGTGTAATTTTAAGTTGATCATGTGTAAAGAGAGAGAGAGAGAGAAACAAAGTGTGTCCAACACAATATGTGTTAACTATCATTCAATCACATCACCTCCACAAGCTGTTAACCAAATTCATGCCTCTTTTTTCATTGGTGGATGACGTGGATGCACTCATGTCAGGTAAATGGATTGCCCCGCTAGAAATGTAACGTTCCCAGAGCATTCTCAGAGCATCCCGCCGTTGTCATTGGTGTTCCCAGAACGTTTCCAGAGATGGTCATGATGTGGAGCTCTTTAAAAGGTTGGGGGACGTTATTTGGAGAACCTTCAGGGATTAACACTGCTCAGAGTGTGTTTGGTCCCACAATACAGAGTGTTAAAGTAACACTGAAGCAGAGTTGAACTTAATGAGAATGTTAACAAGCAGAATTACTGAAGAAAGAGAAACAGAAAAACAGAGAGAAACAAACAGAAACACAAATACAACTGACTTGTCACAGACTTAGAGGAAATCAACTGAAATAAAACACATTAAATATCTCTACTCCACAAACAGCATCACCAGCTTCACTTATTACTAACCAGTTTGACATTATTTCTGTCATACAAAAGTGCTTAATGAGAATTAACAGAGGTTTAGATGTTTCATTTCACAAAACGTCACCATCACCATCAATGTAGTCAGTGTTTGCTTTATTTGGGCTCTTGACCCTTAAATTTACAAAATTATGATATTTTTTTTATTTTTTAGCTGTAGTTTTGTGTTTACAAAGCACATTAATGCAGCAAAGAAAACTTTGAGAAAATATGATGCTGGAAGCAATCACCATGTAGCGGCTTGGTTCACTGACTGTTGCATTTCACACTGTTGAAAAAAAGAAGCTTGTTTTGAAGTGTTTCTGCAGATTGAATTTTAACAGTGTTTGGACAATTAAAACAATTGTGCACAAAAAGCTTTTGTTTATGGCACACATTGACATGAAGAATCTGCATATGAATCTCAACAATGGTGACAATCAACAAAATATTCAGATAAACATCTTTGAACATCACAAAGCAAGCTACTATAAAGTCACATCAAAAATTATGAACAATTAAAGCAAATAATAAGAATAGAAAAAAATACTAAGACAATTCAGGTGCATAATTTATTCATGTTGCAATGCATTCTGGGAGCCATGAATGAGTTTTGACTGGTGCACCCAGAATGCATTGCAGCATGAAGCTTTTTGTTTGTCACCATCATTGAGATTCATATGCTGATTCTTGATGAATGTTTGTATGTGAGTTGCACAGATGTTCAAAATGCCTTGTGCAAAGTTTTATATATATATACATATATATATATATATATATATATATATATAAAATTAAATCCAACCAATTATGTGATCAAAACAACACTAAATTAATTTAACATCAAACAAAACCACAGATTTAGACAAATCTTTTTTTCTTAACAGATCACTGATCAGCCAAAACCAACTGATCATGTTTTCTTTTGGCTTTTTTGTTATAATAAAAGTGTTGTGCAAACAAATATTTACAACAGCCAGAGAAAAGTAATGTTATAAAGTCAAGGGTTAAGAGCCCAACTAAAGCAAACACTGACCATGGTGATGGTGACGTTTTGTGAAATGAAACGCATCTAACCCTCTGTTAATTCTCATTAAGCACTTTTGTCTTTGAGTAGTGTTAATCCCTGAAAGTCCTCCAAATAATGTCGCCCAACCCTTTAAAGAACTCCACATCATGATCATCTCGGGAAACGTTCTGGGAACGTCATTGACACTGGTGGGACGTTACATTTCTAGCAGGGTAGATGTTGTTCATTCTAACAGTGCTTGTGAACTACTTTTTGTATTATTAATGTTCAGTATTCAAATCACATGTGAAAATTGACTTGGTGTAAATGTAGCAGTCAAGTTTTAATAAATATATATATATATATATATATATATATAATCTTTAAAAATAGTTTTTTTTTTTTGTATTGCATTCATTTTAACTGGTTAAGAACAGCACATCTTTGACATAAATCGTGTGATTTATGACACATTAGTGTGTTGAATTTTAACACACTGCCTGTGTTAAGAAAAATAACACACTGGTTGTGTTAAAATTGAATTAACATAAAATGTGTTGTCCTTAACTAGACACACAGGTCTGTTAATATTTAACACAGGTTGTGTTGTTTTTAACACATCCCTTTTTTTAACACACTAATGTGTCATAACACAATTTGTGTCAGATATGCCATTCTTAAAGGTGCACTATTTAAATATTTGAAGAATATCAACCTGTGTTAAGAAGAATAACACTGGTTGAGTTCAATTTAACACAAAATGTGTTCTCCTTAACTTGACACACAGGTGTGTTAAAATATAACACAGGTTGTGTTGTTTTTAACACATCTGTTTTAAGAGTGTAGGGGCATCATTGTTATCTAGTACTGCCTTAATCCTCCTGGGCATGGAATTCACCAGAGCTGCACAGATTGTTGCTGGCATCCTCTTTCACTCCTTCATAATGACATCATGGAGCTGCTGGATGTTAGACACATGGTGCTTCTCCACCTTCTGCTTGAGGATGCCCCACATGTGCTCAGTAGGGTTCAGGTCTGGAGACATACTTGGCCACTCCATCACCTTCACCTTCCGCTTCATCAGTAAGGCAGTTGTCATTTTGGTGGTGTGTTTGGGGTCGTTATTATGTTGGAAAACTGCCGTTCGGCCCAGTTTTTGAAGGGAGGTCATCATGTTCTGCTTCAGAATGTCACAGTACATGTTGGAATCCATGTTTCCCTCAATGAACCGCAGCTCCCCAGTGCCAGCAGCACTCATGCAGCCCCAGACCATGATGCTACCACCACCATGCTTGACTGTAGGCAAGACAGTTTTCTTGGTACTCCTCACCAGGCCGTCATCATACATGCTGGACACCATCTGAGCCAAACAAGTTTATTTTAGTCTCATCAGACCACAGGACATGGTTCCAGTAATTCATGCTCTTGGACAGGTTGTTTTTGGCAAACTGTTTGCGGGCTTTCTTGTGAGCCAGCTTCAGAAGAGGCTTCCTTCTGGGACGATGGCCATGTAAACCGACTTGTTGCAGTGTGCGGTGTATGGTCTGAGCACTGACAAGTTGACCTTCCGCTTCTGCAACCTCTAAAGCAATGCTGGCAGCACCCATGCATCTGTTTTTTGAAGCCAGCTTCTGCACCTGACGCACAGCACAAGGACCTAACTTCTTTGATCGACCCTTGCGAGGCCTGTTCTGAGTGGAACCAGTCTTGGACAACCTCTGTATGACATTGAATTGTACTCAAACAAAGTCTCTTTAAGACAAGTCATGTCACTCGGCGGCCATCTTTGAAACGCCTCTCGGGCATCCAAGTGCAGCTCGTTTGTTCGATTGAGAGGCCGTATTGAGCATTGCATTTTTCCCCATTCAAAACTATACGAGTGACACAAATGTCCTGTCAAGCAGACAAAAACATGAACATGATGAATAGGACATGTGGCTTTGCATGGTTAAACGACGCATAGCTGTTATCACTTAGGGTGTACTCACTTTTGTTGCCAGCTTTTTTGACAATAATGGCTGTATTTTGAGTTATTTTCAGAGGACAGTAAATCTTTACTGCTATACAAGTTGCACATTGTCTACTCTAAAATATATCCAAGTTTCATTTCTATAGTATTGTCCCTTGAGAAGAAGATATACTAAAATGGTTGCCGAAATGTGAGGGGTGTACTCACTTTTGTGAGATTAGGGAAGCATCGATCCGATACTCAGGATCGGTATCGGCTCCGATACTGGCATTTTCTGCCGGGTATGGGTCAGATGAGACTGATCCAAATCCGATATTTGTGCGTATACTATTCTGTTATTGTTAAGCCCCACGAAAGCACGAACATTATAAAGCACCATAAAGTCAAAGTCCAAGTGTTCTGAAGCCGTTCCATAGTTTAATGTGAGGTACAGATGAATATTTAAGGCAAGTTCAAGTAAACTCTTCTCTCTGCTGCGGTTGTCTGTCAGCTTGCATTCAGCATTCAAACTGCGTGTCATGTTCAGTTACGACAGTCAAAACGATGAAACTCTCTCCAAGAGTGCACAGTAACTGAAATTTGAAACTGTTAAAAGAAAGAGCTCAATAAACTATCGCACAGATTTAATACACTACGCACCAATATCTGTTTCCTTTGTGTTTTGAACTTCTTTATGCGGAGCGCAGCGCGCTGTGACTCCGTGTTGCTTCAAGCGCATCATTCTGCGCACGGGATGCGCATAAGCGCTTTTGTGTTGCTCTTTATTGAGCCTTTCATATTATAATGCTTTTGCGAAAGATTAATTATAGCGTTATTTGTTCTATCCTATCAGGGCTATTAATAATCTAATGTATAGCACAGTAATGGAGGCAGCAACATATGATAGATAGGACTCCTATTATGTTGCTGCTTTCATTACTGTGCTATACATTGAATGTCTTTTAATTTTATAGTTTATATATAAATATATTTACTTGTTTTCATTAATGTATTTTACAACAGTACAAAGAGCAATGTGTAACATTTTACCAGATTTAATCCTACACTTATTCACTGTTATTTGTTTCCAACTAAATAATGTTATTTCACTAAATGTTTAGATTTTATAAAAGTGTGCACTCATGATTTTTCTAGAAAAACTTTATTAACTAAATTATCCAGTAACCTAGTTTATAATAGTATTTTTATAGATTATGATTATATATTTTTTTCATTTGTTATTTTTCATTAAAATGAAGTTGTTTATATTTAGTAATTGTGTTTAACACACACAAGAGTGACAATCGGGTCAACACACAGAAGTATAGAAATTCTACATTGACTGGTATCGGATCGGAATCAGCCGATACTCAGAATTTTCTGGATCAGATCTGAAAAAATGGTATCGTTGCATCCCTAATATACATACATACATATATACATACACTGAACAAAATTATAAATGCAACACTTTTGTTTTTGCCCCCATTTTTCATGAGCTGAACTCAAAGATCTAAGACTTTTTCTATGTACACAAAAGGCCTATTTTGCTCAAATATTGTTCACAAATCTGTCTAAATCTGTGTTAGTGAGCACTTCTCCTTTGCCGAGATCATCAGTCCACCTCACAGTTGTGGCATATCAAGATGCTGATTAGACAGCATGATTATTGCACAGGTGTGCCTTAGGCTGGCCACAATAAAAGGCCACTCTAAAATGTGCAGTTTTAACACACAGCACAATGCCACAGATGTCGCAAGTTTTGTGGGAGTGTGCAGTTGGCATGCTGACTGCTGGAATGTCCACCAGAGCTGTTGCCCGTGAATTGAATGTTCATTTCTCTACCATAAGCCGTCTCCAAAGGTGTTTCAGAGAATTTGGCAGTACATCCAACCGGCCTCACAACCGCAGGCCACGTGTAACCACACCAGCCCAGGACCTCCACATCCAGCATCTTCACCTCTAAGATCGTCTGAGACCAGCCACCCGGACAGCTGCAGCAACAATCGGTTTGCATAACCAAAGAATTTCTGCACAAACTGTCAGAAGCCATCTCAGGGAAACTCATCTGCATGCTCGTCGTCCTCATCGGGGTCTCGACCTGACTGCAGTTAGTCGTCGTAACCGACTTGAGTGGGCAAATGCTCACATTTGATGGCGTCTGGCACTTTGGAGAAGTGTTCTCTTCACGGATGAATCCCGGTTTTCACTGTACAGGGCAGATGGCAGACAGCGTGTATGGCGTCGTGTAGGTGAGCGGTTTGCTGATGTCAATGTTGTGGATCGAGTGGCCCATGGTGGCGGTGGGGTTATGATATGGGCAGGCGTATGTTATGGACAACGAACACAGGTGCATTTTATTGATGGCATTTTGAATGCACAGAGATACCGTGACGAGATCCTGAGGCCCATTGTTGTGCCATTCATCCACAACCATCACCTCATGTTGTAGCATGATAATGCACGGCCCCATGTTGCAAGGATCTGTACACAATTCCTGGAAGCTGAAAACATCCCAATTCTTGCATGGCCAGCATACTCACCGGACATGTCACCAATTGAGCATGTTTGGGATGCTTTGGATCGGTGTATACGACAGCAAGTTCCAGTTCCTGCCAATATCCAGCAACTTTGCACAGCCATTGAAGAGGAGTGGACCAACATTCCACTGTCTAATCAGCATCTTGATATGCCACACCTGTGAGGTGGATGGAGTATCTCGGCAAAGGAGAAGTGCTCACTAACACAGATTTAGACAGATTTGTGAACAATATTTGAGAGAAATAGTCCTTTTGTGTACATAGAAAAAGTCTTAGATCTTTGAGTTCAGCTCATGAAAAATGGGGGCAAAAACAAAAGTGTTGCGTTTATAATTTTGTTCAGTGTACATATATATATATATATATATACATTTTTAATGTTTTAAAATAAGTTTCTTCTGCTCATCAAGGCTGTATCTGTTTGATCAAAAATACAGAAAAAAAACTTATTTTGTGATATTATTGAAATTTAAAATAACAGTTTTCTATTTTAATATACTTTATAATATAATTTATTTCTGTGATCAAAGCTGAATTTTCAGCATCATTACTCCAGTCTTCAGTGTCACATGATCCTTCAGAAATCATTCTAATATGCTGATTTATAATCAATGTTGGAAACCGTTGTACTGCTTCATATTTTTTTTTTTTTTTCTTTTTTTTTTTTGGGACCTGTGTGATATTTTTTTAGGATTCTCTGACTAATAAAAAGTTAAAAAGAAAAGCATTTATTTAAAAAAAAATTGTGTGTTACAATATACAATGCTATTCAAGAGTTTAGGGTCAGTATTTTTTTTTCTTTTTTTTTTGTAAGAAATTAATATTTTTATTCAGGAGGGACGTGTTAAATGAATAAAAAGTCATAGTAAAGACTTATATTGTTAGAAAAGATTTCTATTTTGAAAAAATGCTGCTCTTTTTAACTTTGTATTCATCAAAGAATCAAAGAAAAAAGTATCACGTTCCAAAAAACAATATGAAGTAGCACAACAGTTTCAACACTCATAATAAATCAACATATTAGAATGATTTCTGAAGTATCATGTGACACTGAAGACTGGAGCAATGATGCTGAAAATTCAGCGCTGCGTCACAGAAATCCAATAAATATATCATATAGCCTGTTGAGGAGGAGAAGGATACTACACAGCTCGAAATTTAGTATGAACACACAGCCTAATGGTACACAACTTATAAAATATCATGTTTTAATTAAGTTATTTATTTATTATATTTTTTTTTTACTGTATGTGTACGTTAAAAGTACCATTCCGGCAGCGAGAGACGATCCTGAACCAAACGAAGATAAATCTCTTGGCGTATTTATTGAACCAATCAGATAAGAGTAAATGGAGAGTCAGTGAGAGCCTCATTTGATTGGCTACAAGAAGAAGGTGACCCCCTCACGCTTGCAAAACTCAGTTAGTGAGAGAATTGTGCCAAAATTGTAAGCGCAGATAAAAGAAAGATGGAGCTGTACATGGTAACACTTTACAATAAGGTGTCATTTGTTAACATTAGTTAATGTATTAACTAACATGCACAAACAATGAACAATGCATTTATTACACTATTCACTATTAATCTTTGTTAATGTTAATGAAAATACAGTTGTTCATTGTTTATTCTTGTTAGTTCACAGTGCATTAACTAATGTTAACAAACACAACTTGTGATTGTTATAATGCATTAGTAAATGCTGAAATTAAAGTTAACTAAGATTAATAAATTCTTAGTTCATGTTTACTAATGTTGTTAACTAATGTTAACTAATGAACGTTATTGTAAAGTGTTACTCAGATTATTTCTGGACCTTTTTGGCCTACATGCACAAGTCATTTAGACATCTGCAACAGTTTGTTGTTTTTACACATTCAGATTGATTCTACGCAGTCAATCCGTTTTGCAGTTCTTTAAACTGTTGTTTTCGCTTGCAAATCACTTGCAGTGCTTTTGAAAAATGTGCCAAAAGTGTAAGCGCGGAAAAATGGAAATCATAAGAATGCAGATCATATTTATTTTGCGTTAGCATGAAGGCGCAGTTTCACAATACATGAATAACACTTACGAATAACAGTAAAACGTTGCCAAAAACAAAAATTCTTGCACTTGAAACGCGATTTACACCTTTACAAAGCTTCACTTGTGCATGCAAATTTAATTTATGCTTACAGTCTTATGTACACTTCCACAACTCTTACCCTGCACATGGAAATCTTTATGGCATCATATTACCTTCATAGCTATCTAGGTTCCTAACTGATGATGAAGAATTTACAGAGCAGCCATCGAGTGTTAGACAGTGTTTTAGGTTATTACATGCAGAGGTTTTTGGTCCGATAATTAACACCTCTGTTTTTTGATACCTCTTCATTCACTGCTACGAATTGACGGCAGTCAAATAAGTATGATTTGAACCATGCCAATGCTCTTCCACTGAAGTCAACATAATTTGTGTCAACCGAGTGGCACACTAAGCCGCTGGCTCCAAAGCCTGTCGTGTTGTGGGTTCGAGTCCCACGTGGTGCAACTTTATAGGCGCAGTTGTGGCCTAATGGTTAGAGAGTCGGACTCGTGACCCAAAGGTCACGGGTTCGAGTCTCAGGTCCAGCAGGAATTGTAGGTGGGGGGAGTGAATGTAACTATAATGTATGGCGGAAGAGTACTTATCTCTTCTCGCAGCACTTCGACCTCGGCGAGTTATCATTTTTTATCTGCTTAGAAAATTGCCCCGTTTTATTTTGTGTCACCATACTTACTCGTGTAACTACTCATGTAACCGTCTTTAAATAGGGAAAACGGAAGTGTTTGGTAGCTTCTAAATTCATCCCTGTTTGGATCCTAAGGAATGAATGGTGCTAAGCTAAACGTTAGCATAGTGGCGCCGCGCGCTAGAGCGATTAAGTGCACGCACTGAGACGGGAGAGGTACGTATTAAATCATCTAAGTTGAGGGAAAAACATATTGGAATATGGAAAAACAGTGACGTTTTCCTTTAAAGATATTTTAATATTAATTTGTCTGTATAATGACTGTTTTATTGGTTTTCTCCCCTCTTCCCACCCTCTATACTCTCACTTTTCCAGTTTTACATGCCCATTTCTGGAGTCTTTTTCAGATCTAAGGTGTGAAAGACCAGTGCTAAAATGGGGGTTTCATGACACTTTAATACTGTGTTTTTACCTGAATGATCCACAGCTGTGCTTTTTGTTTAGTGATAGTTGTTCATGAGTCCCTTGTTTGTTCTGAACAGTTAAACTGTCTGCTGTTCTTCAGAAAAATCCTTCAGGTCCCACAAATTCTTGTTTTCCAGCATTTTTGTGTATTTGAACCTTTCCAATAATGACTGTATGATTTTGAGATCCATCTTTTCACACTGAGGACAACTGAGGGACTCATATGAAACTGTTCCTGAAGGATCAAACGCTCACTGATGCTCCAGAAGGAAAAACAATGCATTAAGACCCGGCTGTGAAAACTTTTTTTTAATTTGAAGATTAGGCAAGTTGTCCAAAGCTAAGCACGCACTTTGTTCACGCGTTCAGCTCGTGATGTTTACCGCAACTCAGAGCGGCTCCTTTCACAGTGAATGCAGTGAACTCTGTTATTGCATGTGCTGTGAGTTTAGCGAGCATCTGAAAATACCACAGGCACAATTTTCAACATTTTAATGGGCAAATGTTTACAGTATTTCACTAGATTTGTAATGAGATATGTTTGTAAACCTGTTTTCACAGAAGTTGGAGTATGGAGATAAAATGATGGCTAAAAGATGTGCATGCGCAGGGTAAGATTTATGAAAGTGTGCATAAGATATCAAGCGTAAATTAATTTTGCATGCACAAGAAAAGATTTGTAAAAGTGTAAATCGCATTTCAAGTGTGAGAAAAAAAGATTTGCAGCCTTATTCTGTTTTTTGTAAGTGTAATTCATGTATTGTGAAACTGCAACTTCATGCTAATGCAAAATAAATATGATCTGTATTCTTCTGACTTTCATTTTTCTGCACCTACACTTTTGGTACTGTTGTTTCACCCAAATACAGCCAAAAGTATTGCAAGCCTGTGCACAGCGTTTTGCAAGTGAAAACAACTGTATCAAGAACTGCAAAACGGATTGACTGCGTAAAACCAATATGTGTGTGTAGAAAAAAAAATTGTTGCAACTGTCTAAATGACTTCTTGTGTGCGTAGGGTCTTTGCGCTTGCAGTTTTAGCACGATTCTCTCATTGATTTCAGATTTGCAAGCGCGAGTGGAAGCTGGGACCTTCTTCTTGCAGCCAGTGAAATGAGGCTTTCGCTGACTCTCGATTTACTCTTATCTGATTGGTTCAATAAACACTCCAGACAGGAGAACACATCTTTATCTTCATTTGACTCAGCGTCATTCTTATTGCCGGAATGATATTTTTAATCCACACATATATATGAAAAAATGAAATAAAATAATACTATAAAATA
Source organism: Spinibarbus caldwelli (assembly GCA_039654775.1). Classification (NCBI taxonomy): domain Eukaryota; kingdom Metazoa; phylum Chordata; class Actinopteri; order Cypriniformes; family Cyprinidae; genus Spinibarbus; species Spinibarbus caldwelli. The sequence continues at coordinate 24,790,942 of CM077252.1, read as the reverse complement.
AAATAAAAAAGCATGATCAGCATGATGATAAGCTGTGTAGGCTACCATTAGGCTGACTGCCACGTGTTCATTCTGAATTTCGAGCTAGTGTTAGGAAATGACATTTCTGTGTATTCACTCTATTTATCCTAATCATCCTCCTCTTCAGCAGACCATATGATATTAGTTTGTAATCTTGATGCTACTGAAAGTAGGCCTATCTGCACTACTATGCATAATTTCACCATGTCTCCTGATCAGGGTTGATGCAGGATTTTTGTTTTTCCTTTAACATGTATTTAAAGGAGATTTTACTGTACTGAATATTTACTCCTAAATTATGCATTTACCATCTGTAGCCATGTGTAACCACTAGATGGCTGTATTACCATATAAAAATATCAACATTACTGTGTAGGCCTATTTCATGGTTTCTGGGAACATTTGATTCAGACATAGTTACTTTGCATTTGGGTTTTCATTTAGATGCATATATTTAGACATTATTAAAGATTATATTTTGTCGAAGTTGTAGTTTTTTAAATGCTGATTTGGTTTGAAGTGTTTGCATTACAGTCAAATCTGAAGACAAAGCGCTATTAAACATTTTGATTGTAAAGTTTAACATCATTTCAGTGGTGTAGGCAGATTATATAATATCTAAAATTTCAGTGCAATGTCGAACCAATCCAATAAAGTTCACTTTAGCTTGAAAATCAGTATATGAGCACATGGTAGTCAGCCTAATGGTACACAGCTTATAAAGGATCATGCTTTTTTGTTTTATTATTTTATTTTATTTTATTTTATTATTGTTTTCTTTTTTAATATGTATGTGTGCATTAAAAATACCATCCCGGCAATAAGAATGATGCTGAGTCAAATGAAGATGTGCTCTCGCGTCTGGAGTGTTTATTGAACCAATCAGATAAGAGTAAAATCGAGAGACAGTGAGAACCTCATTTGATTGGCTGTAACAAAGTCTATAGAAATACAAAGACGGTTCACTCCTATACTTATGAATGGGAGAAATTGTAACACACAGTATGGCGGGATAGTCCCACCTTCTAAATGAAAGAGCCAGCCACTGATTGGTAAGTCATTGCATCACTGCAGTGGCCGTTAGAAGCTCCGGTCCCCATAGAAACCTGAGGCTGGACCAGCCGATGCGCGTGCGCAGTCATAAGCGCGTTGGAGCTATGCAAGCGCATTGGCTGGTCTGGACTGAAAAATAAGCTTTTTAAACACTATTTGAGCATAAGAAACAACATTCATGGGGCAGTTCATTTCAGATTTTGTTGCTGATTTGAAATATGTAATTTAATCGCGAGTTCAGCGAGCCGTTTTTGAGATTTCAGGATTCCCCCATTCATTTAGATAGGACTTGGTCTTGTTTGAGCTGCCCGGAGGCATTGCAAATATGGCGGCCGAGTGAATGGACTTTCCTTGAAAGGGACTTTGGCTGTAAGAAGAAGGTCCCACCTTCCACTCACGCTTGCAAATCTGAAATCAGTGAGAGAATCGTGGCAAAACTGCAAGTGCAAAGACGCAGCAGTACATATCGAGTTATTTGGGGAACATTTTGCCCTACGCACACAAGAAGTCATTTAGACAGTTGCAACATTTTTTTTTTCTACCCACACATATTGGTTTTACGCAGTCAATACATTTTGCAGTTCTTGATACAGCTATTTTCCCTTGCAAAATTCTGTGCACAGGCTTGCAATAATTTTGGCTGTATTTGGGTAAAAGAACAGTGCCAAAAGTGTAAGCACGGAAAAATGGAAGTCAGAAGAATACATATCATATTTATTTTGCCTTAGCATGAAGTTGCAGTTTCACAATACATGACTTACAGTTACAAAAAAACAGTAAAAGGCTGCAAATCTTTTTTTCTTACACTTGAAACATGATTTACACTTTTACAAATCTTTTCTTGCGAATGCAAAATTAATTTACGCTTGCTATCTTATGTACACTTTCACAAATCTTACCCTGTGCATCTTTTAGGCATTATTTTATCTCCATACTGGAGTTTTCTGCCAAAATAAAAGGCCAACTGCAGTTTCCGCCAAAAAAAAAGCTCTTAGGTTTGTCTCTTGCAAGCAAGGACTAAAATTAACAGACACTTCTTCCATTTCTTCCGCTCTTGAGTCTATGGCAGTGCATAGAACTGCTTACGGGAAAATACTGTACAGGCAGAGCAAACTCACTGTTTATTGGAAGAAAAATGTAAATATTGGTGTGGGGGTTTATAGGTTTATGTGAATGTATTTCTGAAGTGAACTGACTTAAGAGAAGTTTCGATGGCATTTTTTTTCCCTCTTATCATATCTGTTCCATAAGCGCCACCTGCTGTCAGAAAGTTTTATGCAGGTTTTCGCATAATTTCACAAAGCTAAAGTCAGACCGTTCTGTTTTTGCTTCAAATGATGAAATTATATAATCAAATTTAAATAAAAAAATGCTCATGCTACATGTGTGTAGCATCCTTGTTTGTATCGTGATTAAAATGCAGTTGTTGGTTCTAATTTCAAATGGGATTTTTTTTTTTTTATTATTAAATATGTTTAGTTGTTGTAGGAGCAGCAACTGCATGGCCAGAAAAAAAAATATTTGTGACCGAAATTTTCTCAAGTCACCAACCATTGGCAGATGTGGCAAACAGTTAAAGTGTAGAAATTAGAACAAAATTACCGTATTGACCCAAATATTAGACTATGTTTTTTTTTTTTTGAAAATACATTTGAAAAAATGCAGTCATCTTATATTCGGGGTCTAGACTTTGACATGTCAGTAATACACCCACAACAATAGGTGGCACCAAATACGCGTAAAACAAGTGTGCCATGAAATACATAATGTAATGTGTGTTGTAAAGATCGCGAGTTAAAACAAAACAAAAAGAAAAGCTTACAGCGGCAGGATTTGTGACTGTAATGTTAGCCTGATGGGAACAAACTTCCTCTGTAAGTGATTTTAAAACGTAAGACAGTACACAGATTTGAAGACTACAAAAAAGATTTCACTTCTACTGTTAATACAATTTTGGTAGGCTACTATGTGATGGATAGACTAAATGCTATATAATTCAGATGGGCTACCTTTTATTTTTATGGTATATCTTAAAGTGTATATTTTTAAATGTGATTGTTAGTACATTTTACCAGTTTTACCATGCTTTCAAAACAAAAATTAAAATAGGAAAAATATGCTATATGAAAATAATTTAAGAATTTTATTTTCCTCAGTAAAACTCAAGATTTTGTTTTCAAAAAACCTTTTTCCAAAAAGTACATCTGGAAAAAGGGGGGTCGTCTTATAATCAGGGTCGTCTTATATTCAGGTCAATACGGTATTGTAATTTCCCTACTGTACAATAAGGTAAAATAATACCTGTGAAATACTCATTTTCATTTATTTTACAGTGCAATTGCTTTCCAATATAAGGCTATTACTGTCATAAGAATAATAATATAAAATCATTATTATTATTATTATTATTATTATTATTATTAGGGGCCAAGCACCTCTTGTATCCGTTACGGTGCGTTTCCACTGGCACATAGCTAGCGCAGCGGAGCATGCATTTTCAGTTCATTCATATGGAAGTTGAGCTTAAACACTCGCGTAGTGCATTATGGGATTGAAAGCGGCACAGAAAAAGCGTTGAGGGCGACCGAGAGCGTCAAAAAGTTTGGCCAATCCTCGACTTTGCAAATATCGACCGGAAAACGCTGGGCGACAACCAAGAGCTGTGAAAAGAGGAAGATGAAATGTAAACAGGGTGTAAACATTAATTTTAGATGCGTGCTCTACCCTAAATTTGACACGCCCCAAAGCAGTGGTGTTGTAGTGTTGCCAGCAGCGCTGAGCGCAGATTTGACACTGTAGTGGAAACGCACCATTAGATTTCTTCTTCTTCTTCTTCTTCTTCTTCTTCTTCTTCTTCTTCTTCTTCCTCTTCTTCTTCTTCTTCCTCTTCTTCTTCTTCTTCTTCTTCGTCTTCCTCCTCTGTTTCTTCCGCTCTTGAGTCTATGGCAGTGCATAGAACTGATTGAGGGAAAGTTAAAAATCTTAAGGTTTAGTTTTTTTCACTATTTTTAGTAGTTCAAATCATCTTCAGGATATGCTGGCAAAAAGTTGTGGAAAGAAAGTTGATTATTCAAACTGTTCTCAAATAAGTGCATGCAAAGATGGATGTGAGGCTATATCTCCGCAATGGTTTGGCGTATTGAGTCCAAACTTGGTGTGTGTTATAACAAGCATGGCCTGAGGCTACCTGCACAGTTTCGGTGCAGCGTCACCTAGTGGTTAGGAGATATGAATTTTACTAAAATCACCTTAAAATGGCTTCATTTACTCATTGCTACAGTTGGTCGGATGCTTGCTTGCTTCTGTTGTGCCTGGCCCCTTAACTGCTGCTTGCATCTGTATTTATTATTATTAGTATTAATTATATTCTAATTTCTTTGGCTTCCAAATTCACCAGTGTGAGTGTAATTTAGACTGAGGCACTATAACTAAAAAGAGGATTTAAACTTCAAGTACAAAGTCAATTCACCATTTTTTTCTTTTAGTTTGCACATTGAACCTGTGTTGGAACTCTTAATTTTGAATGCTCAAAGTGTGCCAGATAGATAAATTTAACTTTAAAATGTACAAAAATTTCTTCCGGGGCTGCATGCCCCAGGACTCCCCTAGACGGGACTGAGGACCACCTACCACAGTCTTAATATATCCTGTGCAAAACACTGAGGGACTCATGAACAACTATCACTAAAAAAAAAAAAAAAAACCTGTGGTTCATTCAGGTAACAACCCTTTTCAGGTATTTGAACCCTTTCCAGCAGTGACTGTATGATTTTGAGATCCATCTTTTCACACTGAGGACAATTGAGGGACTCAAACACAACTATTAAAAATGGTTCAAACCTTCACTGATGCTCCTGAAGTAAATACGATGCATTAATAGCCGGGGGGTGAAAACTTAAAGACTTTCCAATCACATTAGCCAATATTTTATTCACAATAGAACATAGATAACATAACAAATGTTTAAACTGAGAAATTTTACACTTTTATGCACAAAATGAGCTCATTTCAAATTTGATGCCTGCTACAGGTCTCAAAATAGCTGGGACGGGGGCATGTTTACCATGGTGTAGCATCTCCTCTTCTTTTCAAAACAGTTTGAAGACGTCTGGGCATCGAGGTTATGAGTTTCTGGAGTTTTGGTGTTGGAATTTGGTCCCATTCTTGCCTGATATAGGTTTCCAGCTGTTGAAGAGTTTGTAGTCATCTTTGACGTATTTTTCATTTAATGATGTGCCAAATGTTCTCTATAGGTGAAAAATCTGGACTGCAGGCAGGCCAATTCAGCACCCGGACTCTTCTACTACGAAGCCATCCTGTTGTAATAGCTGCAGTATATGGTTTTGCATTGTCCTGCTGAAATACACGTCGTCTGGAGGGGAGCATATGTTGCTCTGAAACCTTTATATACCTTTCAGCATTCATAGTGCCTTCCAAAACATGCAAACTGCCCATACTGTATGCACTTATGCACCCCCATACCATCAGAGATGCTGCTTTTGAACTGAACACTAACACACTGGAAGCTCTCCCTCCTCTTTCGCCCGGAGGACACGGCGTCCATGATTTCCAACAAGAATGTCAAATTTGGACTCGTGTGACCATAGAACACTTTTCCACTTTGAAACAGTCCATTTTAAATGAGCCTTGGCCCACAGGACATGATGGCGCTTCTGGACTATGTTCACATGTGGCTTCTTTTTTGTATGATAGAGCTTTAGTTGGCATCTGCAGATGGCACGGCGGATTGTGTTTACCGGCAGTGGTTTCTGGAAGTATTCCTGGACCCATTTAGTAATGTCAATAACAGAATCATGCTGATAAGTGATGCAGTGTCGTCTGAGGGCCCGAAGACCACGGGCATCTTACAAAGGTCTTCGGCCTTGTCCCTTACGCATAGAGATTTCTCCAGTTTCTCTGAATCTTTTGATGATGTTATGCACTGTAGATGATAAGTTTTGCAAAGCCTTTGCAATTTGACATGTTCCACAATCTTTTTATTCACTCTTTCACAGATTGGAGAGCCTCTGCCCATATTTACTTCTGAGATTTTACTCTGCCTCTTTAAGACATCCCTTTTATAGCTAATCATGTTACAGACCTGATGTCAATTAACTTAATTAGTTGCTAGATGTTCTCCCAGCTGAATCTTTTCAAAATTTCTTGCTTTTTCAGCCCTTCGTTGCCCCATGCCAACTTTTTTGAGACCTGTAGCAGGCATCAAATTTGAAATGAGCTCATTTAGTGGATAAAACTGTGAAATTTCTCCGTTTAAACATTTATGTTTTATTGTGAATAAAATATTGGCTCATGTGATTTGAAAGTCTTTTAGTTTTAATTTTATTTTAATTAAAAAAAAAAAAAACGTCCCAACATTTCCGGAATTCGGGTTGGATATCTTTGCCTTACAGAAAAAAAAAAAAAAAAAAAAAAAAATATATATATATATATATATATATATATATATATATATATATAGAGAGAGAGAGAGAGTGACATGTCTATTTTCAAATGAACCAATTCAAATGGAAAACAAATATTCTCAGATTATGTAATCCATGAAACATAGGCTACATGCACATCCACCACTGCGAAGATGAAGAGTCAGTGTCGCCGACTTCATCTCTTAAGCCGAAAACAAAGAAAGCACTAGTTTATAAATAAATTATTAAAATGTGAATGCGGTCTCCTTACTGTTTTTCCCGATACATTCATAATCATTACTGCTGCGGTGTGCTGTGGCAAGCTTTATGTGTGCGCTTGAGTGCTTATTAGGCTATGTAGGCAATTAAAGGCTCATTATTATGATTTAAATGGTTTATTAATAAACGTGCGATTAGTCGACTAATGCTTAAAATGAGCAACTACTGGTCGACCAGAAAAATCTTTAGTCGAGGGCAGCCCAAAAAATATACACAGTGAAAGTCAAAGACACATTACTGAGCACATTTGTGCCATTGCTGACAACAGATCCTGTTCATGTTGAAATAAGTAAATACCTTATTTTTCCAAAGTGTTTGCTGCTTCTTTCCATGGATTCAAGAAAAAAAAAAAAAAAAACAGCCACATCATCACGGAGCATGGAGCTTATTTTACCATATTAATATAGACAGGGCTTAAAGTTCTCCGGCACCGTGCCGGATCTCCGGTGTGCAGTGTTTGGCTACTTTAAAAAAAAAACTTCTTGATATCACTTTTGAGTCCATGAGTTCGCCTACCAATAGTATGAGAGGAGCACAGCTTTCATTCTCAACCAAACTAACATTATTAGCCAATCAGAATTTTTTGCTCTTATAAACAAGAGACACGCATAATAGTATCCAATTGCAGAGTCGCAGCCCTGATGAATGGAGAAGCGCGACAAAAAGCTGCGAGGCGCAATGGTCAAAGATGTCAATCTAGTGCATATTTAGATAGAAAAACTAATTAAAAAGCAGCGGAGCTTTGTAAACAGCTCAGAGTAATCATGTCATCTCCATAAGAATGATATGATTGCCAGAACAAATTTACTGGGATTTTTGAAAAGGTCCTGTTCGCACATGATCTCTTAATGGTAACTTACCGGTAATTTACCAGTAAAGACTGTATGTGTGAAAGAGGCTAAACTCTTCCTCTGCATGTGCTGTGAATTTGAATTGCTTAACATTCATCTGGGAAAACAGTAGGCGTGTTTCCATTACAAATTTGCGCAAAACTTTTGCGATATTTTCTAAATGTCGATAAAAACTATTGCGAAATGACGGTGTTTCCATTAACCATATTATGCAACTAAAACTCGTCCTCTCACGATAAGTCATTAAAAGAAATGGCGACAGATATAGGTAGGTTTACTTACATCGCAGCCAATGCACTAGCCGTTTTTGTTTTTAATCTGAGACGTAGGCGCGTTATACAAGCAGTAATGGCAAGGCAAGCCTCTTATACTTGGGAGCGGCCACGTATGCGCTTGTTCTGGGAAGTAATAGTGCGCGATTTCACGGAGGACCTGTGGATTCAGAATTTCCGGATGAACGCATCAACTTTTTTTGAGTTGTGCAGTGCAATAGGGCCTCTTGTAGCACCTGCAGCGTCATGCCCAAGGGAGCCAGTTTCCACAAATAAACGTATAACAATAGCTCTTTATAAACTGGCTACCTGTGCAGAGTATAGGGTTATGGCGACATTTGGGCTTAGTAAAACCACTGTCCACAATGCCAGGCTATATGCACAAAACTTATGAAGCAGTACATTGCTTTGCCCAATGTGAAGGAAGCATAACAGATTGCACAGCGCAATTATGAGGCACACGGAATACCTCAGGTCTATGTCGCAATTGATGGGTCTCATATCCCTATTCGTGCCCCAAGTGATGGGTATAGAGATTATGTAAATAGAAAAGGTTGGACATCCATTGTTCTGCATGCTGTTGTAGATGACCAGCTAATGATCAGAGATATCTGTGTTGGGTCACCTGGCAGCGCACATGATGCTGCAGTGTTTGCCACATCAAATCTGTTCAGGTATTTGAGCATCTTTATAGATGATTTCAGCTGTTGCGTTTTTTTAAAGCCATAGCACCCACCATACTAAGCGTGTGTATTTTTATATATATATATATATATATATATATATATATATATATATATAATGTGTACATATATATAATTAATTAACCAATGTTTAATGGCAGCCCGTGGGTACAGTTCTGCGCAGTCAATACAACTCAGTCCCCCACACTCAACACCGGTTACAGCATATGCATGTGTGCACTCTTTACAGATATCCAGCAAAACACCCCCAATCAAGTACGGAAATTGAAGGAGTCCAAGTGCCTCTACTCCTTGCTGGTGACCCTGCGTACCCACTACTACCCTGGGTCATGAAGGCTTCTCAGGTCCAAATTTGACAGAAGCACAAACATTGTTCAATGAACATCTAAGTGCCATCCGTGTGAAGGTGGAACATACTTTTGGACAACTAAAAACCAGATGGCGTGTCCTGGCCAAAATGTGTGACATAGACCATGAATTTCATGCCTACAGTAGTGGCTGCATGCTGCATTCTCCACAATATATGTGAGGGAAAAAAACAGCAGCTACCACCTGCTGCATTACATCCAGCTCCAGAACTACAACAGCCTCAGGGACACATGCGGGATGAACATGATTCTGTGGCTCTTGAAATCAGGCAGGCTCTTGTTAATCATCTGCTCAGGCCTCATTAGGTAACCCACCTGTGTATAAGCACGCTTATAAATAACAGTTTATTCTTTACCTTTATTTCTGGTGTTGCAGTTTAAAAAGTAAGAGCCATTTATGTTCTTTGAAATATTTGCTTTATTTCTTGGATACAAATTGAACAAAATGTAATTTATTTTGAATTCTTAGAAAAAAAATTGCACTGTGCCATATGGAAAAAACTTATGTTTTTTGCGAAATTGACGCGTTTCCATTAGGCGTATTTTCAATTCGCAATTTCAGTTTGCACATTTTGAAGTGTAATGGAAACGCGCCTAGTGTGAATTGTCTCACTAGATTTGTAACGTAAATCATTTAAACCTTTGCCAACGCAGGAGAATACATCAACCTATTTCTAAATATGCCATTTATTGTACATCACGATTTCAAAATAAAAGTTACATCACCAGGCCGTTGGCGCCCTCTGCAGGTATTTGTTATAATACATAATGTACTTAAGTTGGTTATGTTCATATTATGTAAAGGCATATCACATTATGTATTTTAACAGTATTGTTCAATAAAACCATGCTGTTACTTGGTTTTGATATTTAATTTAAGCCAATTATTATTGCCTCGTCATTAGTTTAGATATAAATAGTCATACTAAAGCCAGTAGATTACTTGATTACCAAAATAATCATTAGTTACAGTCCTAGATTAGTTAAAATATTTCAAAATACAACTGCATTGTTTTACTTTGTAATTAAAAGACAAATATTTTGACATTGAAAATTTCTTAAAATAGTATTAAAATATTGTCTCGTTCTAGTGAACCAAGTATGTGTACTTGTCTCATCTCGTGAGTTAAGTGTATTGTCACACCCCTAGCGTCGATAAGCAGTGATATAGCTCATAATTTTCCAAGCGTATGATATAGCTTTCATTATTCAGGTCAACCATATATTCATGAAAAAAAATCAGTTTGAATAAGGAAAATATATAGTATCCTTTCAAATGTTAAAGTTGCCACAGTCATTGCATGCTTTGCATGTGCACCCCACGTCACCAAAAAAAATAAAAAAAACATCTGCATGTTGAAATCAGGAGCAACTATGTTATTACATTAGCAATCACTAATGTGTACACATTAGTGTACACTAATGTGTACACTAATGTGTACACGTTGTCATAACATAACATGAATAATTCCTATCTGTTGGATGCTGTAGTCTCCAAATATTGACCATATTTCTTGGTTTAATTATTTAAATTAGTTTAAGCATACTGAAGCAATCGTGGGTGGTGGTTTTGAAAAAGGACATAAAGGTTCATATATGGATTTAATAAGTTAAAATACCTCCCACTATTAAATTTGTGGTGTTTGCAATATGGAATTGTACTAAACTTTATGAAAGAATTCTGAGTCATCAAGATTTGGGCCATATATATATGAGTAAAATAATAGGGAGTTAGTTAATATGCCCTGGTAGCTTAATATATCTATTCTTGATCAGCAAACAAAGAGGAACAAATTGTTCCCTGTTCTTTTTTTTTTCTATTCTATCTATTTGTTTTCTTTTTATGTAAAATAAAAACCCTTGCATACTGCGTTAGGCTAACTGAGACTTGTCACAGCACTTACATATTATTGCTCTTTTGTTGATTTGGATTTCTTCTATTGTCCTCATTTGTAAGTTGCTTTAGATAAAAGCATCTGCTAAATGAATCTGTCTTAAATGCCCTGTTTAGTTCCTGTTTCGATGAAGCCCGCTTTTCGAAACAAAAAATGTGCTCTGATTGTTTAGCTGACCCAGTGTGTTGTGATTGGCAAATTGCTTGTAGCATGTTCCAGAAATGTTATGCCCCATACCATAACTGTGAGTTTCCATCTGTAAATTTTAACGATAGCATGAGTTTTACTCTCATTCAGACCCTGAGAACGTTTACAAACAAGAAGATCATGCAGGAAAAAACACAAATAAAGGGGTTTTGAAACCAGGGTGGAAGAAAAAGCATCTCTTCAACATGGCATCAACATGCCACAACAACATGCTACTAAAGCAGCTCAACAAGGCCTCACCCATGAGTGGGGATTATTTAAATGAGTGACATTGTGACTTCACAAGATCCAGAAGAAGCAAGTTGTAGTCCCAATAAGCCATTTGTTCTTGAAAAGTCTTTAAACAGAAAATCTCATGGGGTAGACTTTGGAGTTGAGCTTTATAACCTTGCAAATCTTTTTTTATGCTCAAACAGCAACATTACACAAAAACTAGAGTTGAAAAATTGTAAAGGCATAAAAAAGGCACTCTTAAACATGAGAAAGTACAACCCGAATGTACAATTCCGAAAATGTTGGGACATTTTTTTAAATTTGAATAAAATAAAAACTAAAAGACTTTCAAATCACATTAGCCAATATTATATTCACAATAGAACATAGACAACATAACAAATGTTTAAACGGAGAAATTTTACACTTTTATCCACTAAATGAGCTCATTTCAAATTTGATGCCTGCTACAGGTCTCAAAAAAGTTGGCGCGGCGGCAACAAAGGGCTGAAAAAGCAAGAAATTTTGAAAAGATTTAGCTGGGAGAACATCTAGCAACTAATTAAGTTAATTGACATCAGGAATGTAACATGATTAGCTATAAAAGGGATGTCTTAGAGAGACAGAGCCTCTCAAAAGTAAATATGGGCAGAGGCTCTCCAATCTGTGAAAGAGTGCATAAAAAGATTGTGGAATACTTTAAAAACAACATTCCTCAACGTCAGATTGCAAAGGCTTTGCAAATCTCATCATCTACAGTGCATAACATCATGAAAAGATTCAGAGAAACTGGAGAAATCTCTGTGCGTACGGGACAAGACCGAAGACCTTTGTTGGATGCCCGTCGTCTTCGGTCCCTCAGACAACACTGCATCACTCATCGGCATGATTCTGTCATTGACATTACTGAATGGGCCCAGGAAAACCATTGTCGGTAAACACAATCCGCTGTGCCATCTGCAGATGCCAAATAAAGCTCTGTTTTGAAAAGAAGAGAAGATGCTACACCGTGGTAAATATGCCCCTGTCCCAATTATTTTGAGACCTGTAGCAGGCATCAAATTTGAAATGAGCTCATTTTGTGCATAAAATTTTTAAATTTCTCCGTTTAAACATTTGTTATGGCATCTATGTTCTATTGTGAATAAAATATTGGCTTATGTGATTTGAAAGTCTTTTAGTTTTCGTTTTAATCAAATTTAAAAATCGTCCCAACATTTCCGGAATTCGGGTTGTATCAGCAAGCAATATAAAAGGTTTTAAGAGTGAGTTACATATTTTCTTAGTTCTGTCTCAGCTTGGTCTCCACAAATTTTGCAGCCTCTGCTAGGACAGTGAAGGTCTTGAACTGTCCATTGTTCTGAATGTGGAGCTTTCCTGGGACGCAGAGACTGTGTGTCACCTCTAATTTTCTCATTTCAATCAAATCACCTCATTGAACTGTTCCATTACCTCTGCAGTATAATCCAGAAAAGTATATAACTTTTGAACAAGTCAATCGTACAAATCTTGGAGAAATCGTAAAATGAATTCCTTTTTTTTGAAAGACATGCACTTGTGATCATGCAGGGCATCTGTCTCTCTTGCGGCCTTGGTCTGAGAGCGTAGTGAACACAGTCAATGACCAGTGGTCCCTGAAAATGAGTCTCTCTCAGGTATCAGCTCATTGACAAATTCAGTCAATCTCCTCTCCCTCTGGGACACCACTGCATTTTATGTTATCACATCATTATCACCCTTCTAAGTCACTGAACTTCACTCTAAGAGCCTTATTCATCTGTTGCAAGTCAGTCAGAGCCACCTCCAGTAAGCAGCCCTCATGATCCTGTGTCTGATTCTTAACAGTCTCCATTCACTCTGCAAATTCCACATCGGTGTGTGTAGAGACTGAAAGTCTCCCTCAAACTTATCTTTTATGGTTGCAAAAATCTTGTTTCACACACCTATGGCAATTCACCATTGCTGTTGGCATAAGCATTAGCTTTTTCACCGCTAGCCGACAGCTGAAGTCCAGTGCTTTCTAAGGCTAACAATTTTAGTTTTTGGATGCATTATCTATTAAAGTCCACCATGACCTCATTCAGAAAAAAAAGTAATTTCATAAAATAGTTATTTGCAATTATATCTATATTTGGAGAGTGTATATAAGCTACAGATACCTTTTTAGAGATTCTTTACAAGTGGAGAGAAGAGCTGCACAGGACTTCACAGGATTTAACATTGCTGATGTCATCTTGCTGCAAATCAGTATTTTGATTTCATTTTGATCCCATTTTGTATTCTGTTTATTCTTCTCTTTCTTCTCAGATTACCATAGAGGACAGTGACTCAGATGAGAATGTTGCATTTTTAAAATGTTCCAAACCAAAACAAAAGTAAGTTGAAAAGCATAAAGGTGGAAAACACATCTTAAAAATTTGTTTTGCATATTTTTGCATTCCTGGATTTATTTGACTACAGAGTGCTTAAGACTGAAAAGCTGTGAAATGTATTTAGTTAACTATTTTTTAAAAAAAAAGTAACTAAACCTGTTGCCCATGCCTTCCTTGTTTAACCAATAGGCTGACTTCATTAAGTGCCAGTAAGAGGGGCTGCCAGAGCCAGAGCCAGTCTTTTAAAGGAGTATGCTTTGATGATGAAGATGAGGTAGGAATAATATCCACTCCTTTTTGTTTTGGATTTGTTCACAAATTGATATTTACCTTCACTTCTCCCTACAGGATGAGTTTGATCCATTCAAGGGGTCAAGACCGCACCGCAGATAAGGAAAGAAACCCAATTGCTTGTCTGCTTCTAGTGAATCCACTTCTTTTTTCAGTCCTTCCAGAGTTTTTGCAGAGATTTGAGTAGCTTGTTGAAGGTTAACTTGCCTACAGTTGTTTTAAAAACCGTTAGAGGTTGAACATTGTTGTCTTTTATACTTGTCTTTTATTGTCCCAGATATTTATTTGAGGACATGCATCCATGTGAGTTTATCAAAGCAAAAGTGTGTTTATGTCTGTTCCAAGCCAATAAAAACCATAAACTGTCACTTTCTTCTTAGGTGTACATTCATAGGAAAATATGTTATAGCTACAAGGCAGAATATTGTATTTGACAATTCAGGAAGGGAGAATTTTATTAGTTTGTTGTTCTTACCAAGTTCACTCAACAAATGTATTTTACAGCAAAATACTGCTACAACCATCACCCCAGACACAATATAGTTTAATCTGGTTACTGAAGTTTTCCACATCTCCAAATGCCATAGAAATGAGTAAGATGGTCCAGCCTTCAACTAACATAGGACACAGAACCACTAGGACTCATACTGTATGGATAATCAGTTGACGTCATTTCTAGTGGTTCTGACAGGTCAACAGTATAGATAATTGTAGCATCTTCTGAACAAGGTGTAGCATAGCGATTGGTACTCGCGTCACCGATGACATGTTGATTTTTGGTTCACGTCACTTAAGGTGCAGTTAAGGTTGGAATTAACAAACTGGAGAAAGTTGGCCAACTGATTTATCTGAAAAATTGGTTAGATATCGTTAACTTGTAGAGCCTCTCAAGTGTAATAAAATGTTTTTAACAAAACATAAATTCAATTCAAGTTTATTTGTATAGTGCTTTTCACGATACAAATCGTTGCAAAGCGCTGTACAGAAAATTAAGCTTCTACAATATATTTAGTAGTATCTTATCATTGGTGACCATGTCCATATGGCAGAAATGTACGGAAAAATTAATTAAAGACAATCAAACAGACGATGAACACTATTAACAGCAATTATTATATGTTGAAATCAAACTTATAGTAAGATTTGGTGGTTCTATATGTTGTTTCAGGGCTGGCATCGTCTGAGGTCCTCTGAGGGGTTGGCATCATCTCTTCTCAGGTGTTCAGGATCCAGACTGAAGTTTGTGTAAATCCTAGTAGGCAGAGACAGAGAAACAAATAGACATAATTAGTGTAGCTGCTGTTCCAACCAAGCAAAATTGATTTGTTGAACCCAAGCTAAAGAATAATAATGTGCATTTGATCAGATATAACTGCAGTACAAGATTATGAGATGCGTTATTTGAAAGCTTGGCGAAAGAGATGTGTCTTTAATCTAGATTTAAACAGAGAGAGTAATCAACAAGAGTAATCAACAACTACTAAATGAATGCCATGAATGACAGTGTGCAAGATGCATAAAATGCAAGTGATTAAGTTGGTTGGGTGTTACTATGGCTACAAGTTAAATTATCTTTTGGAAAAACTGATAAACTTGATTCTTTGAAGTTACTAAGTTGAAGAACTGTATTTTGCATCAAACAAATAAATGAAAGATTATTTGTTATTAACGACATCATGATCAAAAACTCAAAAATATAACATCTAACATAAATTCAAAAAATCATATGCTTTCATATGCAACAATGCCAAGGTCTCTGGAAAAAGGTTTGGTTACGTGATATTTACGTTCCCCGTGGTCTCGTGAGCAGTCCAGTTGACTTTTTCCACTGTTTGTTCTGGGTAACAATGCAGTGAGGAAAGAAGCTGGAATCCATTTCAACACCTTTGAATTCAAAAAACTGCTGGATGCTGATTTCCTGGAGCATCAGGGTGTCCTAAAATCTGAAACGCGGAAATTAAATTATCTTGAAGTGAAGGTTGCAAATGTCTGTATGTCTTCTGCCTCTCTAACCCCAAAGACTAAGAACTTCATCAGTCTGCTTTGTCTCTCTATAATGGAGACTCAAGACATGCTGTATCTGTTGTTGTCTCATTAGACAGACTCAGAAATTGGTTATGATGGTTATTTGATGAAATCCCAGAGCTTTCCGACCCTGCATAGACAGCAACGGAACTACCACGTTCGAGGCCCATAAAGGTAGTAACAGTCCATGTGACATCAGTGGTTCAACCTTAATTTTAATAAGCTATACTATACTATATCAGAATCAGAATGAGCTTTATTGGCCAGGTATGCTTACACATACGAGGAATTTGTTTTTGTGACAGAAGCTCTACAGTGCAACAGAAAGACAGCAACAGGACAGGACACAGATAATAGTATAAGCTATACTTTTTTGCTCAAAAACAAAAAATAACTTTTATCAACAATTTCTTCTATTTCATGTCAGATTTCGATGCACGTTCATGACAGTAACACACCACATTTCCAGAAGAATTATTCTTACCTGGGTGACTGTTCATTCTCCTTTAGACTATTCCTTTAGCATGGTCACATCTCTCTTGATATTAAACAACCCCTGCAAATGTAACGGATATTCTCTTCCTCCTCTTATCTACATTGTCTTGTCATGTCTCCCTCACTATCTGCTATACTCCAACTATGCGACAGGTTTAATCTTTGGCTGAACCCACGAACACACTAACTGAAGAGATTGGATCCATCAGTTTTAACTGTATCTGATCGCAAGTGTAATCTCTTAGTTTAGAGCTTCTATGAACACTAATGCTGTATTAGTGCTACTGAATAAATGGAGAAAGCAAGCCCACATATTCTGCAAAGCTTTTTTCTCAGTGAGAGAAACTTGCTTAATGCACTGTTAAAAGTAAAGCTTTCCCACATGAAAGATGTTTCTGACTCATGAAATGAAATGTTATTTGCAATGCACAACGACAGTTTTTGATGTGTTAGTAGGTCTATGTACAGCAAGTTGTTAGAGCTTCAATGCACAACATGATTAGTTTAGAGCTTCTGTGAACACTAATGCTGTGTTAGTGCTACTGAACAAATGAAGAGAAAGCAAGCCCACTTATGCTCGAAAGCTTCTATCTCAGTGAGAGAAACTTACTTTATGCAATGTTAAGAATAAAGCTTTCCCACATGAAATATGTTTCTGATTCATGAAATGAAATGTTATTTGAATTGCAGAATGACAGTTTTTAATGTGTTAGGAATTGTATGTACAGCAGGTCATGTTAGAGCTTCAATGCACAACATAATTAATTTAGAGCTTCTATGAACACTAATGCTGTGTTAGTGGTTCTGAGCAAATGAAGAGAAAGCAAGCCCACATATGCTGCAAAGCTTCTTTCTCAGTGAGAAATGTGCTATATGCAATGTTGTAGCCACTCATGTAATAACTGCACATAATGTAATGCGTATTACATTATTATTGTAATAACGTTCATAATGTAAAAAATTTCTCAAAACGTAATAAAATCTTGAGCTCATGCTGTAAAAACGATTACATTGAGAAATTTATTACACTATAAACTCACCAAAAATATTGTCATATTGTCCTAATTTTAATAGGCTTTTTAAACATAAAAACATTGTTTAAACTACCTTCTGTCACAGTCTGTGTCATTATTATTGTCTTAGTCTTCCCTGTGTGACCTAGTTTCTGTATCCCCTTTGATTTCTCCAGATAGTAAGAGAGCAGGTGAAAACCATTGACAAATCAACTGTTTTTAACATTGATTCAATGTTAATGGCATTGAATTAATATTACTTTTGCACCCCCAATTAATGTTGAAAAAATGTTGGAATTTCAATAAACCACGATTATTGTGATGTGTTTGCTTTAAGTTGGGTTCTTGACTCTTGCTTTTCATTAAGTTAATTATCTTTCAGTCCTTACAATAGTGTTTCAATATAAACACTTGTGCATTAATAAAGAAAAAGATGCTTTAAATTTAAGTTGGAGTATAGATTACTTTTTGTGATGAGTGTCAAACTGTAATAAAGTTGAGAAGAAATACTAAAAAGTATTGAATAGTGATGTTCGGTTCTTGAACGAACTGGTTCTCAGGAAGTAGCCGGTCAAGCCAGTTCACAAAATCGAACTGAATCTAACTTTAGGTCCAGGTTGATGACGCAGGATGCACAGCCGAAGTAGCACGTCTGACTCAAAAAGAACCGAATGAGTCGGTTCGACCAACTGTCGAAGTTTGCAGAGAGTTACCAAGGACTCAAAAAGAATCAAATGAGTCGGTTAAACCAACTGTAGAAGTTTGCAGAGGATTACCGAGCGAGGATTCTGATGAGTGAGTTGACGGTACTGCGCAAGGCACGTCCTGATTCTGCCGAGTTCTACGCGTTCCGGGGTCAACAAGGGAGGTGCTTAGAGTAAAATTCATCAACCAATCAGATTAATCACGTGACATAATCCAGTGCGGCGCCACTTTTTGATTTTCTGCCGTCAACGTCGTCTTCATCTCTCACAAAGCAGGTAAGTGCATTTTATTTAAAATGTGCATTTCAGATGTGTTCGTCCCTGCTCAGCATAATGTAATAATTTCCATTTCACGGTGGATTCATAACTAACGCTAACATTAGCTAAACTGGTCATAAATGGCGCAAATCGCCGAACAGGAAGGCGCCCGCGGTCGTTTCGCAGCCCGACCCGCTGTGGAGCTTCCCCCGATGCAGTGATCCCGTCGTTGGATCGTTTCGTCTCATGATTTATGACGCTTTTTTCACTTTTATTCGACGCGTATAGCCTATGAATACTTTTGCAAATGAGAAGCAAAACACTTTCGTGAATGGACTTGGACCAATAACGCGGTAAATAATAAACAAATAATGTTTGTTTTCCAACCGGAGACATAATTACTTATAAATCATCTAATATAAGACAAATATTAAATAATATGAAATATCTTGAGTTGACCCAGGGACTTCATTCCTTCATCTAATATGAGACAAACAGTAATCAATCGCTTTATTTTAATAATGTTAATAATAATAATAACAATAATAATGAAATATCTTGAGTTGACCCAGGGACATAATATTCTTATGTTGACCCAGGGACTTCATTCCTTCATCTAATATAAGACAAACAGTAATCAATCGCTTTATTTTAATAATGTTAATAATAATAATAATAATAATAATAATATCTTGAGTTGACCCAGGGACATAATATTCTTATGTTGACCCAGGGACTTCATTCCTTTATCTAATATAAGACAAACTGTAATCAATCGCTTTATTTTAATAATGTTATTGATAATAACAATAATAATAATGAAATATCTTGTGTTGACCCAGGGACATAATATTCTTATGTTGACCCAGGGACTTCATTCCTTCATCTAATATAATACAAACATTAATGAATCGCTGTATTTTAATAATGTTAATAATAATAATTAAATATCTTGAGTTGATCCAGGGACTTCATTCCTTCATCTAATATAAGACTGCATCGCTTTATTTTATTAATGTTAATAATAATAATAATAGTAATAACAATAATAACAAAATAACTTGTGTTGACCCAGGGACATAATATTCTTATGTTGACCCAGGGACTTCATTCCTTCATCTAATATAAGACAAGCTGTAATCAATCGCTTTATTTTAATAATGTTAATGATAATAATAATAATTATTATTAATAATAATAATGAAATATCTTGAGTTGACCCTGGGGCATAATATTCTTATGTTGACCCAGGGACTTCATTCCTTCATCTAATATAAGACAAACTATAATCAATCACTTTATTTTAATAATGTTAATAATAATAATAATAATAATAATGATAATAATAATAATAATGAAATATCTTGAGTTGACCCAGGGACATAATATTCTTATGTTGACCCAGGGACTTCATTCCTTCATCTAATATAAGACAAACTATAATCAATCACTTTATTTTAATAATGTTAATAATAATAATAATAATGATAATAATAATAATTATTATTAATAATAATAATGAAATATCTTGAGTTGACCCAGGGACATAATATTCTTATGTTGACCCAGGGACTTCATTCCTTTATCTAATATAAGACAAACTGTAATCAATCGCTTTATTTTAATAATGTTAATAATATTATTATTATTAATAATAATAATAATAATAATATCTTGAGTTGACCCAGGGACATAATATTCTTATGTTGACCCAGGGACTTCATTCCTTCATCTAATATAAGACAAACTGTAATCAATCGCTTTATTTTAATAATGTTAATAATAATAATAATAATAATAATAATAATAACAATAATAACGAAATATCTTGAGTTGACCCAGGGACATAATATTCTTATGTTGACCCAGGGACTTCATTCCTTTATCTAATATAAGAAACTGTAATCAATCGCTTTATTTTAATAATGTGAATAATGTTATTAATAATAATAATAATAATAATAATAATAATATCTTGAGTTGACCCAGGGACATAATATTCTTATGTTGACCCAGGGACTTCATTCCTTTATCTAATATAAGAAACTGTAATCAATCGCTTTATTTTAATAATGTTAATAATGTTGTTATTAATAATAATAATAATAATAATAATAATATCTTGTTGACCCAGGGACATAATATTCTTATGTTGACCCAGGCACTTCATTCCTTTATCTAATATAAGACAAACTGTAATCAATCGCTTTATTTTAATAATGTTAATAATGTTATTAATAATAATATTAATAATAATAATAATAATAATAATATCTTGAGTTGACCCAGGGAGATAATATTATTATGTTGACCCAGGCACTTCATTCCTCATAGTTCATAAGACAAACGGTAATCAATCGCTTTATTTTAATAATGTTAATGTTAATAATAATAATAATAATGAAATATCTTGAGTTGACCCAGGGACTTCATTCCTTCATCTAATATAAGACAAACTATAATCAATCACTTTATTTTAATAATGTTAATGTTAATAATAATAATAATAATAATAATAATAATGAAATATCTTGAGTTGACCCAGGGACATAATATTGTAATGTTGACCCAGGGACTTCATTCCTCATAGTTAATCTAATATAAGACAAACAGCATTGCTTTGTTTTAATAATAATAATAATAATAATAATAATAATAATAATAATGAAATATGTTGAGTTGACCCAGGGACATAATATTCTTATGTTGACCCAGGGACCTCATTCCTTTATCTAATATAAGACAAACTGTAATCAATCGCTTTATTTTAATAATGTTAATAATAATAATAATAATAATAATAATAATAATTAAATATCTTGAGTTGACCCAGGGACATAATATTGTAATGTTGACCCAGGGACTTCATTCCTTCATCTAATATAAGACAAACTATAATCAATCGCTTCATTTTAATAATGTTAATAATGTTAATAATAGTAATAATAATAATAATAATAATGAAATATCTTGAGTTGACCCAGGGGCATAATATTCTTATGTTGACCCAGGGACTTCATTCCTTCATCTAATATAAGACAAACTATAATCAATCACTTTATTTTAATAATGTTAATAATAATAATAATAATAATAATAATGAAATATCTTGAGTTGACCCAGGGACATAATATTGTAATGTTGACCCAGGGACTTCATTCCTCATAGTTCATCTAATATAAGACAAACTGTAATCAGTCGCTTTATTTTAATAATTTTAATAATAATAATAATAATAATGATAATGAAATATCTTGAGTTGACCTAGGGACTTCAGTCTTTGTAGTTCGTCTAATATAAGACAAAACGTAATCTATCACTGTATTTTAACAACAACAAATTAATAATAATAATAATTATTATTGTTGTTGTTATTATTAAATTTCTTGTGCTGACCAGGGCCTTCGTTCCTGATAGCTCATTCAATAAGTTGATTTTATTTTTTCTCTCATTTGAAGATGATCACTGGTTGAAACCACTTGAAATATCGTAATCTTAACATTAATTTTCCTCTTTGTACAGATAGCGCTTATCTATGGAGAAAGATAAAGGGTAAATATTCATTAAAATATTGTCTGTATATACAAGGAATTTCACTCATTGTAACATTTATACAAAAATGTGTTTTTGTATTTCCTTTGAGGTCCTCCTGTGTGCCTTTTTTGACAAAGGAGTCACTTGCTACTCTAGACGATGGAATGTGGCTTGATGACATTGTCATGGACATTGTATTGAGGTAATTCATTTGAAGCATCATAAAACTGCAAATCATAATATTCTTAGCAATAATTTTCTACTAAATCTTTCTAGGTCTGTGCATGATGAATTAGGACGTCATAAAAGAAGAAAATCTCTGATCTACCCAGTGCATTTTTATACAAAATTACAAAACAGGTAGGAGTTGCTGATATGTTAAGAAAGCTCAATAAATTCATTTGACTTCATCTCTTTCTATATTTGCAATTCTATGCAGTTCCAGTGGATTTTCAGGTGTCATCGACTGGACGAAAAACGAGGACATTTTCCGAAAGGACTACCTTTTGATAGTTGAGAATTATCTTGGGTGAGAACGTTACATTATTTTATTACTGGTTGTTACTTATTACACATCTCTCTGGAAACCTCAAATATGACTGGTCAGTCTTAACTTCTAGCAGACTGTTGATTATGCAATTACCAATGTAATGTACTTTTCATATTACATATTAGATGTTTATAATAAAGTAAGTGATTGTGTCCCTTGAAAAATAGCACAGTGTATGGAACACATTCAATTATCAGAACATATCTTACTTATATTGTCTGTTAATGATTTTTTTTTTTCAGAAACCACTGGAGACTCCTGATTGTATGCTTCCCTGGAAACGAAGAAGGAGAACACATTAAAAGGGGGCGAAAACTGGTGCAAAGAAGGAGGTAGATATGCATATTGCATTAGGGTAATTAAATTTGGGTAATTATATTTGGTGATGTTGCCCCTACAGTGAAATAATGCTGCTACTTTTAGTCCCTTACCAAACATTTATATTATTAGATTTATAAGATTTTTCTTTTTAATCAGTTTTTTTTTTTTATTTAGGCCTTGCATTTTAATGCTAGACTCCCGGTCCCAGCAACTGAGTGACAGCATGGATGTTTTCCAGAACATTCGAAGGTTGGTTCTGTTGTATATTGGCCCACATTTTACTTAAATACTGCACAAAATTCCCAAAATTAATTTATTTTAATCATTCATGACTGTCTTCTATGGAACACAAAGGAGGACATTGAAATGTTTACCTGGAATTAGTCATTACCATACAGTGAGAAATATAAGTATACTGGCTTTTGAACTCCATGTAGCATGTAAAAAACCACAGGATAAGTTGTGATGAAAAGTTGCAAACTAAGTAGCTGTCATTACCCATGTATTATATTCCAAGCCTTCTTAAACCATGCATCAAGTATGTAACAGAATGAGAGTAAAATTAACATTTAATTTGACATCAGCAAGCTTGAAAAATCGATAACAATCAGTGAATAATCTTAGTTTCCTAGCTGTCCTGTTAATGTTATAAAGTAACAGCTGTCCTGTTAAAGTGATAAAACTATTTCCTTCTGTTTGGCTAAACAAAGAATTAGTCTGTAGTCCATAGATACTTTTATTAGTCTAGGGCAGTTACAGAGATTCATTTAAGGACTGTTCATTCTCCATTGAAAATAATTAAGCTTTATAGTGACAGTTGTTATTGGCTGTAATCTGAAAAGGACGATCTTCAAAGATGACAATGTTCTCATATTGTGTTTATAGATTAATAGATCAATCATAGGTTTTTTGTTTTAGGGCAAACTACCCCTTTTAAATATGAGTAAGTGTAATGTTGCAAAACTAGGACAAGATATGCTTTAACAAAAAGTTCAATAAAATGTGGTAGTAATAGAAATTAACATTTAATAAGTTTTTTTTTTTTTTTTTTTTTCTTTCAGTTACTTGACAGAAATGTGGAAACACACAAGAAAAACACCCCGGATATTTTCTGCAGAGTCCATGCCAGCCCTGAACCTGAAGGTACCTGGACAGCAAGCAAACATGTCTGAGTGTGGCATATTTGTGTTACTCTATGCTGAGCACTTTCTGAAGGTAAGTTCTGAAATTAAGTAAAATGTATTTTTGCATGTCACTAAAAGAAAACAAATCATTTATGTTTCAATTCCTTCCTGTAGGATCCTCCCAAAGAACTAAGTGATGAGGTTGACTGTACATCCTGGTTTACACTGGCTGATGCATTTTCCAGGCGTGCGCAGATCAGGGACAACATGCGTAGTAGTTTAGAAGGTGTATTTGTTTATTTTTTAATGAACATTAAACAATCCTGATGAAATTAATTCAGTTAAAATATCTAAAATAATGTCACTATTTTCTTAAATTTTAGGAAGTTATTTTAAATACAGCATAGGGTGCACAAGCATAACTTTCTGTTGTTTTGATATGGCAGATGATATGTATTTAACTTGTGCTACATTAATCTTGCAATACTGATGATTGACTATGAGTTTTGCTTATGCAGCACAGGGAAGTGAAGCAGAAGAAAGAGAAAGTGAAGAAGAGAAAAAGGTTGTTGAGATAGGGCAGGAGGAAAACATAGCCAAGAAAAGAAAAATAGAAGGCATAGAGGAAGACAACATACCTGAGGAAAGAGAAGATGGCAAAACAGCTCAGGGAAGAAACTATACAGTTCTGGGAAGGCTGTCAGTGCCAGGCACCAAAAGAAAGTACACAGTCACTCAAGATGAACTAAAGAGAAGGATCATGGCAGAAAACATGTCAAACAATATGTTAAGAAGCCTGATTAGGGTTTGTATATGCTATGTGTAAAACATTTAGCTGTTTGCTTTACTTTTAATTGAGAAGAAAATATTTATAACTGTAACATATTGGTTTTACCCAAAGGTTCGTAAAGAAGATCTCCCCAAGGAGCTCAGAGAACAACGACCGATAAAAGCCAAGACAAAAATAAGCATGTTCTCTGCTCTCAGTGAAGGGGAGGCCACAGATTTAGCCTGGGAGCTGGGAGCCATGCTTGGGCGGCATGTGCACCTAGGCACAACTGCAAGTGTTTCCAGTGCTGAGGCAGACATTGCAAAGTAAGTTGCTTTCTGCATATGTTTTCTTTTTTAAAACTTGCACTGAAAAAAGTTACACTTTTTCACACCAAGTTACATAATAATAATAATAATTTTTACAGCCAATTTTCTTTTTTCTTTGCCACAAATTATATTTACAATTTAAGATTGTAAATTTAATTAGAGACAAACTAAACAATTTGGCTGTAACAAATTAGAGTAATGGCTTTGTTAATCCAACTATCATGTTTTCAGTGTGCTTCTTGCTTACAAGTCTGTTCATTTATATTTACAGGAATGCACTCTGCACTCTCCAGTGTTTACTGAGGGAGAAACTGGGAAAGGAATCACATTTTAGTCTGTTCACTCATACATTTGGCCCACAAATTTTAGAAATTGTCATCTCATTTTTAATCAATCAGTTTAAGTAGTGGTACCCTCAGCCAGAGCACAAAGAGAAATGAATGTTAAACTGTAACAAAAATTGCAATTTCTGTTAAGCAATGTTACACTGAATTGATTTAATTATTACACATATCACTGTTAGCGAACACAGACAGCAGAGTGATGTTAAACATTCATGGTTTACTTAGCTTAATGTACAATAGAAGATGGAATTATTTTTTTTTCTGTTTTGTTTTAATACAGTACATGTAAAAATTTATATAGTGAAATAAAAACAAACAAATAAACAAAAACAACAACAGCCTCTTTCACTTAATTTCTTATATGCACACATACTTGTAGCATGATAATTTTAAATGTATATTACATTACATTATTACAGTGCCTTAGCCTTGTTTGTTTTGTCATATCTACATTCATTTTTAGAATTTGGTTAGTCGTCTTTTGCAATTCTTTCTATACTTTCGTTTCATGTTTTTTGCTCTGTGTGGAAACAATGGTCTTATCTTTCTTTTCAAATCTGTAGTTACTGCTATAAATGCTGTTCCAGTCATGCTGGCATTTGTTACACTGTCATGCAGGTTTTCAATTAGTTGGCTAATGTGCTGAGGAATATTCTGCAATTTCTGCACAGTCTCCAGTATTTCATTTAACATCTGCACTTCAGTTTTTGAGTGGTTTGCTGCAGTGTTGACATTTAACTGCATCAATGTGTCTTCTTGTGACAGAGTAGGTACATCTCTTGCTAATATGACATCAAATAATTCACATGCCAGTAGAAGGCAAGCACATTTCTCCATGTAAGAATATGTACAACAGGTACACTGAAATGTCGTAGCAGAAGTGTGGTAAATCCTCTCATTACATAAACTTTGTACATCTACCTCTTTTGTGTCAAAGCACAGAATGGAGTAAAGCTTCTTTTGCTTAATTACACTAGCATGTGCGTTCAGTTGGTAATCCAAAGCAGGAAACTTCTGAAAATCACGTTCACTCAGCAAATCAGTAAGTACAAGGTGTTTACAGCGATGTCCTCTGATTCCTATTGGGCAGCTACAAAAACTTTCAGATGGACAAACTTTGTAGGATAGACCAGGGGTTTGTTCTGATGGAACTTCATAAAGGTACGTGTCATGGGATATAAGATTAATGCTATCTTGCCAACCTTTTTCCACCAATCTTGAGGCTGACTTAAGTATTTCTCCTGACTTCAAAGAGGCATTTTTCATTCTTCCAACTGCCTGTAAATCTTGGATGACCTGGAAGTATCCGTCTGTCTTCCTGATGAGAATGCTGATAAGATCGTCCAGTCTACGGTTCCTAATGCCACCCAAAAACTGATATTTTAGGCGATGGAAAAATCTAATTGGACAAGCAAAGAAAAAAAAAAAAGATTTTAAAGTGATTGTGTTTGATTTTTTTAAATGATAATTGCAAATGCTTGTGATTGCATTATATTAATTTACGTTAACTCATAATCAAGTTGCATAAGTTTAATTTCAAATATTACCTTTCAACAAGATTGTTTGTATCAGAATCAGCATGGTTGTAGCAACGTCCAAAGTCAGACCACGTATGTCCTATTTCCAGCCAGTGATCCTTGAAGTATGAGCAAAGAGCTGGGAAATCTTCAAACCTCTTGAGGAACTGCTCAGCAGTTGACTTAAAATCTTGATGCTATTTTAACAAAATGAAAAAAAGAATTAATGACTTAATATTACATTAAAATGATCGGATATTTGCTTTAAAATTATTCAATAATAGTAAAAGTACAATTAAGAAAGCAAAACTGAATTGTTAATTTTACGCACTGTTGCACAAAGCTTCATCTTTCTGATGAAGGAAATTATTTCTGTTCTAACATCAGTATTTGATGGTCCACTAACTCCAGAGTCTGTCTTTGAAAGCCAACGAACAACCGCCTGATAACAGAGACATCAAATAATTTTGGTACATTTTTAAAATGTTAACAATATGAAAATTGCATATATACACATACCTGCATAACATGATACCAGCACAGCAAGATATCTGACTCTGGGAAGACTTTCCGCAAAGCATTTATCTCACACATATCCTTGTCCACCATGAAGCACCTAGAGGAAACAACATAGCATACCAGAAAATGAAAATACACACACCATTTCAAAAGTTTGGAATCAGTAAGATTTTAAATATTTTTAAAAGGTGTCTCTTATGCTCTCCAAGACTCCATTTATTTGATTAAACATAGGAAGAAAAAAAAAATCTTGTAAGTGATAATGAAATATTACAATTACAATTTAAAACAACTATTTTCTATTTGAATATATTTTAAAATGTAATTTATTCCTGTGTTGGCAAAGCTGAATGTCCAGCATTATTACTCCAATCTTCAGTGTCTTATGATCCTTCAGACTTCATTTTAATATGATGATTATAAAATGATTAGTTCCAGTCAAACACAGCTGACCACTTCATCCAGTGGTTCTGTGTATCACTGCACAACACCTTAAGTTGTCACTGATACTGTTCACTGAAGCTTATATTTCCTGCATTTATATAGCATTTTTCTTCAAGTTAGTCCTGTTTATAATAAAACTAATAATAATAAAAACTGCTTAAATATATGCTGCAATATCTTTCTGTTGCTGTTCCTGGTCAGGGACTGTTTTTTTTTTTTTTTTTTTTTTTTTTTTTGGAAGGTGGCTTATTGCTTTAAAATAACAGTTTTACAATTAGATATATTCAAATAGAAAATAGTCTCTGGTATCTGGGGCCAGACCAATGATTCTACTACAAGTATGTCAGTTTAAACAAACCAAAAATAAATAAAAATATACATACCTTGGGGCAGAAGGACACACTCTCCTTAATTGCTGTAAAGCTATCTCTAGAGTTGCCTCTTTCTCACTGCTTGTTACTATAAAAGCGA